>PVHT020000077.1:29950704-29985018 GCA_004024745.2 Catagonus wagneri
AGGGAGGAGCTCCCCTTTGTATTTTTTGGTGGGGTTACTATTTATTTTTGGTGTAGGAGTTTGACTATTTGATGTCTATTTCTTTGGAATGAGCAGGCTGTTATCTCAGTGGTACTCTGAGTGTTCTCTGTGAGAGTGTAGGAATGGCTAAAGTCAACAGTGGGAGCCTAGTCTCCACACTCTCAATTGCAGGATGGTGGCGCTGTCCACTCCTAGTTGCCCAGCCCTGGGAAGTGATCGTGAGCTCTAGGCAGATCTACCAGGTGTCTTAAGCATTTGGCAATAGCAGCAGCAGGAAGTATGATTTCCCCTGGGATTGAGAGCCATGGAAAACTAGTGTTCGATTGCAAAGTCCTCTTTGAGGTGACTGGAACCACAAGCGGTACCTGTCAGAGGCTGGCTCAGCAGGCTGGTGTTTGTTCCGCCCTTCCGCTGATGCTTTCTCGTCTGTTGGGGCAGGCGGCAGCGGCTGGCGCCGGCCCCGCTCCTCTGCGAAAGCTAGCTCCGTGTGGTCGTATACTGCTCTGCCCGCCAGAGCTACCAGCTCTGTGGGCTGACGCAGTCGCCTAGGTCCGTGGACCGGCCCAGGGCCCCGCCACCCCCGCCGATCCTGGCTGGCGCAGGCGCCTGGGTCCACAACCTGGCACCGCGCTCCGCCCACGGGCTTCAAGGCACGGCTTCGCTCCCACCGCCGCGGCTGCAGCCTCCACTGGCTCCTCCCCACTTCTGCTCTCTTTGGCGGGTCACCGTCGCCCCGCCCTGCGCGCTAGTTCAAGTCGCTTCCTATGGCGGCCAGCCCCTCCTCCTCTGCTCTTCCCTAACAATGGAGGCTTGCCTCCCCTGCGGGACCAGGCTTCCTTGGTTCCCTCAGTCCTGGTTTTGCTCTCCACAAATCCTAGAATATTGCTGTTCCTTGTCCTATTCCCGCAATCGCTGCGGCCACCGACCTCTGCCCTCTTGCAGGGACTAACCTTAGGAACCTGTGTCTTAGCTCCCAGGCACCGCCCGGTGCCTCAGGCTGTGGTGTCTGCTCCAGTATTCAGGTCTCTAACTCCGATTTTCCTATCTCAATCCAGCTGCTGCGTTTTTCTCAGGCTTTGATGTCCCTCTAGTTCCGATGGTCGTTGATCCGCTGATCGTTGTTTAGGTTTCTTCCCAGAAATCTTTTCTTTTTCACAGCTCCCTCCCTGGAGTGCTGGTTACGGTCCTAATTGCTTTTCTCTCTCACCTTTTTTTTTTCCTTCACTTGTTCTACCCAGTTATTTCAAGGGTTTCTTGCAGTTTTTGGAGGTTTAAATTAATCAGCATTCAGATGATGATTTGTCCAACTTGTTTTATATTTAGATGCGTTTTTTGATGTATTTGTGGGAGAGGGTGAGCGCGACCTCTTACTCCTCCGCCATCTTGCCACAGTCCTCAGTATCTGGTCTTATATCTAGGTCTTTAATCCATTTTGAGTTTATTTTTGTGGATGGTGTTAGGACGTGTTCTAATTTCATTCTTTTACATTGGCTGTCCTATTTTCCCAACACCACTTATTGAATGGGCTGTCTTTTCTCCATTGTATATTCTTGCCTCCTTTGTCACAGATTAGTTGACTGTAGGTGCATGGGTTTAATTCTGGGCTTTCTATCCTATTCCACTGATCTATTTCTGGCTTTGTGCCAGTACCATACAGTTTTGATGACTGTAGCTTTATAGTATAGTCTGGAGTCAGGGAGCCTGATTCCTCCAGCTCCGTTTTTCTTTTTCAGGATGGCTTTGACTATTCTGTGTCTTTTGTGCTTCCAAACTTTAAAATATTTTGTTCTAGTTCTGTGAAAAATGTCCTTGATAATTTGATAGGGATTGCACTGCATCTGTAGATTGCCTTGAGTAGTACAGTCATTTTGATAATGCTGACTCTTCCAATCCAAGAGCATGGTATGTCTTTCCATCTGTTCATGTCATCCTTGATTTCTTTCATCAGCGTCTTATAGTTTCCAGAGTACAGGTCTTTTGTCTCTTTAGGTAGGTTTATTCCTAAGTATTTGATTCTTTTTGATGCAATGGTAAACAGGAATGCTTCCCTAATTTCTCTTTCTGATCTTTCGTTGTTAGTATATAGAAATGCAGTTGATTTCTGTGTATTAATTTTGTATCCTGCAACTTTGCCAAATTCATTTTCAGAATTGATAAGCTCTAACAGTTTTCTGGTAGATTCTTTAGGATTCTCTAGGTATAGTATCATGTCATCTGAAAAGAGTGATAGTTTTACTTCTTCCTTTCCAATTTGGATTGCTTTTTATTTCTTTTACTTCTCTGCTGTGGCTAGGACTTCCAAAACTATGTTGAATAGCAGTGGTGAGAATGGACATCCTTGTCTGGTTCCTGATCTCAGCAGGAATTCTTTCAGCTTTTCACCATTGAGAATGATGTTATCTCTGGGTTTGTCATAGATGGCCTTTATTATGTTGAGGTAAGTTCCCCCTATGGCCACTTTCTGAAGGGTTTTTATCAGAAATAGGTGTTGGATTTTGTCAAAGCTTTTTTTTCTGCATCTATTGAGAGGATCATATGGTTTTTATTCTTCAGTTCGTTAATGTGGTGTATCACACTGATTGATTTGCAGATATTGACAAATCCTTGCATCCCTGGGATAAATCCTACTTGATCACGATGTACAATCCTTTTAATGTATTGTTGGATTCCATTTGCTAGTATTTTGTTGAGGATTTTTGCATCTATGTTCATCAGTGAAATTGGCCTGTAGTTTTCTTTTTTTGTGGTATCTTTGTCTGGTTTTGGTATCAGGGTGATGGTTGCCTCATAGAATGAGTTTGGGAGTGTCCCTTCCTTTGCAATTTGTTAGAATAGTTTCAGAAGGATAGATGTTATCTCTTCTCTAACTGTTTGATAGAATTCTCCTGTGAAGCCATCTGGTCCTGGACTTTTGTTTGTTGGAAGTTTGTTAATGATGGTTTTAATTTCAGAACTTGTGATTGCTCTGTTCATCTTTTCTATTTCACCTTGGTTTAGTCTTGGAAGATTGTACTTTTCTAAGAATTTGTCCATTTCTTCTAGATTTTTTTCTTTCTTTTTTTTGTCTTTTTGCCTTTTTCTAGGGCCGCACTTGGGGCATGTGGAGGTTCCCAGGCATTCTTTTTTTAAATATTATCTTCCATCATGGTCTAATCGGAGCTGTAGCCACTGGCCTATGCTGCAGCCACAGCTACGCAGGATCTGAGCCGCATCTGCAGCCTACACCACAGCTCACAGTAACACCAGATCCTTAACCCACTGAGCAAGGCCAGGGATTGAACTTGCAACCTCATGGTTCTTAGTCGGATTTGTTAACCACTGATCCATGAAGGGAACTCCTAGGTTTTCTGTTTTATTGGCGTATAATTGCATATAGTAGTCTCTTATGATCCTTTGTATTTCTGTGATGTCCATTGTTACTTCTTCCTTTTCATTTCTAATTTTATTGATTTGTGTCCTCTCTCTTTTTTTCTTGGTAAGTCTGGCGAAGGGTTTATTAATTTTGTTGATCTTTTCAAAGAACCAGCTTTTAGTTTCATTGATCTTTTCTAGGTTTTCTTCATTTCTGTTTCATTGATTTCTGCTCTAATCTTCATGATTTATTTTCTTCTACTAATTTTAGGTCTTGTCCTTCTTTCTCTAGCTCCTTTAGATGTAAAGTTAGGTTGTTTATTTAGCTTTTACTTGTTTCCTGAGGGAGGCTTGTATTGCTATAAACTTTCCACTTAAAACTGCTTTTGCTGCATCCCATAGGTTTTGGAATGTTTTATCTTTGTCATTTGCTTCTAGGTATTTTTTAATTTCCTCTTTGATTTCTTCATTGATCCATTTGTTGTTTAGTAGCATGTTTACTAGTTTCCATGTGTTTGTGTTTTTTGCCGTTTTTTTCTTGTTGTTGATTTCCAGTCGTAAAGCATTGTGGTCAGAAGAGATGCCTGATATGCTTTCAATTTTCTTAAAGTTACTGAGGCTTGATTTGTAGCCTAGGATGTGATCAATCTTGGAGAATGTCCCGTGTGCACTTGAATGTGTATTCTGTTGCTTTTGTATGGAATATCCTATAAATATCTATTAAGTCCATCTGATCTAATGCTTCAATCAGGGCCTGTGTTTCCTTATTGATTTTCTGTCTGGATGATATATAGTTTTTTAATTTTATTTATTTATTCATTTATTTATTTTAGGGCTGTACTTGTAGCATATGGAAGTTCCTGGGCTAGGGTCCAATGGGTGCTGCTTCTCCAGGCCTATACCACAGCCACAGTAAGGATCCTGTGGAGCCACATCTGTAAATTATGCCACTGCTTGTGGCAATGTCAGATCCTTAACCCACTGAATGAGGGCAGGGTTCAAACCTGCATCCTCCTGGATACTATGTTGGGTTGTTAACCCGCTGAGCCACAATGGGAACTCCTTTTTCCTAATTTTTTAAAAAATTTTTATTAAAGTATAGTTGATTTACAATGTGCCAATTTCTGTGCACAGCAAAGTGGCTCAGCTACACACACACACATGCATTCTTTTTTTAAATATTATCTTCCATCATGGTCTATGCCAGGAGATTGGATATAGTTCCCTGTGCTATACAGCAGGACCTCATTGCCCATCCATTCTAAATGTAATAGTTTGCATCTACTAACCCCAAACTCCTAGTCCATCCCACATTCTCTCCCATCCCCCTTGGCAACCACAAGTCTGTTCTATATGTCTGTGAGTCTGTTTCTCTTTTGTAGATAGGTTCATTTGTGCCATATTTTATATTCCACATATAAGTGATATATGGCATTTGTCTTTCTCTTTCTGACTTCACTTAGTATAAGAATCTCTAGTTGCATCCATGATGCTGCAAATGGAATTATTTCATTCTTTTTTTATGGCTGAGGAATATTCCACTGTGTATATGTATCACATCTTCTTAATCCATTCATCTTCTGATGGACATTTATGTTGTTTCCATATCTTGGCTATTGTGAATAGTGCTTCAGTGTGCATAGAAGTGCATGTATCCTTTTGAATTTTAATTTTGTCCAGATATGTGCCCAGAGGTGAGATAGCTGGATCATATGGTACTTCTATATTTAGTTTTCTGAGGAACCTCCGTACTGTTTTCCATAGTGATCATATGAATTTACATTTTCACTAACAGTGTAGGAGGGTTTCCTCCTCTCCACACCCTCTCCAGCATTTGCTATTTGTAGACTTATTAATAATGGCCATTTTCATATTTATTGTCTGACACCTAAAAAGGAAAAGTTTTCTGACCTTTGATCTAGATCACCAACAAACAGCCAGCCAGCAGAGTATGAGTGATCCCCTCTGAGATCAGCAGAGATGCCCCGGCTAATGTCCAGTCATGAGAAAAGTAAATGCTTGTAATTATTTGCAGCGTATCATGACAAAAGCTAAATGATGGAAATGAAAACATGAATGATCCCTTCCTTCATGGAGCTCACTTACTGGCTACCAAGACAGAGCAATATTAAATAATAACAGGAACAAATTCACAAATACCACTTTTGGTAAATGTTATGAACATAGATAATGAGAGACTGGAGGATTGAAAATGGGAAGGGTGTCTGAAACAATCCCTGAGAAAATAGAGAAATGATGCACTGCATAATAGGATTGCACAATAGGTGATCATGAATTTAGAGTAAGAGCCATCTGCCCTATATCCCATTGGTTAGCTGCTTTAGGGACTAGGTAGATGGTCTAAAACACATTACTGATTTCATCCAGGATTGTTTTTACATCTAGGGTGTGATAACAGAGCCAGAAGTTCCATGAACTTAATGTACTGTCAAGAGTTATTGAAATGAGAATGAAATCCAAGCCCCAAGAAGAAAGCTGATGGATTGGAACCTTGTTAATAGGTCAGTAGATTAAAGGTACTAAAGAATTTAAACACCAGGTTGAATAAGTGCAGCTCACAATGAAGCCAAAAGAACACGTTTATAGTCATAACACATTTGCCTCTATGACTATTAGACCCACATTTTGCAAACTTATCAGTCATAAAAACTGCCCTCTCCTTTCATTTCTTTTGCTTTCCTTCCCTCATTTTTCCCTTTCTTTCTGAACATTATAGGGTAATATTTCTTGGAAGTATTTTTTACTGTGAAATATGAATTTATGGTTTTCTTTATATTCAGTTATGCACCTTAAGAGTTTATCCTAGTTTAATTCTTGCAGATTTAAAATACTTGTTAGCATTTTAAATCCTAAGAAATCCTATAGGAAAAAATCTTATAAAACTTTAACTCAGCATTTCCCAGACTTTGACTACCCAAATCTTCTATTGCTTAATGCCATTAATATCCTGCCAAGGAAAACATTTTAGTAAACAATGGTGTCAGCTAATCAATTGTATTAATGTGTCTGAGGAGTAGTGTGTCAACAGGAGGAAAGAGAGGATTCATGGAGTCAAAAAGAGGAGCCCCAGAGCAATTAATTCAATGGTTCATGTGTTTGACAGTTTCTGAGTACTTGCTACCTGCCACCATAGAATACAAGTATGACATTGCCTCTGACCAGGACCAGGATGTCATTAGAGAGAAAGAGACACAACTAAGAAAATAATGAACTGCCACACAGAATTGTGAGTGCTGATAAAGGTCTGTAAGGAGTTCTCTTCAGGAAGAGGACCTGCATCTGTACTAGACTTGGTAGTTGCGGTAACGTGGGGCTGAATGAGTTTTAAGAAAATGCTTTATAGGACAAGGTCAAACTTGAATTGGGCTGCCATATCTGTAATTGACCTTAAAATTCTTGACATAGGCTAATACTAATTGCTAGTTAGACAAGTTTCAATTTGGGGGGCAATCAGGATTGGTAGAATCCTCACTGCAGTGGTAGTTTGAGCTTTATTAGAAAGGCCACACCCAAGAGGTGGTACTAAAAGTTACCATTATCCAGATCTTGATCAGGATTGTAGGTTTAGGAGTTCCCTGGTGGCTCAGGAGGTTAGGGACCTGGTTTGTTACTGCTGTGGCTCTAATCACTCCTGTGGCTGTGGTTCAGGAAAAAAAAAAAGACTGTAGGTTTAGCAAATATATTTTTATTCCTGAATTTACTGGTTTTTTTTTAATTATCAAGAGGAATATGAGAAAAATGCTCTTAATAGTAAAATTACATATTCAAGAGTGGCTGAAATATGTTATAGTCCCCATCCTACTGTGAATGGGATCTGAAGCATTTACCCTTGGGAATCAAGCTTCCACTATGCTCCTATAGAAATCCTGTATGCAGCCAATGTTAGAAAAATTTCCTGTCTCACTCATCTCAGGCCTCTCTATCCACGACCGAGAATCCACTAAAAAGGCACCTATGCAAGACCAAATCATGTGCAGTCAGTGCCTAATTAACTGTAAAGATGCAGAGGCATGACATGACTTTGTAAATTCAAGGAACTCTAAGCAGTTTCACACAGAAAAACGAAGTGACTCTAAAGAAAAATGTCTTTAGCACTATCCAGGGAAAATTGGGCCTTAATCACATTTGAGTTACAGTATCTTTTTAGCATGATGATAGACACATCAGATTACAGTAACCTGATAAAAACACCCATTTAGACAATCCCACCCATTTCCTTTGCTTTGATCGTATGTTGGCCTCTCATATAGATTGCATTAAGGTGAATGAATGTATTAACCAGCTAATGCTATTACTGAAGTCTCTTTGGAAGTCATATTACTCAATCAGTTGTAATGCATGTGCACCCTGGGGTATCCTCAATCTCTTTGCGGAGGTTAATATCAAACATTCTATTGAGTCTGGTCAATTCTACCTGCACTCAAAGACTCAAGTTTCTGTACATGTAAAGTAGAGGGTCAGGACCTTGGCTGTGGTTCCCTCCACTGCCCTATGAGACTCCTCCTCAGTTTAGTGACACCCCAGTTCCCCCAATCCCAGACAAATCTCCTGCTCTTATGGTAACAACTGGGAAAATGGGAAATGTGGGAGCTTCTATAGAGACTGGTGAAATGTGAGAAGTTTATATAGTCTATTAGCAATAAAAGTTAGTCTGAGAAAACCTGGAGGGGGGTGGGAAAGTACATGGAATGAAAATCGTTGGGTCCTCTGTACTTTATATATATTTAATGTGAAGAATCGGCTTCTAAAAAGATTCATGTCTTGCCTCTTTGCAACTATTTTGATTATAAACATGCCAACCATGCTTTTATCCTGCAAAGGGTGAGAGGAGGGCATGGGGTGGATACAATCTGAGAGGAGGTTTAGGGAGGTGAAGTACAAGGACAGCAGTGGGAAACTGAATGCAAATTTATCTCAAAAATAGATTACCTTGAAATAAAACGGTTCAAGGAACTTGATTAGTTCAACTGTTGCTTTAAGTCTCAGTTTACTAATCAAAATAACACTAATGTTCACAAATTATCCAGGAATTCAGATCTTTTTGGAAATCTCTCTAATGTCTAGTGCAGAGGTCTCAAGGTGTGGTACAGGAACCTTTCTGCAAAATTATTTTCATTAAGATGTTAAGACTTCACTTGCTCTTTTTTGTTCTCTCCTGAAAGCACAGTGGAGTCTTTCAGAAACTACCTGATGTATGATATCTGAACAGGGTGAATGCAGAGCAAATATTAAAATAAACAGTCTTCTACTAAACCAGATTATAAAGAGATTTGCAAAAGGTGAAATAATAACCTCTCTTTCTGAAATTTTGTTTGGAAAATAATTATTTCTCATGAAAATATGTTGCTTATAGTAAACTCTAATGGACCTCTAAAATGAATTGATAGAAATTTTTAACATTTTTAGTTTTAATTTTTAATGTGGTAATAAATATCTGCAGAAACCACAGCTCTTAGAGGCCCTCAATCATTTTTAAGAGCATAAAGAGGGAGTTCCTGTTTTGGCTTAGTGGAAACAAATCTGACTAGCATCCATAAGGGTGCAGGTTCAATTCCAGGCCTTGCTTGGTGGGTTAAGGATCTGGTGTTGCTGTGAACTGTGGTATAGGTCACAGATGCCGCTTGGATCTGGCTTTGCTATGGCTGTGGTGTAAGCAGCGGCTACAGCTCCGATTTGACCCCTAGCCTGGGAACCTCCATATGCTGCAGGTGCAGCCCTAAAAAGACCAAAAAAAAAAAAAAATTGAGTAAAGAGGTTTTGAGTCCAAAAATGTTTGAGAACACCCAGTCCAGTCAAATAAAGTTAATATTTGATACTACCCATTTATTTTCTTCTCTATGAAATAAACTAAACTGTGGGGGAACATCAGTTTCATGTATGTGCCTTTTCTTTTGCAGGCTGCGGCTGTTGATCTAAGAGGGTCTGAAGGTACTGGTGAATTTGCACTTCCTTTTTTATTTGAATGAGATGGTGTCTCAATGGCACCGGAATGGAAGAAAAACCATTTCACTCTTTCAGCAATGGTAAATTTCTCTTTCTGATGACTTGGCATATCCAGCATCCATTCCACAGTATTATGTGAATTTTCAAGTGCTGAATTTAAAGGAATTTATGTTGATTGTTAGACTCTCAGTAGCAACTTGAAAAGTCACTAAACATTTACATGACTATGAACTGAGCTTTCAGAAAACTCCCAAAGGCACCAGATCCCAGAGACTTAAATCTTAATGGTAAATTTCTCTACAATGACAGACACTAAAACAGCATAGAGATAAAATATGAGATCTGCCCAGATTGAAGTCTGTTTACTTGCAGGTAGGGCACCGTGTGCATTGCTTTGACTTATAATGGGAAGAATTCATGGCCATGAATTTGTTGACTGTTATCCAGAGAGGTGACAGCTTCAGATGGATCTCCTTGTTAACAGCCCAAAGTGCAAAGGAAGGTACCCGGTATATTAATAAAAAAAAAAAAAAAAAAGTAGGCTATTTCAGCAAAAAAAAAGAGTATAAAACTTGTCTCCTTTTAGGATTTATTTACCATGAAAATAATACAATAGAATTACACGAAAACTCTCCCCCACCTTCTCCAGTTTGTAGGGTAAATCTGTTACTTTTCTTTTCTCCAGTCAGGGATGTAAGAAAAATACAAAACAATACCTCTTAACAGTTGTGATCCTTCTTCCATTGAGTTTTGTTACAAAGAGAATGGTACTGAGAGGGAGAGAAAGTGAGGGGGAGAGAGATAAAAGAGACTCAGCTAAACCACAAAAACAAATTTATGTTTTTAAAATACTTTTTCCCACAAACCAGATTGCAATTTACAACTTTGCTATTCTATCAAATGCAGTGACACTTCACAGTGTCGCCTAAACACAAAATTGGCCAGGTTTAACATAATAGCTGGCTGCGTAAAACATGAGATTGCAAATGTCACAGGAAAGAGATGATGAATGGCTGTGGGATATTTATATAAACTATATAGATATGTTGGCTAAACTGCTTGAAGGAAATCTGTTAAAACCGATTATTTCAGTTACAGATTTGGGTCTCAAATGACTTTGTATTACAGGCATCTGGGGGTCCTAAGGTCTCCTAGGGTAGCAGAGTTTCTCTTGCTCCAGACTTTTCTCTAGTAATCACTCTGCTTGCATCAGTGCTGCTCTGTGCCCAGAAGCAAGACAGTGACTCACATCAAGGCTGATGAGGGCACTACAGAGAATTTAGCCTCTGCTCCTAGGTGACCTGCCCCCAAATGTTTGCTTTTCTGTCATCTCTGGGTCTAGAAGTTTGCTGTGCCAGCCTGATGCCTTAATCACTTGCCTCCTTCTGAAGCATCTTACAAGAAGAGTAACATTCAGAGGCATTCAAATGTTGTGGGCATTAAATGCTATATTCATTCTACATCATTTTCCAGGTCTTGATTTTAACAAAGAACAATATTCAAAGTAGAATATTCCAGTTTTTTTTCCCTGAGATACAAGGTGAGAAGCGACAAAAAATCAACTATAGTTTATACCTCTCAGTTTGAATGTGGGATTTTTCCATATGGAATTTAGTGTTATGACAATAATAGCCAGACTTTACATCATGATTATTATGTGCCAGGCCCTGTTGTCATTTCATCCTTGTAACATACACATGGGGTAGCATCATTGTTATACTTGTTTTAAACATGAGATTGAGACACAGAGAAGTTAAATAACTTTACCAAGGCCACACAATAAGTATGAGATTTAGGATTCAAACTCAGCCTGGTAAAGAGTTAATATTCTTAATTCTGATGCTATATTATTTGCAGGTAAATACTACAATACTCAAAAACATAGTGACACATTTGTACCACATACAGTTACTAATCTCATCTTCTAACGGTGGGTGCTGATGCTGAGATAGCACAAACTGAAGTGTAGGCAGACTTATCAGTCAGAATGGGCTACTTAGGTTGTGGTAACACACTGCCTCATTATCTCAACAGTTTAAAGCAACAAAGATTGATTTCTCACTCTGGTTTTCTGTCCATCACAGGCAAGCTGGTGGCTCTAGTCCACATTGTCATTGTCCTCACATTGAAATCCAGGATATCTAGGACTTGTCATCCACTCCATTGTTGTATGGTGGAGGGAAGAAAGGATGCAGCAAAACATCTGGCAACCATTAAAGCTTCTGCTGGAGGTGATGTATGTCATTTTCCCTCACATCTTACTGTCGTAAGTGAATCACATTACCCCACCCAACTCTGAAAGGAAGTACAGTCCTCTCCTGTACCCTGAAGGAGAGAAAGTTGGGCTATATATACACAGTCCTAAAGACAGTCACTGCATAGTCACCCTGTCAAGAAGGGGTTAGCTGAGATAGCATGAGATGGTCTCTAACCAAAGTCTGGGGACGTTCATCCATGACACTTGGAGTCTTCTTAGTTTCAGCTTATCACTTCTTTGAAACAACATTTATGACTATTCAACACCAAGTTAGAAGTACTGTTACACACTCATAACACCTGCTTCTTTCATATCAGTCATCATATTTGCATTATTTTCTTCTGCATAAGATTTTATATATTTCATGAAGGCAGAGAATAAAATTGATTGCTATACTCAGTCATCCTCTACCCTACCCTGATCCTTCCTGATTCAAATAAGTTCAATAAATATTAAGCCAGTAAGTATGTAGTAAGCCAAGAAGCATAAACAAGGGAAATAATCCGTACCTGGTACTCACTGGCTTTGTGAACCAGTTTCACTTATGTACCTCACATGATTAAACAGAACCATCCTCTCCGCTAGCAGGTCCATACTCTAGCACAGTTTTTGAGGCAAACAGAATATTCTGTCTCTCCTGCTTACCACTGCTTAAGGCATCTTGAACAGGAGATTGGATTTTTTATTCAACAAAGAGAGCTTAAAGAAATAAAAATGCAAATATCTGGGTGAGTTGCCTCATCAACATGACTTACAATCAAAGTAATTATTTTCCTGTTTTGATAGGGATAGACTTAGAAAGCCAGAAAACTAGTCTTTTTAAAGGGAAGGGGAAGCCAATGAAAGGAAAAAAATGGAATAGAAAGAAGAGTCTTGGAGGTGAGTTGATTAATTTGAAATTTTAAAAGTTGCCTTAGGCCTCAGTTTATATTTATTCAACCAAGGATCTTGTTACACCTTAGTTACACATTTCATGTGCATAGTTGTCTGAATACCTTCATGGGAACTGTAGGCAATGCACATATCATAAACAAGACAAACTTTATACAAACACAACATAAAAGCAATATATTTAGCCATCTTTAAAACGTTATCACATGTTGCTTCCCCCTTATCCATCCCCCATCACCATCATAAACTGCAGAGAGAAAGGTTCAGATTTAGGCTATGTTCACCTGGAGAAAAGTTAATGGATTTTGAAGCACAAGCATAACACAGTGTCTTTTTTGATCTAAAAAGCAGTGCATTCTACGTCATGTGATACATGGGTTACTAGGTCATGTGCAAATTTGAGGTAATTGCTAATATTTACACTCACATTTCTATAATAATTTAAAATCACAGCACCTTCATTTTTCATCACAATGAGTCACTTTAGAATTCTAATAGTATGAAGTCAAAGTGATACACTGTTAATAACAGAGGGAAAAGTCTTTCCAATAAGAAAGCCTTTTCTTTAAGCCAATCTTACATAAAAGAACAATGTAGGAAGCTTTTAGTTTTCTTAAAGCAGTCAGGCATTATAAATTATGCCTCATGTCTGACCTCAAATAGAGAAGGATTATCTCAGAGGAGAAGCAAAATAAACATTAAAAAGCTCAGATTACACAGAATCTTGCAGAAAGTCCCAAAGTGGGAATAGTTACTGATAGTGCCACTTAATTCTTCTCTCTTTTCCTATCAGGGTTTATATTGTCTACTGGGACAGTACTAATTTGTTTAAAAAATCCAGTTGTAGTTTGGGGGCTTTATTTTGTTCTGTTTTGTTTTCCTTAATCAGCACAGTTACTTGAATCAAAAGGGAGCCTTTGTCCACAAATACAATTGGAGAAGTAGATTACCTTGAAAAAGGAAAATTGTGCCTTTTAAGTGTGTGGGACACTAAAGCAAAATATTACCTAAGAGATTTTTCTAGAAAAAGGCAAGCCATCTTTAGAAAAATCTCTACTTTTTTGTATCCTGGATAGTATATCCCCAAATGTTAAGTCTATATTTCTTTCACTACATACTGCTTGACGAATGAAGGACTAGAGGTATTTCTCCATACTGGGACTGTTCCCACCATAATTCCCTGGAGCCATTCTACAACAGCACAAGAAAAATCATCAAGGAGTTCCTGTTGTGGCACAGTGGGTTAAGAATCTGACTGCACTGGCTCAGGTTGCCGTGGGTTCTATCCCAGCCTGGCACAGTGATTAAAATATTTGGCATTGCCACAGCTGTGATGTAGGTCACAGCTACAGCTCAGATTCGTCCCTCTCCCAGGAACTTCTATATGCCATGAGCACGGCCATAAAAAAAGGTCATCAATATTTGCTTCTGTTATGTATGAAATCTTATACATCTATGTATATGCATGTGGTATCAGCGTCTGAAGCAGTAGGGACCAGATTTTTTTTTCTGGTGTTTCTCAAAGCTAATTATTAACTAATTCATTGATTAGGACAGTTTTATATAAGATATTTTGAAATAAGGGTCAAGAAAAGATTTTTCAAATATTTAAAAGCGTATTTTCAAATCACTTCTTCATCATATATTTTTTAAACTAAACTACAACTTAAACAGCCAAGGACTGCTTGATTAAATGAGGATTTTTGTTTATTTTAAAATGGAAACCTTTGATGGAGCTGAAGGATCACTTGCTATAGAACCTAAGGTCTGGATTCATAACCCCAGCCTTACCAATTACCAGTAACAAGATCTTATGAAAGTGTGTGAATAACAGTTCCCCCACCCCCTGTAAAATATACAGTGGAGTTTTATGTAGGTTAATTTTATATTAATTATACCCTATCCGTATGGCTCATGAGTTTACAGTGACTATAAGGGCATGAGGAAAAATATTAATTGGCTTTCCTAAGAAAAAAATATGGAAATTGTTAAACATCACATTGATCTTTGAGTTGCCTGCAAGTCAGGATGAAAGTAGAAATAGGAAGAAATATAGACTAGTTAACAGAAGGAAGAGGAAGTAGGATAAAAGTAGGCTGATTTTTCAAAAGAGAGATGCTTTCCTATTATTGGATTCTACATTTTCAAATAAACTCAATAATATAATGAACAAAATAATTGAAGCACAATTGGAAGAAGTTTTTATATGGCTTTCCTAATAATAAAAACAAAGGATATTATTTACATAACTAACCGAAAGCTCAAACTGTGATTCAACTAGTTAGAGATATGACTAAACACATAGATAAAAGACTAGAGGCATGATGTCACAACCTTCACTTAACTTTGATAAGGACTTCCTTTCTTGGTCTGGGTTTTGACAGGAGCTAAATAGAAGATAATTTTTGTTCCTTTAGTGGGAGCAGATTGGTCCATATAATTTCATAATTGGAAAGCAGGTTAGATAGGGTTGTAAGAATTATCAGGTATAATATTTTTGAATACCTTAATTTTTTTTTACTTTTATTTGCCTTCTATTCAACCAAGGTCATTCATTTGACTTGGTGAACTTTGGGGAATAAGTGGAACAAGAGCTGGTCAAGATGGTGAGGAGTAGGACATGGAACTCACCATCAGCCATCTCAGACTCCAAAAGTGGGTGCAGCCTACTACCTCTGAGGGTCCTGTGACTGGGCATCCCCACCACCTCCCTGGGAACACGTGTGCCTGCTCTTCCCCCATATCCTTGGGACTGACTACCTGCATGCCCCCTGTCAAGGGGATAATGATTTGCACACACTGAGGAAAGAGATAGCAAGCATTCAAACCAAAAACAGACCTCACTCCAAAAAAGACAGTAAACCTACCCAAGCTACAAGAAATGCCCCTACGTGTAAATAGCCCTTTAAGATTACAGTAGGTAATTGTTTCCCCTAAACTCAGAGTAAGAGAAATATAAGTAAGATGAAGAAGCATAGGCCCCATTCAGTTAAAAGAACAGGAGAAATCCCCTGAAGGAACAACAAATTGAATAGAACTCTCCAGTCTAACAGAGTTCAAAAAAGAGGTAATGAAAATATTGAATGAATTAAGAAGGGCTATTGATGGAAATGCAGATTACAATAAAAAGGAACTAGAAACTATAAGTAGGATCCAAGAAAAATTAGATAATTCATAATGCAAGGAATGAATAAGTGAAATGGACAGTATGGAAAACACCCAAAATCAGGACAGTAGACAGAAAGCCAAACTGGAAAAAAAAAATTACTTAATATCATCAAAATGACTATACTGCCTAAGGCAATTTACGGATTCAGTGGAATTCTTGTTAAATTACCCATGGTATTTTTTCACAGGACTGGAAGAAAAAAATTTTTAAATATTCATAGAAATGCAGAAAGACCCTGAATAGATAAAACAACCCAGAAAAAAAAAAATGGAGCTGGAGGAATCAAGCTCACAAACTTCAGACTGTGCTACAAAGCCACAGTCATCAAAACAGTATGTACTGGCACAAAAATAGACATATATCAGTAGGAAAGGATAGAAAGCCCAGAAATAAACCCATGCACCTATGGTCAATTAATCTATGACAATAAGGGCAAGAATATACAATGGAGAAAAGACAGTGTTCAATAAGTGATATTGGGAAAACTGGATAGCTACATGTAATACAATGAAATTAGAACACCCTCTAACACCATGCATAAAAATAAACTCAAAATGGAATAAAGACATAAATGTTAGACTGGATAGTATAAAAATCCTAGAAGAAAACATAGGTAGAACACTCTTTGACATATATCATAGCAATCTTTTTGTATCTACCTCCTAGAGTAAAGAAAATAAAAAGTAACCAATAGGACCTAAATAAAAGCTTTTTCACAGCAAAGGAAACCATTAGCAAAATGAAAAGACAACCCACAGAATGGGAACTCTTTGCAAGTGAAACAACCAACCAGGGATTAATCTCTAAAATACCTCATACAGCTTTATATCAAAAAATAACCCAATTAAAAATGGTCATAAGATCTAAATAGACATTTCTCCAAAGACAAATGAATGACCAAAAAGAACATGAAAATATGTTTAACATCACTAATTATTAGGAAACTCAAATCAAAACTATAACGAGGTGTCACATCACACCAGTCAGTATGGCCATCATCAAAAAGTCTACAAACAATAAATGCTGGAGAGGGCATAGGCATCCTTCCTACAGTTTTACTGTGAATGTAAGCTGGTGCAACCACTATGAAAAAAGTAGAGATGTTCCTTAAAAAACTAAATATAGAACTAACATACGATCCAGCAATCCCACTCCTAGGCATCTGTCCAGAGAAAACCATAATTCAAAAAGATACAGGCACCCTGATGTTCATTGCAGGACTATTTATAATAGCCAAGACTTGGAAGCAACCTAAATGTCCATCAACAGAGGAATGGATTAAGAAGAAGTGGTACATATATACACAGGTATAAAAAAAATGGTATATTACTCAGCCATAAAAAAGCATGGATAATACCATTTGCAGCAACATGGATGGACCTAGAAATTATCATACTAAGTGAAGTAAGTCAGAAAAAGACAAATATCATATGCAATCACCAATATGTGTAATTAATAAAAATGATATATAGAACTTATAAACAGACTTAAAAATTTCAAAACCAAACATACATTTACCAAAGGTGAAATCTGGGGTGGGGAGGGATATATTAGGGAGTTGGAATTGAATATATACACATTACTATATATAGAATAGACAGGTAATGGAGACCTACAGTATAGCAAAGGTAAATTTACTCAGTACTGTGTGGTATGGGAAAAGAATCTGAAAAGGAATCGATTTATGTGTATGTATAACTGATTTACTTTCCAGTATGGCTGAAATGCCCAACTGTGTAAGTCATCTATATTCTAATAATTTTTTTTAACTGAGGGGATGTAAAAAGATATTTCATGCAAATGAAAATAGGAGTTTTAATACTCATACAAAATAAACTTTAAAAACAAAGTCCATAAGGAAAGATAAAGGACAACCTAAGAAGAGTATTTTTCACTTATCAATATGTATGCACCTACTATAGGAGCACTCCAATACATAAAAAATATACTAACAGACATAAAAGGAGAAATTGATGGGAATTCAATAATAGTAGGAGACTATAACTCATCACTCATATCAATCCATATCAATGGACAGATTTCTAGACAGGAAATCAGTTAAGGCCACAGATATCCTAAATGATATAGAACAGTTAGACCTAATTGATATTTTTAGGACATTATATCTAATAAAACAGAATATACATTCCTTACAAATGCACATGGAACGTTCTCTAGGATTAAGCATATACTAGGGCAGAAAACTAACCTCAACAAATTTAAAAATATAGAAGTTACTCTAAGCATATTTTCTGACAACCAAGGCATGAAACTAGAAATTAACCACGGGAAAAGAAATGAGAAAAAAACAACTACATGGAGACTAAACGACATACTATTAAAAAACTAATGGGTCAATGAAGAAATCAAAAAGGAAATTAAAAAAGGCCTTGAAGCAAACAACAATGAAAACAGAGCCATACAAAATCTTTGGGATGTAGCAAAAGCAGTTCTTAGAGGGAAGTTCCTAGAGATACAGGCCTTCTTCAAAAAAGAAAAATCTCAAATTAACACCCTAACCTACCACCTAAAAGAATAATAAAAAAAGAACAGAAAACCTAAAGTCAGCAGAAGGAAGGAAATAGAGGAAATCAATAAAACACAGATTAAAACTACAGAAAAATATCAATAAAACTAAGAGCTGGTTCTTTGAAAGGGTAAACAAAATTGACAAACCTCTGACTAGACTCACCAAGAAGAAAAGAGAACCTAAATAAAAATAAGAAATGAAAAAGGATAAATCTCAACTGATACCACAGAAATAACACACACACATACACACACATACGATAATATGCCAATAAACTTGACAACCTAGTAGAAATGGACAAATTTCTAGAAACATACAGGACACTAAAACTGAATCAAAAAGACAAATAATTTGAACAGACTGATCACTAGAAGGGAAATAGAATCTGTAATAATAATAGTAAAAACTTCCCAGAGTTCCCATTGTGGCTCAGCAGATACAGAACACTATGGTGTCCATGAAGAAGTGGGTTCGATCCCTGGCCTCAATCAGTGGGTTAAGAATCTGGCATTACCACTAGCTACAGTGTTGGTTGCAGATGTGTCTTGGATCTTGCATTGCTGTGGCTGTGTGTGGTGTAAGAACTTCCATATGCTGGGAACTTCCATATGCTGAAGGTGCAGCCATAAAAAGAAAAAAAATAAAAATTTAAAAACTCCCTACACACAAAAATCCAAGACAAGATGGCTTCACAGGTAAATTTTACCAAATATACAAAGAAGAACTTTATACTGTTCCTTCTCAAACTCTTCCAAAAGAAGAGGAGGGAATAATCTAAAGATATTCGATGAAGCCACCCATTACCCTCATACTAAAACCAAAGGTACCATCAGAAAACGAAAACTACAGGCCAATATTTTTAATGAATGTAGATACAAAAATTCTTAAAAAATTCTAGCAAATCAAATCCAACACAGAAAAAGGTCATACACCATGACCAATGGAATTCATCCTGTGTTCATAAGGATTGCTCAATATATGCAAATCAATCAATGTACACACCACATTAACAAAATGAAAGTTCTATTCAACATAGTATCAGAAGCCCTAGGCACAGCAACTGGACAAGAAAAAGAGATATGGCAGGAAAGAGTTAAAATTGTCACCATATGCAGATGACATAAGGCTATATAGAGAAAACCCTAAAGACTCCATGAAAAAACTACCAGATCTGATAAAGGAATTAACTGAAGTAGGAGGATACAAGATTAACATTCAGAAATCAGTTGCATTTCTGTATAGGAAGTATTAAAAAAAAGGTATCTTTTAAAGTCACACCCAAAAAATAAAATACCTAGGGGTAAACCAGAGCAAGGAAGTGAAAGATTTATACACTGAGAACTGTTAAACATCAATTGAGAAAATTAAAGAGGATTCAAATCAATGGAAAGATATCCCATGGTCTTGGATTCAAAGAATTAGTATTCTTTGGGCAATACTACCCAAAGCAATCTACAGAGTTAATGTGATTTCTGTCAAATTAACCATGACATTTTTCACAGAACTAGAATAAAAAAAAAACCCAAAACATATATGGAACCATAAAAGCAATTCTGAGGGGAAAAAAAACAAAGAGGCATAACTCTCCCGGACTTTAGACAGTACTACAAAGCTACAGCAATCAAAACAGTGTGGTATTGGTACAAAAACAGACATAAGAATCAATTTAATAGGATAAAAAGCCCAGAAATAAACCAACTCACCTATGGTCAACTAATCTTTTACCAATGAGGAAAGAATATACAGTGGGAAAAAGTCTCTTCAGCAAGTGGTACTGGGAAAGTTGGACAGTTGCATGTAAATCAGTGAAACTAGAACACACCATCACACCATGCACAAAATAAACTCAAAACTGCTTAAAGACTTAAGACATGACACCATAAAACTCCTAGAAGAGAAAATGGACAAAACATTCTGTAACATATATTGTACAAATATTTTATTAGATCAGTCTCCCAAGGCAATAGAGATAACAAAAACAAACAAATAGGACCTAATCAAACTTACAGGCTTTTGCAGAGCAAAGGAAACCATAAACAAAAAAACAACTTATGGAATGGGAGGAAATATTTACAAAGAATGCGAACAACAGGGGCTTAATCTTCCCAAGGTATACAAACAACAACAAAAAGCAACCCAATTGAAAAAGGAGAAAACCTAATGACATTTCTTCAAATAAGACATACGGATGGTCAAAAAGCACATGAAAAGAGGCTCAGCATTGCTAATTATTAGAGAAATGCAGATCAAAACTACAATGAAGTGCCACCATATACTGGTTATAATGGCCATCATAAAAAGTATACAAATAACATGCTGGAGAGGCTGTGGAGAAAAGGGAACCCTCCTGCACTGTTTGTGGGAATGTAAGTTGGTGCAGCCACTCTGTAAAGCAAAATGGAGGTTCCTCAGGAAACTAAACATGGAATTAACATATGATCCAGCAATCCCACTCCTGGGCATATATCTGGACAAAATTATAATTCAAAAAGATAACATGCACCTCAATCTTCACAGCAACACTATTCACAATAGCCATGACATGGAAGCAACCTAAATGCCCACTGACAGATGAATGAATTAAAAATAAGTAGTACATATATACAATGGAATACTACTCAGCCATCGAAAAGAATAAAACAATGCCATTTGCAGCCACATGGATGCAAATAGAGATTATCATACTAAGTGAAGTAAGAGAAGGACAAATACCATATAATGTCACTTACATGTGGAATCTAAAATATGTCACAAACAACTTTTTTAAAACAGACTCATGGACATAGAGAACAGACCTGTGGTTGCCAGAGGGTAGGGCGTGGAATGGATTGGGATCTGGATAGATACAAACTATTACATTTAGAAAGGATAAACAACAAGGTCCTACTGTACAGCACAGGGAACTGCATCTAATCCCCTGGGATTGACCATGTTGGAAAAGTGTATTAAAAAAAAATGCATATACACACACACACACACACACACACACACACACATACATATATGAATCACTTTGCTATACAATAGAAATTGACACAATATTGTAAGTCAACTAAAACTTTTTTAAAAAAGGATAATTGAAACAAATGCAAAGGGAAACAGACTGAAGTAAGTGTTTGATATACAAAAGAGAATTCTTGAGTCATAGGAATACATAGTTTTGAATCCATGATTTTGGGAAAGAATATAATTTTTTTTGTCTTTTTCCTTTATCTAGGGCTGCATCTGTGGCATATGGAGGTTCCCAGGACAGGGGTCTAACAGGAGCCGTAGCTGCCGGCCTTCGCCACAGCCACAGCAATGCAGAATCCGAGCCACGTCTGCAACCTACACCACAGCTCACGGCAACACCGGATCCTTAACCAGCTGAGTGAGGCCAGGGATCGAACCCGCAACCTCGTGGTTCCTAGTCGGATTCATTAACCACTGATCCATGACAGGAATTCCCATGAATATAATTATTTTTGATTTTTATTTTCATCACCTGTTTCTATATTGAGCTAGCCCTTGCCAATATATAGTAGAATTTTACATGGTAGAGGTAGAGAGTGTATCATCATAGCATTTTACTGCCTGTCAGAGGTAGAGAGAACTTTGATAAGACCTTGTCAATAGTATAGGGGGATATGGTCCACTTCTTTAGCTCTGGGGATTGTAAGGCATAGGGAGGAGAGACAGGGTATTAGCAGTATCCAAACTCCAGAGGCAGTAGGCTTAATGGAAATCTAAAAGCAGGGGGGATATCTGCCATATTTTCTTTGGCATTCAGGGACCAACTACCATGCCACCTGAAGTAACCTGCACCAACGGCTTGTGCACAGTGTGGAAATGATTTAGAGGTTCCTCTGTAGCCCAAACCCCACCCAAAACCTCTAGAAAGGAGCTGGGATTCCAGGTGGGGAACTTGCTAGGAGCTTCACCAGAGAAGTCATCCTGGATGTGAAGGTTTTACTGCCAGATGTCCAAGGAGCCTGGTAAGAATCAGATTCAGGGAGTATGGGTAACAAGAGGTGATGGCCACATTCCCTAAAGGCAGAGGCTAAGCTGAGTTACATTAGCTTCAGGGATTCAACTGTAAGCCAGCAGGATGCACAGAAAGGCCACATGTTGGCCTTGCAGATGAGACCAGCACACAGACCAGTGAAAAACCAGAGACTTCCCATTTGCCTGCTTGTATGCCTGAGAACTTTGCACTGTTTCTCCCTTAGGTACAGAAATCATCTTGAAGAGGAAAGAAGAAAGGGGAACAGTCTTAGTCCTGAGTTGAACTTTGAGTTGGCACCACATTTAAACTATTTTTTAACCCAGAAAGACATACCATTAATTGGCAACTTAAAATTAAGTCTTTATTTTCCACTGTGGTGAGGCTCATAAGGAAAACTAGTATCAGCTATGGAAAATAGCAAGTTTACATTTACGTGCAACATCTGGGTTGTGTGGATAAAATATTGACTCCAAGAACTCAGGGCGATCTCATCAATTCTTGTACTCCTCTGTGCAGAAAGACATAGCCAGGCTACTTGGAGGAAGCCTAGGATGCTTCTCTAGGAGAAACTTTAGATCGGTTCCTGCTCATGGATAAACGTTTGACTGAAATGCCAGGCTCACACCAGAGAAGACAGCAGAAACGCTTTTTGGCTTAAAGCTGTTTCACACTGGGAGAGCAGTCCCTGACCCTGGCTACTGAAAAGCTTCAGCAGAGCTTGTAGGAAATGACCGATTTAGAGCAGCATAGATTCTCCCTGAGCCTGCCAGGAGGAGTTAGCTATGAACTGTACCCCCAGGAAAGAGAATGAGTTCACTTGCTTGATAGAGTGATTTGAAACTGACCAATTGAATTTTGCAGAAAGTTTTAGCAAAGGCAGTAATTTTTGTTTTTCACATAAACTTGAGCTATTATTTCTGTCTGTAGCTATATGCCAAGATGAACACCTCTGGGGCATTGTCCTGGTTCATGATACTAAAATTTTGTCACTGGCATAAAGGAGAACACTCATCTTTCCATTTTCCTGTTGTAAAAGGGCAAACCCCAGTCTCATAAAAGATACCAGTATATTTATTAAGCATGTGATAAAGAGAAGATGGGCTTGTCATGATTTCATGAAAAAATGTTTTAAGAAGGACCTGTCAAGTTATGCCCCCACCTCAGCCCCCTACAGGAAAACAATGTTTGCTGCATCTAAATACATTTTACCAGGTAAAACATTTAGAGGTGGACAGACCAGCGAGTAAATCCAACCCTGCTGTTTGACATCAGTCAGCCTACTTCTCCGATGTGAATGTAGCTGAAACATAATGCTAATGTCCCAGAATATATACTTCATTGGATTTTCTGTGAGGATCAAGTGAGATAAGTATGTAAACTCCCCCCTCCCAAATTTGGCACAGAGTAGTAATTCATTAAATGTTCTATCCCTCTTGTTACAATTTAGGGATCATAACATAATCCTGGTCAAAATTCTGAAAACAAATCTGAAATCATTTGAGGTTCTGCCCAGTAATGACTCATAGCTAAATGTCAAAATATTTTGTCAAAGAAATTCTGATTTTGAAATTTCTCCTCCACTTGTCATTAAATATTTTGAGCACAAAGAAAGGGCTGGGAACTATATGGACATTCCTGTTTAATTCCAGGGGAAAGTTTTTGTTTTTGTCTTTCATTCAAGGAGAGGAAAGGAATTAGATTTTTTTATATTTCTGTTTGCCTTCTAAAGTATAGTCTTTAATTGAGAAGTTTGAAGTAAATGACAATGAAATAGGAAATTATTCAAATAAAGCACCAAAGCAGCATTTCTTTTAAACTGTTATAAATTCCTAGTTGCATAAGTACATTTGGGGACCAAGTATTATGCCTCCACTTAAACTACTGAGATATTTAGGCTCTGACCTGTAGATTGGGAAATAATTTTTTCAAAATCTGCTTCTAAGATCCTTTTTTCTTTTGTTGGCCAAGTGAGCATCAGTATTTCCCCCCTAAATATTCTACTCAGTGTCTCCACTGTCTTGGCTACTATACAAGCTATGTAGTATCTGGAAATTCATTTGACCCTTTTGGACAATTTTTTATTCCTTTATATAAAAGGACACACCAGATTATATGGGCTTCAATGTTTCTCCTGCATCAAAAATACTGTGAATCTACATGGACTTATTTGTGTGTAGAAAGAAGTGGTGTGAATTGGCAACTAACTTAGATTAAAAAGGACATTAGCTAAACATTGTTCCAACTTCTCTTACTTTGGCTATCAGAGAGGTGTATGCCTGACTCATTCTGATTTAAGTGCCTGCTTTGCATCCATCATTTGCCAGATTCTAGGGATCCGAGGCAGCCTCCACCCTCATGGGCTTTGAAGTTTAGTTGAGAGGCAGATATCAGCTATGTATGTATAGGGTATAGGATTTAGTTAGAGCAGAGCGAGAGTGAGAATAATGCCAGTCATACCACTAGCAAATAGTTGAAATCAGAGTTTCTGTCAAGAAATACTTCTTCTAGCAAACATCCTCTTTTCAGAGCTACTGGTACTGTTTTCAGGTCAGAACCAAGTCAGGTGAGCAGAAGGGGGGTAAATCAAAGACTTCTGCTCAGTATGCTATTGTGTAATGCGTCAGGCTCAGTTTCTAACGATTATCAACTGGAAACCAGCTTCATTAACCGCTGAGTAATTACCAACACTCTCATGAATAATGGTCAAGGTAATTTTAGAAACAGCCATTTAGCTGACACATCAAAGGTGACCAAACCTGTCTCACAAAGTAATGATTCTGACCAGTGAAAAATTAAACCACATCCTCTCATCAATTTGTTTTCAGATCAGTTAATGGAATCTCCTACAGAATAGGTTTTATTTTTACTTTTCTGGCTTCATTTATATGACCTTGATAGGGATAGAGGATAGGTTTTCAGACAGAATATTGGCAGTGATGCTGTCAGTGATTCTCAAACTTGCTTTCTAGTGACCTTGTAAAAGCTCACCATGATTCCCCAGGCTAAATATCACCTTCACCTGACAAAAACTTGGGTGAGATGTCTGTGATTTTGAAAGAAATAACATTTTTTTTTTCTTGCTTCAGCTGTTTAGGAAGTGATCATGTTCTCACCTGAGGAGTGGTCTTGAAATATTGAAATTTGGTAGAAGAGAAGGAGGATGAGTAAAAGAGTGACACAGACTAAGACAAATAAGAGATAGGAGGTCAGCAGACAAGGTCAAGGGATAAAAAGCTAAAGAAGGTGGTAGTACTGCTGGTGTGGAGAAAGGAAAGATCCTGATACGAATGTCAGTTACACAGTCCTCAGATAAATTATGTAAATGCAATTCATAGCTATAAACAAAACTATTTTTTCCCTATGACAACAGACTGATAATACTAACACCCTTTTATCCTTTTATCCCCTTATCTAGTTTAATTCCATGACTCACCATTACAACACTGAAACACTGACTTACAAATGCTTTCACTTCCCTTGCCCTCTTCCATCTTGATGATACTCACCTGGAAAAAAATCTCAATTCTAGATTAATCAAATTTACCTTCCTACTCCATATTTGCATCAGACAATCATGCTGTGACATTTAATATTCATGACCTCAAATCCCAAAATGGCTACCCATGATGCTCTGCAATTCTACTTTAATTTTTTTAATATATATTAGGTTTCATGCTCTCCAACACCATCTCTACCCTCAATTTTCTCTCACTTTCCTCCTTTTAGCTAATCATCTGCCTAATACCTCATTAACATCAAGAAACAAGAACTTAACATTCTTATTTTCTTCCAAAATCAAAATCTCTTTGAATCAGAATACCTGTTTTTTATTCTTTTGCAATGCATAGTGTCCCAGTTTCTATCAAAGGCCAACCTGTACTTCGAAGCTCATCATCATTTCCTTCTCAAGGATTTTGTTCCTGAAAGTATTACTGCTCCTGCATAGTCAATTTCTTGCTTGCTTTTGGATCAAAAAGATACATATAAAAACTCTTTTATCTTTCATCCTAAAAGTCATCCTTGAGGCTAGAAGCAATGAAACTACGGTAACAGTGAGCCCATCTAGGGCCAGATGGGAGTTTCTCAATACCATTCTTCAACAAAAAAGAACGGAGACTCCTTAAATAGCTGGTTGATCTCAGAGCTGAATTAGCTAAAATACATGTTGAGCATCATGTGCCAGAAAGTAAGGAAATGTACACACAAGCAAGCACACACGCACATATGAAGAAAAAAAATTTGAAAGGAAAGAAACATGAAAAAGATTGAGATAAATTTAAAGGTCATAGGAGGCAAGCTGAAAAAGCCTTTAATTGGTAAAGTTAAAACAACTTGAGCAACAAAATAAATGATAGTATTGGATTATAAATGAAAGAATACAATAAATATAATAGTTCTTACTCTATAAGTAAATTACTGAATACCTAATAAGTTACCTAAGTAAATGGGAAGAAGTGACATTTTTTCCCTGCAGACGAATTCCAAATGAATAATGTAGGATGAATAAGGAAAATAAAAAGTACCATTAGAATACCTCAGAAATATTTGCCACCAGCAAGATTCACTGATGATGGAGCTAAAATTTACAAGCAAAAGTTTAGGGAGAAACAGGATCTTTGCATGACTTCAAATATCTCCCCCAAACATTTAGTAATTATGAAGGGAAAATAGTAACGTTACAGAGGCAAACCATGGAAGACACCACCTTTGGCAAGTAATCATGAGAGATATACTTGATGTCCTGTATTCCCTGATTTGAGGCACTGTGAAGGGCATATTGCCTCTGTGGTATCCTTTTCAATAATATATACCGTCAATCTAATCATGAAAAGACATCAGACAAACTTAGATTGTGGAACATTCTACATAATAATCAACCTGTACCCTTAAAAAAAAGTGTCAAGATCTGAAGGCAAGGGAAGAATGAGGGATTATCACAGATGAGAGGAAACTGAGGAGGCATGAGAACTAAATGCAAGGCGGGATCCTGGATTTGATCCTGGAACAGAAAGACATTCATCAAAACACTCAATATGTTCAGTAGTTTAATTAAGAGTATTGCACCAAGGGTAACTTTTTTGGTTTTGATAAGTATTCTCTCTATATATCAGATATTAATTTAAGAGGAAGATGGGTGAGGGGTATATGGGAATTCTGTACTATTTCTGTAATTCTTCTGCAAGTCTAAAATTATCTCAAAGAAATATTAAAAAACCACCCTTGGCCTAAAATCTCCTTCCAGCTGGCATATAGAAAAGCTCCTTGAAAGAGTGGCCTGTGGCTCCTGATTCTGTCTCCTAGCCTTTAGCCAGGCTTTAGAGGGACCCATTGCCTAAAACTGTCAGCATTCAGTTCCATGTAGGCAAAAAACGATGGTGCCTTCTTTACCGTGATCTACCTCCATCTCCCAGCTGCAGTAGCTTACAAAGTTGATAACATGCCCTTCCCTGAAACATGATAATCTGTTGACTTCTGTGGTCATCACATGTTCCAGGTTTCCTGTGATTTACTCTCTGCTCTTCCATCTCCTCTGATTCACTCTCCTCCTTTGTAAATGCTGGAGTTCCCCAAATTCAGTCCTTGGCTGTCTTTTCTTCTTTGCGCTCCCTCCCTCCATTATTTATCCACTTTCGTGGTTTGAAAAGTTGTCACTTGCTTATGTCTTCAACCCTGACCTTTCCTTTCCCTATCAGAAGGTGACAGTCTTGCCTGGAGGACTGGATAAATACAGAGGGAGCACCTGAGTTTTGTGGCTATGGGTCGGAATATTCAAGTTTTCTCCTTTCAGTAAAAGGGAAGGAGAGACCTGATCCTTTCAGTATTTTCTAGGGTGTATCTCATATGCCATTGGAAGAACTTAATTACATTCCCTGCCCAATCCAACGCTATTTGTAAACCAAAGAAACATTTTCCTTCCTAGTATATTTAGCAGGCCACACATAATAGAAGCACAAGTTAGTAGGATTCATATACAAATAAATTTCTATTTCAGGGATGAGATTATTTTTTGTTGCGCAAATGATTCACAGGTATAACTCAGACTGGGCTGGATCAATTCCTTGGCATATTTTGCTTTGGAAACATGACAGTAAGTTAATATCCTCTGCTTCCATAAGAAGGAGGAAGTATCACATGATTAGCATTATGGGCCCTTGAAGGTTCATTTTAAGATTTTATTGCAAATTTCATATAATGCTGAATTCAATAAATATTAGAAACTGATTTATAACACTATCAAAAAGAAAGTTGTGGCTTTTCATTGACCTAAATGGCTATCAGTTTGCTTACACTAGGTGTGTAGAGAAATATGTGTGGAAGGGGTGTGGAAAGAGAATGGGAAGCAATTAACTAAGCTACTATGCTTTAGTTCAGGCAATAATGTTAAAATTAGACTGGAATCTATGTAAAAGAAAATAGAGGGACAGGGGCTACAGATACACCAGACTCTTACTACCTGAGATCAGGTACCCAAACTGGTTTCCTCCCTCACTTAATTCTAAGAGAAAAGTTTTGAACTACATTTTCAGGAAATGAAAACATATAACAGGACAATTGGCATGCACAAAGTATACTACTGGGGTTTAAGTACAGTTTTAAACAACTGCCTCTGTATTACAAATGTCAGTTTTAGACTCCAGCTGTTCCAAATAGGTTTGTTCTTAAGCTACTGGCTGAACAAATGCAAAGGACCATTGTTTTATAATGTTCCAGACTTTAAAGTAATCTCTGTATGTATTTATAACTGAATGCTAAAGTCTTGAAAATATTATTACATATCTAAAATGCTATAGTAAAACATAACTTAGAATACTTCATAGTATTCAATGTTTCCTTTTTAAATTTTATTTGGGTATAGTTGACTTACAATGTTGTATTAAATTCAAGTGTACAGCAAAGTGAATCAGCTATACAGCCATTCTTTTTTCCCATATAGGTTACAAACTATTGAGTAGATTTCCCTGTGCTATACAGTGGGTTCTTGTTAATTATTTATTTTATACAGTAGTGTGTATATGTTATTCTCATTCTCCAAATTCCTCCCTCCCCACTATGGCTTCCCCTATGGTAACCCTAAGATTGGCTTTGAAATGAGTTTGTTTCTGCTTTATAAATAAGTTCTTCTGTATCATTTTTAATAAATTCCACATATAAGTGATATTATATGATATTTATCTTTCTCTGTCTGACTTCACTCAGTATGAAAATATCTAGGTCCATTCATGTTGCTGTGGATGGCATTATTTCATTCTCTTTTTGTGTCTGAATAATATTCCATTGTAAATATGTACCATATCTTCTTTATCTATTACTCTGTTGATGGATACTTAGGTTGCTTCCATGTCTTGGCTATTATAAATAGTGCTGAAGAGAACACTGGCGTGCATATATCTTTTCAAATTATGTTTTTTTCCAGATACATGCCCTGCAGTAGGATTGCTGGATCATATGGTTGTTCTTTTTTTATTTTTTTAAATTTTTGAAAAAGTTTTATTGAACTATAGTTGATTTACAGTGTTGTGATAATTTCTGCTGTACAAGTCATTCAGTTATGCATATACACACATCCATTCTTTTTCATATTCTTTTCCCATATAGATTATCACAGAATATTGTGTACAGTTCCCTGTGCTGTATAGCAGGTCCCCACTGGCCAGTCATTTCATATACCACAGTGTACATATGCCATTCCCAAACTCCTAATCCATCCCTCCCCTCACCTGTTTCCTTTGGTAACCATAAGTTTGTTTTCAAAGTCTATGAATCTGTTTCTGATCTGCAAATAAGTTCATTTATATCATTTTTTTTAAGATTCCACATATAAGTGAAGAATAAAAACCATATGGTCATCTCAATGGATGCAGAAAAAGGTTTTGACAAAATACAACACCCATTGATGATAAAAAAAAAAAAAACCTCCAGAAAGTGGGCATAGAGTGAACCAGCCTTGACATAATAAAGGCCATATATGACAGACTCACAGCTAACATGATTCTCAATAGTGAGAAGCTGAAAGAATTTCCACTAAGATCAGGACAAGACAAGAATATCAACTATTGCCAGTATTATTCAACATAGTTTTGGAAGTCCTAGCCATGGCAATCAAAGAAGAAAAAGAAATAAAAGGAACCCAAATTGGAAAATAAGTAAAACTGTCACTGTTTGCAGATGACATGATACTGTACACAGAAAATTCTCAAGATACTACCAGAAAATTACATGAATTCAGTAAAGTTGCAGGATACAAAATTAGTACACAGAATCTTTCACATTTCTCTAACAACAAAAGATCAGAAAGAGAAATTAAGGAAACAATCCCATTTCCCATAGCAACAAAAAGAATAAAATATCTATGAATAAAACTATCTAAGGAGGCAAAAGACCTGTATTCTGAAAACTGTAAGACACTGATGAAAGAAATCAAAGATGACACAAAGAAATGGAAAGATATAATATGGCCTTGGTTTGGAAGAATCTATATTGTCAAAAGGACTATATTGCCCAAGACAATCTACATATTTACTGCAATCCCTATCAAATTACCAATGACATTTTTCACAGACCCAAAACAATTTAAATTTGTATGGAAACACACACACATACCACACACACACACACACACACACACACACACACACTGAGTAGCCAAAGCAATCCTGAGAAAGAAAAATGGAGCTGGAGGAATCAGGCTCCCTGACTACAGATCATGCTACAAAGCTACAATCATCAAAACAGTATGTACTAGCACAAAACAGATATATAGATTAGTGAAACATGATAGAAAGTCCAGAAATAAACCCATGCATCTATGGTCAATTAATCTATAAAAAGGAAGTAAGAATATAGAATGGAGAAAAGACGGTATCTTCAATAACTGGTGCTGGTAAAAGTGGACAGATATATGCAAAAGAATGAAATTAGAACACTCTCTAATACCATACACAAAAATAAACTCAATATTTTAGTAGATACTTATTCAACAAGTACTCAGCAGTTTTCATAACTCTAGATGGACAGTATCTTCAAGGAGAGTATTACCTGTAACTACTTGTCATGTTTGGGAAGCATGGTGAAGCACTTAAGGGACCGAACCAAGGAGGTGAAATATTCTCCTCTATTTGTGTTCTATTAACTTTTCTACTACTACGTTCTGTATTCTTGGCTTAATAAATCTGAAATTGGATGTGTGTGTGAGATTAACAATATCACTTGCACCTTGATTCATATACTATTCTTTATCCATACTATTCTTTAATTTTATATATAATACCAGAATTTTGATCAGAAATAAAGGTTAACAAGAAAACAGAAAGCAACACACTGGTATTTTTCTGCACTGTTATTCTTTTTTTCTGAGAAACCTTATTCAAAATGGAACATTAAAAATAGTTGAAAAGACAGCAGTCTTTAACTGTTGCTATTTACTTCTAATGTGTCATTAGAATATACAGTATCTGTCACTAACACAGAATCAAATAATCAAATTTCATGGCAGAATTCCTGAGACTAACGTTTGTGTCATTTCATTTTGTAGTTGTTTTGTGGGTAAGTGAAAGCCAAATTTACCAATTATATTACCATCATTTAGTACATTGTTCATAAACAACTATATCAGTGTCATCAAGTAAAGCAGTTAGCATTTGATGGGTGCACACAAAGATAGGGAATTAATTATAACAATTATACGTATAATAATATACAGACATATATCCTTGAAATATACCCTTTCCAGGTTATTGTAAACTTGGAAATGGAGAAAACAATAGTTAAATAAGTTAATGTTTGCCAAATAATAAACACTTGGAAAAGACAAAATAACCCATGGGGTAAACTGTCTCACTCCTCTAAAGAATCTCACCATAAGACTTTGGCTGGAAGAAACTAGCTGTTGCCGAAATGTATGTGATGCTTTCCCACCAATGATCTTACCTCTTCCATAGATTTAATCCATTGCTTATCTTTATGGGAAAGGTCTATAGTTTTGGAAGGGAGTAGAGAATGCCATTCTAGAATTTTCATCATGTCTAATGAATGGAAGCTAGCTTTCCTTTCTAAGTGTTTGGGATTATTTTCAAGTCATACAGCTTCCAGCTTCCATTTAAAGAGCAAGTGATTCTTTTTCTCACATTATCCTCCATCATGTTAAAGAAAAAAAAATAATATTCAAATTCAGTCCTGAACCTCTGGAGGCAATTTAGTTGATGTAAAATTTGAGTATTTCCACTCTCCTTTTTAAAAAGAAAGTGAGAAGGCCTTAAAATATCTAATAGAAGAGTTTTACGTTACTCTTCAGAGGAGGAGACAAATTGATTCCTCCATGATTTGCTTGATGTGTCACTTACAATTGTAAAGGAAACTTCCAATGAAATTCTTTGTCATCATGGCTCAGCAGAAATGAACCAGACTAGCATCCATGAGGATGTGGGTTCGATCCCTGGCCTTGCTCAGTGGGTTAAGGATCTAGTGTTACTGTGAGCTGTGGTATAGGTTGCAGACACAGCTCTGATACCAAGTTGCTGTGGCTGTGGTCTAGACCAGCAGCTGCAGCTCTGATTTGATCCCTAGCCTAGGAACTTCCATATGCTGCAGGTGAGGCCTTCAAAAGACCAAAAAAAAAAAAAAAAAAAAGGGAAACAATCTTGGAGGAGTTCCCGTCATGGCTCAGTGGTTAACAAACTCAACTAGTGTCTCTGAGAACATGGGTTTGATCCCTGGCCTCGCTCAGTGGTTAAAGATCTGGCATTGCTGTGAGTTGTGGTGTAGGTCACAGATCCGGCTCGGATCCTGCATTGCTGTGGCTGTGGAATAGGGCAGTGACTACACCTCTGATTCAACCCTTAGCCTGGGAACCTCCATATGCCATGGGTGCAGCCCTAAAAATACAAATGACAAAAAAAAATTTTATGGAAACATAGTTTTTTTTCCTTTGTTTCTTGTTTCTTTTTTCTTTCTTTCTCTTTTTTCCTTTTTTTTTTTTTTCATGGTTGCACATGCAGCAGGGAAGTTCCCAGGCCAGGGATTGAATCCATGCCTCTGACAGTGACCCAAGCACTGAAGTCAGATTCTTTTTTTTTTTTAAGAATATAAGTAAGTTTTAATACTCAAACTGCTTTAAAATTGGGGCAACACTTTTTGCAGTCAGATTCTTAAACAACTGTATCTGGGTGGGAACAGCAGTTTCAGGAAGTTTTGAAAATATCAGTAAATTATTTTTATTTAAATATAACCATTGTAATTGGTATGTTGAACAGGCGGATGTCATTGACATTGGATTTAATCAAATACTAGCTATTGTTTTTCTTCTTATTGTCACTCCAAATTTATTGAGATGAGGAAAACATTCCTAGCCCTGGATTAGAATGCAGGCTGTTCTGTGACATTTCTCCTCTCTGCTCTTACTAAAAAGTTCACTCTAAGTGGTAAAACACAAATTCTGTAATGGAATGGCCAGTTCCACATAATTATCAAAAGCTTCATATTCATCCAAAATTGCTGTTACTAACATGTTCTATAGCTGTACCTGCTAAAGGAGAGACCCTAAAGCAGGTAAGGTGGAGGGGTGGTGGCTGGTCATTCTTTTTTTTTTGACTATACTACCCAAGGCAATCTACACATTCAATGCAATCCCTATCAAATTACCAAGGACCTTTTTCACATAACTAGAACAAAACAGTTTAAAGTTTGTCTGGAAACACAAAAAACCCAGAATAGCCAAAGACATCCTGAAAAAGAAAACTGGAGCTGGAGGAATCAGGCTCCCTGACTTCAGACTCTACTACAAAGCTACAGTCATCAAAACCGTATGGTACTGGCACAAATACAAATATAGATCAGTGGAACAGGATAGAAAGCCCAGAATTAAATCCACGCATCTATAGTCAACTAATCTATGACAAAGGAGGCAAAAATATATACAGGGTAAAAGACAGCCTCTTCAATAAGTGGTGCCGGGAAAACTGGACAGCTACATGTAAAAAAAATGAAACTAGAACACTTCCTAACACCATGCACAAAAATAAACTCAAAATGGATTAAAGATCTAGATATAAGACCAGATACTATAAAACTCTTAGAGGAAAACATAGGCCAAACACTCTCTGACATAAATGATAGCAACATCTTCTCAGATCCATGTGTCAGAGTAAGGA
>PVHT020000077.1:29986018-30014029 GCA_004024745.2 Catagonus wagneri
CTACAGCTCAACACCAAAGAAACAAACAACCCCATCAAAAAATGGGCAGAGGATCTAGGCAGACAATTCTCCAAAGAAGACATGCAGATGGCAAATAAACACATGAAAAGATGTTCAACATCGCTCCTCATTAGAGAAATGCAAATCAAAACCACTATGAGGTACCACCTTACACCAGCCAGAATGGCCATCATCAAAATGGTCATTCTTTTTTGATAGCTCCTTCTCTTCTATTTTGAATCAAGAGATTTCTGACCCTTCTGAGGTTAGGGATCTAGTTGGTGGATAGGAAGAGAAGAAGCAGGGAAGCTGAAAAGTTCTTCCTTAACTATAAGTCACTGGCTGGCTTCCTGCTCTCTGGGTCTGGTAGCTATTTGGAACTGAGTCTCTGAGGCTCCCTTAATGATCCCAGTCCTTGGTGGGTCTCTCACAATGCAATTTTCTCAACAAGAGCAAATGTACTCTATGCACCCTGGGATTTTCAGGGTGTACTTGCAGTACTTCTCTTCCAAGAACTGTTCACCTCTGTGATGCCCCATTTGATAGACTGTAACATGACCTTCAGCAGGCTCTCCCTCTGAGGAAAATACCTGCATCTGCTCCTTGGAAAACAAGCATGTATTTTTTTACCTCAACACACACTGGGAATGAGCTGAAACAAATGCAGTAGCAATTCTTCACTTTGGCCAGCACTGCCTGGCTTGTCTTTATTTTAGAGATTTCTAGGCCAGCAGTAGATACTAGTCCAATGTGCCCACAGTAGATACTAGTCCAATGTGCCCTCTAACAGCAGAGCTCAGAACTCAAGTTCTCCAAGTGGCCAGCTGAAGGCCCTTCCTGTCTTCAGGAGGGCCACACCCCTTCCACTGAAGGAGTGGGACTTCCTTCTAGCTTTAGCTCTCCTGTATATCTCCTGTACTGCCTCCTCTCAAATCCTGTAATATCACCCCCCTAGCCACTTAACAAAAGCCCCTAGCTTTTGTACTTCTTTTATCAATTCTACATAGCTTGTGCCATTTCAGAATTCAACATCTTTTGTGTTTTGGCTCATCAGTCAAAATTCTAATATTCTATTACACAATATTTCTTTGTATCATCCAACACAAGTCAATGGCAAGATTTTCTCGAGAATTTTTATTAAACATCAAATTGGGTCATATATTGGTAAAGTGTGTTTTGTTGTGAAGTTATATCTAATAAAAATAAACATCAGTTTTCTTATTACAATGAAGAGCTTATTAAGCCTGCAGGCAATTAGTATTGAAATTAAGTGCATAATGAGTTATTTACTAATCTATATTTTATGATGTGCTTATAAAAGTATTAATTATTTGGTTAGGTAGTGAAAGGATTAGTTGTATAACAGCACGTCAAGTTTCCCAAGGAAAATAGAATGCAAATTTTAAGATGACAAAACATCTACCACATTTCTTAATTTTTAGAACATTCTGGGATTCATAGTGTATACCATTTAAATTCTATTAAAGTTGTAAACATGGGGGGAAATATCTAGTAAAAAGAAAAACTCCTTTGACTTCTCAGTGGTATTTTGATTATTTTTATTATTATTTAATATTTACCAAGCAGCCATGCTGAGCAAAGCTCTAATTTAATGTTTATCAAGTGCTGTGAAAGTACTTAGATAAAGGAGACCAATCTAGGGTTATTATATTTAGAAATTCAGACTACCTATTCATCAAAATGTTGTGTTAACACATTTTTCTTTATTACTCATTTTATTCTTCTTTTAAAAGTTTGATTATTGTGAATATTATGTTTCTACAGCCAGCTTTTTCTCTAGTTTATTGATTAATCAAGAATTTTAGTAACTATTGAATTGTATTTATGACCATGAATTTATGATAAACAAAACCAAAGCTAAGGGGCTACCATATTTGATCTGGGCCAGTATGGGCCATTTTGAGGTCATCATTCTTTTCCCTTGCCTTTAGCATTTTAGACAAACATGTTGTTATTTTCACCGAGGATTTTAAGACTGAGAGGTACTTTTATCTAATCTAAACTCATAGTCTGTATCTTCTTTTTTATTTTTTGTTACATAGTTATGAAGTTCTTCAAATAGAACTTGGAATCAATCAGAAGATATGAATTTGAAGGTCTTCTACCAGTAGCTCAAAACACCCATCCAAGTCTCTTCATTTCAGTAAAGCTAAGAATACCAAACATTCGGAGACCCAAAATAACTTATAGGAAAACTACAAAATTTTGTAATAATATTAAATTTTTATTTTCCACCACTCGCCTACTACCACATTTTATCTTCCTTGAACCTAAAGGAAAATAGGAGTGTCTACAGTACTTTGAAATTTAAATCCCAGTTTTAACCTAAAATGAATGGTGTAGCTATAAGATGCTATATATTTAAATCGTGAAAATAAGGCTGTTCCTTAAAGATAAATAATACAGTTTTTGAAAGCATCCTGTTTTTCTTTTACCTTAAATTTACATCAGTGTTTATCTGCTTTATTTTTTGAAACTCATGGTCACTTTTATTTATATCTAAAATGTAGTTATAAATTTCTCATTTCCTGATGATAAATTGCTGAATGCACGGTTACTTCCTTCCTAGATAATCAACATGCTCAGTCACTATGCTTATATCATTAAAAATAGGCATATATCTCATGAAGTGTTTATTTATTATAAATAAGCTTAAAGATAAAAGTGAAAAGCAAATGTTATATTGTCTGTCAATGAAATGTAGCAATAGGCTGATCGCAAATTGGTCCTATCCAGATGCAACTTGAAAGATGTTAACACAAGTCTTTGATGGATGTCTCCAAGGAGACAGATGCCAGTGTTAGGAAAATAACTTAGACAACTGCTAACTGGGGTCCCTCTAATGTGTGTCACAGGTGGGATTAGCAGAAAATGCTAGTGGGTGTTTTAAAAACATGACCTAATCTTTCCCTAATTGAGGAGGCTTCTAATTGTGTAATAATTGGTTTTCACAGTTGAATGTCACAGTATTCAAGGCATTTGCCAATGTATTAGCTCTAACACCAAGCAAAGCACATACTGTCTCTCAAATGCATCTTTCTTTATACGGTCTCTACAATATAGTTTATAATGATGGTCATAATTAGAGAAGTAATGTTAACTGAATACTTACTCTATGTTCTATACACTAGGCTAGCCCTTAATATTAATTAATCCACTCAGGAACTAATATGGTTTGATCATCTTCTTCATTGTGAGAATGAGGAAATCGGGGCTTAGAGATGTTAGAGTAGTTGTTCATCATGTCCTCTATATCATCTCTTGTGTATCCGACTAAAATACAAGATGTTAAACTCTAAGGTGCACTGCCTGCTGTGCTAAAATGTTGCATAGTTCTCCTCTGGAGAGGATATTTATTTATTTACTTACTTATTTTTATCTTTTTAGGGCCACACCCACAGCATATGGAAGTTCCCAGGCTAGGGGTCGAATTGGAGCTGAAGCTGCCAGCCTACACCACAGCCACAGCAATGCAGGATCCAAGCCACATCTGCGAACTACACCACAGCTAATGGCAATACCAGATCCTTAACCCATTGAGTGAGGTCACACAGATCAAACCCGCATCCTCATGGATACTAGTCAGATTGGTTTCTGCTGAGCCATAATGGGAAATTGAGAGGAGTTTTAAAAGTCAGTAAGACAATGTTTTTTTTTTGAGTAGTCATTAGTAATACTATACATATTTTAGAAATATAGGTTGATACAAAGATGTCTAGGTGGGTGTGTATGTGTAAAAGTGGAAATAAGTCTAGAAAGAGTAAGGTACAATTTATTGAGTTATGAATACTTTATAACATATTGTCTCACTTTTTCTTCATAAAAACACTATGGTGTCTATGTATATTCTTATCTGTGAATATAACTTATGCACAGACCTGTGAACTGAGCCTTAAAAAAGTAGAACTTACATGTTATTCATAGCTACTACATGGCTAAGCCAAGATCAAAACTTAGGTCTGCTTGACTATAATACTTTTGTTTTCTGGTGAACTATTTCCTTAAAAGAAAAGGAATATGGATCATTACAGATGTACAAAATTTATCAGTGATAACACAGAGAAAAAGACAGCTTTATAAGTGCTGGCAAATTTAATTGAAGGAAACTGTTTTCAAAGAAAAAAGTAAATTACAAAATTAGCCAGTTTAGACCTATGAGCATTAATTTCTTAATTTGAATTTTTTAATTGCCAATCAGTACATCAAAATGACTGGAGCTGTGTTCTGTGAGGAAGTTGCCTTGTCATAGGAAATTTGTCTGAAATTTAATTCATAAAACTTTTAAGTATTTGCATAAATTACTTAAATTGGTTTCTTTATAGCCCACTATATCCTGCTATGCTTTTTGGCTACATCATTAATTTTCACAAAAATCAAATGTAAAATCCACATCCTTTCTGCTACAGAAGACACTGAGCATATTTAATGCATAAATATTTTAAAACCTTGGTATTTAAATAACAAACTTAAGGTTGACTAGATTATGGTTTGATAATCCATAATGAATTTTGCTATTTTATTTCTTTAGTCACTATTGAACATATTTATTAAAACAACTCAATATATTAATTAAAACATAATTTAAATTTTCTTGCATAAATTTAACAAGATATTTATTTTAAAGTAACAAATACATTATCTAGATTTAATTCATGTTATAAAATATGATCCTATGTAGAGAATTTATTCCAGATGATTAATCTGATTAATTTGTACATGTGCAAAGGGAGATCTTAAAAATGAATGAGAGCATACATGCATGCATGAATAAATAAAATACTGAATGAAAAAGAGTATTTTGAGGCAGTACAGAATAAAGGCAATGAGAGAGACTTTTGCTTCACTTTTGGCTCTGACCCAGAGTATTTCTTTAACTGAGAAAGGCGATAAATTTATCTGAATCACAGTTCTCTTATCATTGAACAAGTGTGGTAGTAAAACACGTACATTCTAAACTCCAGATGAACATTAACTCTCTCTCATTATACAAAAATAGGACAGTGATAAATTTATTCACTGAAGATTTTTCTGATCCACCACTAATTGTCTAACTTGTGCCATGCACTACGAATGTAGGAAATATAAGATATGACCCTTGCCTTACCATTCATTCCAAATGAAATTAATTTCATGGAACAGTCTGACAGAGATTATGTAAAAGAATATATGTATAAGAACCTCAGTGTGGTAAATGAAGAAATAACTTTCGTTAAAAAAGAGCAATATAAAACACAAGCAAAAATAAAAGGGAACAATTGACTATAAAATATGCAATTAAATATTTTGAAAATAAAAACATACTCATTGAATAAATAGGGACCAAATATGGAAAATAATCTAGTTTAACTGAGCTAATGAAAAGATAAATGTATTAGAACATAGCACAGCAGCATTAATTCAGAATGCAGCATGAGAAGATACAGTTGCTAAACCTATACTAAAAAGCAGTTAAGAGACAAAATTAACAGCATGAGCATCTCTTCAAAGGCAAAAATGACTTTTCAGTGAAGAGAATGGAGGCAATGGCTGAGAAACAATACCTGAAGAATAAAAACTGAGCATTTTTCCAAACGGATGTTTTCAAATTGAAATGTGTTTTTCTAACAGTAGGTAGATGCTACATCTAAATGTAACAAAATGACCTTCAGTATGGAAAAAAAAAAAGAAGGAAAGCTAGAGTATGGAAAGGAAAGACGATGCAAAGAAACCACAATCAGACTAAGAATGGATTTTTTCCCCCCATGTGCTAGAGATAAACAGTAATATCTTCCTACGGCTAAGAAACTGTAGACATTTTTAGCCAGCGAAACTATCATTGGAATTTATGTACAATCGAGACATCTCAGAAAATAACTAAGGTAGTCATCCCTACAGACTATTCCCCTGCTAAAAAGAAAAAAGAAATACTGATAGATGAACTTATCAGGAAGAAAAGCAGACACAGAAGAGAAGATGGTCTTAAGAAAGTTGAGAGCACATGCAAAATTAAACCTACGAAACACATTAAATTTAATCAACTATGGTCTGCAAAAAGGTGGGGAAAATATAGCATTGAATAAACTATTTGAAATAAGTGAAAGTGCAGCCATAATGACAATAAATGTAAGTAGACTTGACTCATGTTTAAAAGCAGAGACTATAAAGGTGAACAAACAGGATTTATTATTCCACTCACTGCTTAGAACATAAATTTTCGAAAAGACAAAATTACATAAAAATATTAAAAATGAGGTAATTAAAAATATTTGCCAGGTAAATACTAGCAATAAGAATAATTATCACCACGATGCAGCTGTATTATTCTTAGTCAATACAGAACTGAAGCAAAAGGCATTGATAGGGATAAAAAGATACACTACATATGAATAAAAGGGAATATTTGCAAGGTGGATACAATAATCACATCTAATGTGAGGCTGATGATAGATAAATGAGAAAGAGAAATAAATTGATGGGAAGAAAGAATCCAGCAAAATTTGACAGAGCAATTGACAGTTCCATAACTATAGAGTCAGAAACTGAAAAATTAAGGACACAAAAAAGATAATAAACATAAGAGATTTGAAAAACAAACGTGTTTGAACACCCATGTAGATGTACATATATAGACCTGTGTGTATAAAATTATTGCACCCAATAAAGTGAAAATGCATATTTTTAAAAGTAAAAACATATACGAAACAGAGTTCATGGAAAAAAGACTGGTGGGGCTTGTAGCTGGGGCACTATATTGGATTTGACCATGCAGAGGGCAGTAATGAGTTTGTGGATGTTTATTATTTAAATCAATTTTATCTCACGTCAAACAAGCTAAATCAGGGTCAGCAGATTACACTCCAGCCACTAACTCTGATTTGAGTAACTTCTAATTTCCCCTTCTACTAGCTCTAAATCTCAATTTAAGAGATTGTCCCCACATTCCTGCTGAAACAGTTAGCAGAAATGAGGCAGCAGTGAGCTTTCAGAGTCCACCTGTGGGGACAGGACAGCACAGTGGCTTTGTAGACAAAGGCACAAAAGTGGACCCCTCTCATTTCTGCCCTGGTTATACAGAAACTGCTTCACAGAGGTGGCAGCCTAGTTTATGTCAGTTGGGGCAGGCAGGGCAGCCATTCTTAGAGCTCATCCAAATAAGCAGTCTTTTCTCATGAAGCTGAGATTTCAAATAAGTTAATCTTGCCCCTATTGCTAGCTATGTAATGTGTACTTTGCTGGGAGTCATGCTTGTTTGCTTTTGTTTCACATTTGTTTTGCCTTTTTGTTTATTTGTCTGTCTGTTTGGCACACGGATCCCACAGAGGAAGATGTTTCATGGAGGCAGAGAAAAAAAGTGAAGCCAAATTCCTAGGAGGTGCAGCAAAGGAGCCTGAGTGAGAACCTGATAATCTGCAATTCCAGCCTTTGAAGCCTGGCAGCTTCCCAGTCCTTGAAGTGCATGAAACTCCCCTGCATCCTTATGATAAATTCTCCTTTTGGGTTAGCTTCACTCATGCATTTTTCTGTTAGTGACAGCTGGGAGAGTCCAAACTGATTCAGGCCAGGCTAAAAAGGAACGAGGCTGATATGCATGGAAGGTGTCAGGTGGTAGGAAAGGTTCAAGGCACAGGTCATCTGGCATACCTCTGGTGTGTCCCCACACAGGGCCTGGGCATTTGGTGGGTAGCAGGTCACTGAGGAGGCTTACAATAAGCCACACTAGAGGACATGGGGAGGGCAGTATTCTGATGATTTCTATGTGAGGAGCTTTGCCCAGGGCTGGCCTGCATAAGGTGGAAACAAATAAATTAATCACACACAATAAAGACTCCATTGCAAAGAGCTCCAGGGCAGAAAAGATCTCAGGAGCCTTGCTAAAGAGAAACCATTTCACGTCTACTGTTTCACAGTTCTTTCTCATTTCCCTTGTTTCGTATGTGTTTCTGGCGTTCGATAGTCATTACTTGAGAGTTTGAATTTTTTTTATTGAGCGATTTCTAGTTCAATGATTCTCTTCCACGTGTAAAGTCCAGCATTGCCCTCCGCTGAGTCCCTCTGTGGACAGGCCGTCTCCCCCGGCTTGCTCCCTGACCTGCCATGACCAGCTGCCCATCAGTAGGCTGTGAGTCAGCATTGTGCCCCTTATCACAAAGCAGAATAATGATTCAATTCTTACTTAAGCCAGAATTGCTGTTCATGCTGGAGGGAAGCAGTGAGGAAGAAGGGAGGGTGTTTGCAGGCTTGTCTTCCTGAACTGCTCCTATTTCTTCCTCACTCGGGCCAGACAAGAGAGGCTTGTCAGCTGCTGTCAGTGCAGCAGTTGGAGCTCCGAGTGTCTTTCGGCAAAAATTGAACTTTCATCAAAGCAAAGTTACAGGGCAATTATTTCAGGTCACTGGTATTATCATTGTATTCTTCAGTGTAAACAGACTCATGGAAATGACAGTAAGTCTAATGAAGTATTGGTTCTGGAGCATTTAAACAGGAAAATCTAGTATTTCTTAAAGACAACCTGGTGATTCATGCACTGTAATTTCTAAGGCCTTTCTCTCATTAGAGGAAGTCATTGGCTTTGCTTACTTTTTCATGCCAATAAATGATTCAGAGATTCCACACCACAACTAACATTCTGTAACACAACAGTCACGCTTTAAAGGCCAGTGATACTGTACTGAGGAGAAATATAACTATCACGACTCAAGGACTGACTGCAAATAAACTAGTCAATGGAACTACAAATTTAGAATTTCAATGTGATTTAATTAGTAGACCAATCAACCAGTCTGTTTTCAGAGTCTCTTGTGTGCCAGCTCCTGCCCTAGATTAAAGCACGGATTGGATGTGATCCTTGCCCTGAGGCAGCTTAACATCTAGTTGGAAAAATACAATTAGTACAGGTTAAGCCTTAGAGGGAAAGATAAGAGCCAAAGGTTATATAAGATTGTCAAATGCGGTAAGAATTGAGAGAAGTCTATATGGGTTGAGTGGAAGGGATCGTGGCAATAAGGTCAAAGCATCTTTCTTACATGTACCAAAGTTTGCTTCCTTGAACAGTACACTAAGGTATGTGTTTTGCGATCGACTTTTGGCATCACATACATTTCATAACCAGCTATTACTCTCCATGAAGCAATGGGTTCATTTGGCTAATTTCAACTAAAAATAAAACCAAAACCACATATACACCACAGAATCACTATGGCCATTATTTAAGGGCCATTATAATTGTCCATAAACGCAGGACCAAGCATCTCTGTGCTCAACACCAGGCTAAGTACTTCACAGACATTATCTATTTTTCACAGTCTGAGTCAGGTACTCTTATTAGATCCACTTATAGATGAAGAACTTAGATATACTAATAGATGGCATCAGACGGTTAGTGGTGGAAGAACAGATAAATCATAGCCAATAACCTACCCTCTCCCTATTCAGTGGAAGCAGTATCAACTAATCAGCAGGAACTTTAAAACTGCCTTCGTCTGCTTAATACCGATCTAGGTACTCTAGTGAAACCAAAATATATTGTACTTTACTATGTATCAAGCCACTTATAATCTACCTGAGTTAAAATGAACATCGGAGAAAGCTAGTAATAAATATATATTAGTGATAGAGTCAGGGAAGAGATTTTAAAACAACTCTACGAGAAGCAATATGGGTGCCAGTAAGTGAAGAAAACTTCAGATGACTTATACTTTGAAGGATGTGGATAGTTTGGAGAGTTGATGGAGAAAGGCATTCAAGCAGAAGGAGCAATAGAAGCAGAAAAGAAAATGAACATGGAATATTCATATGACATTTTCTCAGAATAATTATTATTACTGGTAGACTGCACATAACCCATACTAATCAGAGTGGAGGCTCTTTGTTCACTTGGGACAAGTCACATCTTTCAGGAGCAGCATCAAATTTTAAGTGCAAGGGACTGGCTAAGCCAGGAGAAACATGAAAAGATAAGCAAGGCAAGGCAAAAGAGCCAGGAGAAGGCCATTCTCTGAAGAGCTAAGTGTTCAGGGTCACAGACAGGCTCAAGCATAGCAGACAATCTGCATTAGATCTCATGCATGTGAGGGCGAGTTTGAAAAATCCAGGGAGCAAGGCATGTACACTGGAAAACTCCTGTCTCCATCTCATATTGTCTTGCCCTCATTTCTGACTCCAGCCCTGGCTACATAAGACAGTTCCAATAAGGCTTCACTGTGTGCTGGCATCATCTTGTCTCAAACATGCATTACTGGCTTTTGCTTTCTGGCCTGGAATCTCTTGGCTGAATAGGAAGGTCTGTGCCCGAAAGGAAAATCCTATAAATGATGGACAGACTCATGGGGACAAGCTTCTCCCTGTCACCCTTAGGTATTCTATAATTTCCTCAGAAGGTCCTGGTAAAATCTAGCCCTAGCTGCTCTGTGAAGTCAATAATTCACCCTCTTATTAGCTATTCTCATTCCTTATTTCATTTTTCTGGTCCCTTATTCCTACTCCCTGGGATCACTTCCCAAATAACTACCTGCATTTTCTGAATTTGAGGGACACCCAGGCTAAGCATTAAGCAAGAAGAGACCATAAGAGAGGGGACCATGTATTAAGGAAACAGGCTGTGGGTAAGGGATACACACACCAAGAAGAAACCTGATATAATTCCAACTCTTGCTTTGTAGACACACAGCTGTCTTCTTTGCAGGAGTCATGAAGCATCAGAGGTGGAAGAACTCATGGTAACCCCAGTCTCCTCATGGTGGGCAAGAGGAAACCCATGGTGATAAATGCTAGAAATACACTCTGGTTTCTGGAATCTGAATCCGTGCACTATCCAGGACCTCACAATACTTCTACACTCTTTCATGCTGTCTCTAATAATCAACTCCAGCTACCCAAGGACAGATAGGAGAATTACACAGTGAATAAAACAAAAGGACCTATTAGGATTAGGACAAGAGGGGCATTTTACTCATCAGGAACAAGTTTTGATTAGAAAAAGTTCTAGCCAGGAAAAAAAAAAGCCTAATGTAATATTTAGTTTGATAAGAGTTGGCATAGAGACAAGGAAAAATGATAATATGAATGGCAAATACAAGGAAGAGAATCACAAATTGCAATGTAGAGAACATCTGATGTTTTTACCAGGCCCCTCTCCTCCTTTTTCTGCTAAGGCCACAGAGATTTTTTCTTGGGGAACCACCTTCTGGCCATTCTCAGCCCAGGTGGTTCTAGTCCACTGACCAGGAGAAGGCATGTGACCTGGACCTGGACAATCAGAGCTCTCCTTCCCGCAGGCACAGCACCACTATGCCAGGTGGCCTGAGTAGAAGCCTAAAGGAAAATTGATCTGACTAGTTGCCCCAGGTTATTCAAGTAGACTATAATCTGAGTGTTCTGTCACTTTTGGGCAAGAGACTCTGGTTTTAATGTGCTGAGTTATTTCACTGATTGACTGAAGGGAAAAACTGTCTGTGAAGGAAGTCAAAGCGGAGACAAAGAGCAGAGTAGTGGTGTCTTGGTGGCATTGTCCTAGCTCCCAGATCCAGTTGGGCCCTGGATTTTCTGATAACATGAACATCCCCTTATCCCCCTGCCCATAATTTTGCTTGATGGCTTGTCCTAGTTTTGTTTGAGTTTCTTAAATAGCAAATATTAAGGTAGAAGCTGATGCAGGCCCTAAGATTAGTACCAAGATGTAACAGATGATTTTTTTTTAACACAAAAGGAACATGTAATTGACTACTGTCAGGATAATCATTTATACTGTCAAAAATGAATATAATTTTACAGTGAAATATGCCCCAAACTGCATTCTTGAGCGTAGAGATCATATGTTTTCTGAGTTGTCTGAACCTTTTAAGTTCAAAATTATTTTTCAAAATAAAGTTCTAGCTTTCTTGCTAACTAATTTCTATTTGAAACCTTGATTTCAGGGATTCCTTCTAACTCTATAATTCTATAAATCTGTAATCTTAGTTTATCTATATGGTACCTGTTAGTTGTAAAATGAATTTTTGTTGTTGGAGTTCCTGCTGTGGCACAGTAGATTAAAAATCTGACTGCAGCAGCTGGGGTCACTGCAGAGTTACAGGTTCAATCCCTGGCTTGGTACAGTGGATTAAAGGATTCAGCATCAGTCACAGCTGCAGCTCAATTCAGACCTTGGGCTGCGAAATTCCATATGCTGAGGGTGCAGTCATTAAAAACAAACAAACAAACAAACAAACAAACAAAAACCCTTTGTTGACTGTTGATTTGTTTTACTAGGTTCTGCACAGTGAAGAACAGCTTATCTTTTTACTTGATTAAATAGTAGGTGCAGTTTTGAAATGATTTTTCTTATAATTTAATCTTTCCCTTTGAGGATTTCTACATGTTTTTTTTTAAAGGATAAGAAAGTTATTAATCCTCTAAAAATTAGTTTCGTATTGCCCCAGGCACTGATTTTAGAGAAATTTATGACACCAAGGACTTGATAATATTTCTGTATGTGTGATAATCTCTATTGTTGAAACTAGTACAGGGCGGCAGGTTTTTTAGAACAATGGGCTAAAATGATCCAGTGACATTTATATTTAAATAGATTATATTTAAGAAACCACCTTGGGCATGCAAACCCTTAACACATTTTTGCAAGGTGTCAAACCTCTCGTGAATGTTTGCTTAAAAAGACAAAATACTGTACTAGAGTATCGACACATCATCTAATGAAAACAGAAAATATGTCCATCAGCATATATAAAAGGATCCCAGGTAAACAGAGGGCTAAGAAAGGTGCCGAGGTAAAATGAAAAATGTAATGCTTTCCATAGCAGAAAGATCTAGATTTCCTTTGATTCTCACTATCCTGTCTCTGTCTCATTGCTACTGTCTTTGTTCAGGCTATCAGCGTCTCTCTATGGGGTGCCTCACCAGCCTCTTAATGGATCCCATGACTCCAGCCTTTATTCCCTCCAAGCAAATCTCACATTGCCACTGATCTTCCCCAGCATGAAGCTAATCATATCACACTCCTTACCAAGTACCCTTTGGGTGGAGTTTAAACTCCTTGGCATGGGATGCAAGGTAGTTAATAATCTGGTGGGTCTGAACTGTCCAATTTCACTATTTGCCTCTATAGCCTTTCTAACTCCCCTGCCCAGTGCATCCTCTATTACGTGATCCAATTTAGGGTATGTTCTTTCCCAGCATATTCTGATCCACCCTGTTACACGCAGACTGGGTGATTTGTGTCCCTTTCATGTCCCAATAACTCTCTACTGATCCAGATCATAATATTTCTCATGCTTGTTTTCCCCACACGACCATATGACTATATTATGTCTGACTGTATGTGCTTACCAGCCATTAGCTAACTGTATGAGAAAATGAATAGTTTATATAAGCAAGTTGTTCACAGAACAGATGAATGCACAATCCATCTGACCCCACACACAAAAAATGTATACACCATGAAATGAAGGACAAGAACAAATTCTGGTATTAGCGGTACACCTACAGAAATGCTAGCCATTTAGAGAAGTTCACGAAAAGTATACTGTGTTGCTAAAAGTAGAGCTGGTGACACTTTAGATAACTCAGTTATTTCAGAGCAGCTGTTTTAAACAGGGCTGAGAATAAGCACACAATGGCAAGGAGAAATCATATTTTTTCTGACATTCTTAAATGTTATGTGATGTTTTGCCAGAATAAGCACAAAAGAATAATAAGTCAAGTTATACCGAAGGAAAAAAAAAAAAACCAACTAAAACTTCACTGTGGCTTGCCCTTATTCCAAATGGAACCATATTGACTATGCATCCAGTGATTTTGTAAATACAAGACCTTGTATTGATTTGCTTGCTTGTTCTAATTACATTAAAGTGTAGGTTATATAATAGACAGCTCGTAGGGTACTTACTTCCAGTTTTCTAAAGGAAGGAGTGTTACAGTATTAATTTCCAGGTTTCTAGGTGACAAGGCAGTTAAGTGCTGTGGTACTTAATTCAACACACAAGTATGCAAAACCTATTCCTGCAACAGCTGAAGTTAATAAGAAAAAACATCAGAATGGAAGACTGGTACTGGGGATATATCTTTGTGGCTGTTGTGTTGATAACTTAGCGTTACACATTAACATGTAAACCCACAACACACACACCCTCCCACTCTCCAGTCATCAGGCCAGAGAATGGTACTAGGCCCTACCTTTCTTTGGCATAATGCTTAAACTGTGTCTTCTAAAAGAATATGCACAATAAAAACTGTTTAGTTAGCAATCATCATTTCTGATCATTTTCAGTTGCAGTTTCCTCCTAATTGCCTGGGGGCTCAAAAACTAGGGGTTCATTTTTTAATTGTTCTGTTTTATCTGACTCCATCAGAGATAACCCATTATTGAGATCTATTATCTTTTTCCTGGGAATGTCTCTGAAATACATCTCTTTGTATTTCTTTTAAGACCTCTTACACCCCAGTAGCAATTATCATGTAAAAGAGCTAGAGGCATTCACCACTTCAATTTGGCAAAAAAGAAAGAACTTCATATGGTACTCAATTTATCCAGTACCTTTTTCTTTTAACCTGTAAGATATATTTAACCCATGAAATTGTCCCGTTCCAGGCTTTTCAAGGGCTCTTTTTTGCCTACTGTATTAACTCTAAACTCTTTACATAACCTCTTATGTTGTCTGCTGTTAATTCTCCTCATCTCCTTGTCTTACTAAATGGAAATGCCTTATAGGTTTTCAGCCTCTTTTTCCAAACCACTCCTCCATCCCTGTATCTCTTGATGAGTCCATTCACATTGCTTACTATGTCCTGCTCTTGTACCTTTATACATATCATTATTCCTTCTATCTAGAATACATCCACAAGCCACTTCATATGCATCACCTATGAAATACTGAAATACCAATATTCATCTCTCCAGTAGGCATGATCCATCGCATCATCAATCTCATTTTTTGTTTTTTTGCTTTTTTTTTTTAACTGCTGAATCTTTGTATGCTCTGAGCACCCCAGAACTTATTTTGTGCTATATTGCCTTGCACTGGCTGATATAGAACTTAATAAGTTTTCTTAAGCCCATTTCTCGTTTACTTATCTTCCCAATATACCTTTTTTGAAATCTCCTCTGGTTGGGAGCCACAGATTCTAGGATTTTAGCATCTCTTACCTTCAGAGAACAAGAACTTCTAGTAACGTAGTGTTGTCTAAAGTCCTCACTGCCAACCCTGTTGCCAACCCCGTATTTTTTTGCAAATGAACTTCAATATTTTAAAACAAAACAACACCAGTAAAAACAATGAATTATACTGCTTCCCTACCTCTACATTTATGGAGGAGAAATCAAAGCTAACCTCTACTTATACATTATTATGACAGAAGACAACATCCTAATCCATGTTTAAAAAAGGAGAATGTCATGGGCCCTGTGCTTTTCTTTCCATGGCTTTTTCCGCCTTTCATTAAATTATTATGACTCACAGGAAGTTGCTAGAATAACTCCATCAGAATTTGTGTAAAGCTCTAATTTCACTTTCTGGCTAGATTCTAGTTTTGTTTCATTTACTATGTTACATGAACAAAGCAATTCATAAAACTTTTCTGCCCTTAATAGTAGATATGAATTTTATCAGAAAATGCCTCATTTGGATTTTTTTTACATAGCATAAGAAAAAAAAAAGGTTAAATTCCCACTGCCCAAGTGAAATAAATAGTTCTAATTAATAGAAAAATCAATTCTGAATCCAGAGAGACACACACACATACAGTGTACAAGGTCCTGTTGGTGACCTGTCAGATATTCCCTCACATTCTCCTTCTGTTTCTCTCTGAACTGTTGTCTCATTTTCTGTGAATGGTTGACTGGGCTCCAAAAGATACCCACAGAGCGTGAAAAGAAGCCTTTTTCTTCAGAAGCCAGTTGTGTCACTTAACTGCAATTCTCATCTTGCAAGTCTAGAAAGCTTGCACATTCTATGCTAAGGAATGTGTGCCGGCTGTGCAGGTGTCCACAAGTGGTCTCGCTTCTGAGGTGTTTTTACCTGGGTCCATGTATAGAAAATGTGTGGAGTGGAAACAGGCATAATGCCTTTGAAAGTTCCTCAGCACTGGAGCCTGAGATGCTGGTTCCTATGCATTTTACACTACAGACCAGCTGTGATAATGTCAAAATTGCCTCTGGTAATCACCCCTATGTGAAAAAAGTATACTTATTCAATTAAGCACAGAAAGCCATCATGGGGAAAAGGGAGATGTTAAAAGCTAGTGAGTCTGACAAGCACATGCAAATTGAATCAGGAGTCTACTTCTGTCACCAACTGGTTCTGTCAGTTTAAGAAATTCCCTTGAATCTTTATCACTTAAATGTACTCATCAAACAAGAAGATAAAAACACATGCCCTGTGTTTTCCTTGAGGTTTTTCTGAGACACAAATCAGCAATGCTTGTGAAAATATTAAAAAAAAAACATATTTTCTGGATAGAGATATGTATGTATAGTGAACTTTACATAAAAAGGTAGTATTAATACATTACTCTTTTCATTATTTCTCATAAAACAATAGAGTGAACTTGGATATGTTAAGCAGTGTTAGCTACAGTAAATTATATAAAGCTATCTTATGTAGACCGGTAACATTTTTGCAAACCAATACATAATTGTAGCATTTGATAAAGTTTACAATATCAGGAAAGGCTTATTTGTATTTGGAAATAAACAAGAAATACACTGTAACATGTAAACAAATTTGAGCATTTCTTGTAATGTCAGCCAGTAGAATAATTCCAAATTTATTTTTTCTAATAAACTAGTTACTGAGTAACCATAATACCTATTGATCTTGTTTCATCCAGATCGATACCACATTGTCAAGACAGACTCCGTTTTTCCACATACAACATTGTGAAAAAATAGTAAGTGCTGAGGGAAATATGATCAATCTCTTTTAAAATAAGTGGTCATTTATGTAACATTCCAAACAAAGCCTGCCATTCCCAGACTTGCTATACTTAACAGTTCTGTTTGTTCACTCACTCAGAGCCAGTTTATTAGGGAGCTGAGAAATTAATCCACTAATAACCAGGTTATTGCCTGCTATGGTTTCCAATATTACAAGTACACTACATTAGTAGGATTTTATTTGTATGATTTATTTATTTATTTTTGGTGTTTTTGTCTTTTTAGGGCCACACCTGTGGCATATGGAGGAGGTCCCCAGGCTAGGTGTCCAACCAGAGCTGTAGCCGCCAGCCTACACCACAATGTGGGATCCGAGCTGTGTCTGCAACCTACAGCAAGCTCACGGCAACACCAGATCCTTAACCCACTGAGAGAGGCCAGGAATCGAACCCTCATCCTCATGGATCTTAGGTTTGTTAACCACTGAACCAAGAAAGGAATTCCTAAGAGTTTTTAAAACACATGTAATAAATGAAGATTTTTGTCTTCTTTGAAGACCTTCTGATCAGGATAATACTTCAATAATCCATGCTCAAACCTTAAGAACACTGTTCTTCCCCCCTTCTTTTCCTGTCCTTTTCTGGTCAGGGTTTTTTGTAAGTTAGCCAGGGTTTGTGTAGAGAGGACAGTATCTTAGTTTCTCTTCTCTACATACATCCCAGTGAGTAATTTCTCTTTTATATATCCAAATGACAAAGTTTTAGAAAGTAATTTTAATTCTGTCAGCTTTCAAATCACTATAACTTACACTAATGAGGGGATTAGATAGTGTCACTGTGTCCACTATATTTATTTCATTTCTACACTAACTTTCCATTATGTCTATCATTTGTTTCTCATTATCACTGAATCTTTGGGGGAAAGTGTAAAAATGGTATCTTTCATAGAAAAATTCTTAATAAGTATAGCCACATTCCCTGGCTTCTAAAGACAATGATATTGCCAAAAAGTCATGGTTTAAGAAATGAAAGGAAAGGAATATAATGCTAATCATTTTCATGTCTCAGACAGTATGAAAGGACCCATTCCATCCATTTGTTTGAGGCAGGTAAAATATGAACATAATGCTGAATTTGTTTTGTGATATAGAAGCTGGCTAGTCTCAACAACAAAAAAAAAAAAAAAAGAGGGTTAGGGGAAGAGAATAGTGACACAGTAAAAAAACAATGCTTAAAAGTCATTTTTGTTAACTTACAAAAAACACTCATAAAACTGATATGCCCTGTCTCCCCTGAAATAATAACAGGAAGTAAGTTTTACTGAAACAGATTTTCCATCTTGATTTAAACAGAAGTATCTATTTTAAACTAATGGACTAAAAGAAACCCCTCCACCTGGGTAACCATAGGGTCCCTATAGAACTGAAAATTCATACATAAGATAAAACCTGTGGATAGTTTGTATCTTTCTAGGCTTCTATTTGTAATAGGAAATAAGGGGAAACCACAGGTTTTCTGTCACTTAATCAGGTGACACTATGAGCTGACAAGAAATTCATAGTACCCAGCTGGAGAACAAACTCAATGGCAATACTCTATTCGCTGAAGCATTTTATCTTAATTCCCATGCACAGCCTCATCCTAAAGCATATTATTAATACATCTACCCCTGAAAGAATGCTCACCATTTCAGGACATACATTTCATTATATTCTCCTCTAAGAAGCCCTTACGTCTGCACTAAACGTCATGGTGTGTATAATGAAGAGCATATATGTGATTGAGTAGTAACATTTTCTATTCCATATTATATAAAAGCAGTTTTAGATAATTTTAGCACCATTCTTACTAGAGAATATAACATAAATTTATAAATACTCCATTATATGTGGTAGTGACTTCATGAACTGAACTCTGGGTCAGAAAAATATTATTTAATGATTTACAGCATTTCAACAAAATAATCCATTAATCCTAATAATTGTCAGCATAAGCAAGTGAGTTGTATGGGAGAGGAAAATAGAGAGAGTAGAATCCCAAAAAGCAGCTAAAATATCTGGTGGGTTATTGCTGAGAAAGATTCACTAAGCAAATATATTTTCATTTTCTATTAGTGATTAGAAAGGTAAACTGAAAGTGACTTACTGAAGGTGATAAAAATAATTTTAAAGGTAAGAAAATGTACATATACACACTGAGACAGATACACACACCTCTAAATAATTAATTTGTCAAAAAGAGCATTATATCTCTATGCTTGTGTAGTTTTCAGTACAGACACATATACTATGTCTACCATCCACTTATTATACCTGAGCATTTTAAGGAAATAGTTGGGCCTGTGTATAAAATATTCTGCCTAGGCTTGATTTCTAAGTTACAAGAGGAAAATCATACCATCAATTATTCATGTACATAATTAACTTCAATTAATTTTTATATATTTGCAACCTAAAATGTATTGCAGAAACAAGAACTGTACTTATAGAGATGGGAAACTAAGCATGTAACCTAGAGAATTCTGAGCAGCTAGCACAGTGACCAGCATTCATGTGTTAGTCACAGAATAGGTATCTGTTAATTGCCTACTATATTTAATATATTATGCTAAATACTGGGGTATAGAATAAAAGAGTATTTAGGGAGATTAATGCAAATAACTCATTAAAATACAACATGACCAAAAAATAAAAAAAGCATATGATCATCTTGATAAATACAGAAAAATAAAAACACTTGGCAAAATTCACACCCTTCATAAAAATAATTCAGTGAAAACTAGGAATAAATGGAAACTTCCTCAACATAATAAAGAATATCTAGAAAATACCAATAGCCAACATCATACTTAATAGCAAAACACTGAATGCTTTTCTCTTAAGATGAGGAATAAGGGAAGGATGTCTGCTCTCATTATTACTATAGAACATTGTACTAGTAGTCCTAGCCAGTGAAATAAGGCAAAAATAAATAAATAAATAAATAAATAAATACACAAATAAATAAATAGAAGTCACAGATTTTGGATAGGGAAAAATAAAAGTATTTTTAGACTCCATATAAAATCTCTAAGAATCTACATAAACAGTCTAATAGAAACAATCAGCTCAGCAAAAACCTAGAATATAAGTTCAATGTAAAAAACACAATTTTATATGGTAGCAATGAACAATTGGAAACTGAATATTTAAGATTCTGTGTTTAAATAATTCTTTATTGTCTCCTGAGAAATTAAAATGATTTTCTTCAGATCTAATCAACAAAGGGTGTATCTGCATTACTCACACTATTTAATTTCCAGTTTCCTCTTTGTGGAAACATGATAACCAAGTCACAGGAATTGGAACAGGAAGTGATTTCCCTTTATGTAAATAATAAAATAAGAATTCATAGAGGTAAAGTGACTTAGCAAATCCACAAAACTAGTGTCACAGTCTAGACTACAATTTTATCTTTTTTGAGTCTGTTTTATTTGAGATGTTTCCCCTCATTAAGGTACTTGTCAATGTCTGCAAATACACTGATTCACAAGCCAACTGGCAATACATGTTAAGTCTTCTCCTCTATCATGTTTTAAAAATAATTTTGAAACTGTTTATTAGTGTTGATAAAAGTATTACAATTTAAAAATAAAATCCTCATTGGTTGCATCATTTGAAATTATTTTCTCCTATTCTGTAGGTTGTCTTTTTGCTTTTGTTTTGTTTTTTATGGTTTCCTTTGCTGTGTAAAACTTGTAAGTTTGATTAGGTCCCACTGGTTTATTTTTGTTTTTATTTCTGTTGCCTTGGAAGACTGACCTAAGAAAATATTTGTACGGTTGATGTCAGAAAATGTTTTGCCTTTGTTCTCTTCTAGGAGTTTGACGGTGTCTTATGCTTAAGTCTTTAAACCATTTTGAGTTTATTTTTGTACATGGTGTGAAAACATGTTCTAGTTTCATTGATTTGCATGCAGCTGTCCAGTTTTCCCAGCACCACTTGCTGAAGGGACTGTCTTTTCCCCATTTTATATCCTTGCCTCCTTTGTTGAAGATTACTTGAACATAGGTGTCTGGGTTTATTTCTGGGTTCTCTATTCTGTTCCATTGGTATGTATGTCTGTTTTTGTACCAGTACCACACTGTCTTGATTACTGTAGCTTTATGATATTGTCTGAAGTCTGGGAGAGTTATATTTCCTGCTTGTTTAAAAAAAAACAAAAAACAAAATCCCAATTGAAAAATGGCAGAAGACCTGAATAGACATTTCTCCAAAGAAGATATACAGACAGCCAACAAGCACATGAAAAAATGCTCAACATCATTAGAGAAATGCAAATCAAAACTACTATGAGGTACCACCTCACACAAGTCAGAATAGCCATGATTAACAAGTAAACAAATAACAAATGCTGGAGAGGGTATGGAGAAAAGGGTACCCTCCACTGTTGGTGGGAATATAAACTGGCACAACCACTGTGGAAAATAATATGAAGATATCTCAGAAAACTAAATGTAGAACTACCATATGACCCGGCAATCCCACTCTTGGGCATATATCTGAACAAAACTTTCCTTGAAAAATATACATGAACCCATATTTTCACTGCAGCACTATTCACAATAACCAAGACATGGAAACAACCTAAATGTCCATCGACAGATGAATGGATTAAGACAATCGACAGATGAATGGATTAAGACAATGTGGTATATTACACAGTGGAATACTACTCAGTCATAAAAAGGACAAAATGCCATTTGCAGCAACATGGATGGAATTAGAGACTCTAATACTAAGTAAAGTAAGTCAGAAAGAGAAAGACAAATACCATATGATATCAATTAATATCTGAAATCTAATATATGGCACAAATTAACCTATCTACAGAAAAAAAAAAAAAAAAACACGAACTCATGGACATGGAGAATAGACTTGTGGTTGCCAAGGGGGAGAGGGAAGGAGTGGGACTGGGAGTTGGGGGTTAGTAGATGCAAACTATTGCATTTGGAGTGGATAAGCAATGAGATCCTGCTATATAGCACAAGGAACTACATCTAGTCACTTGGGATGGGACATGATGGAGGATAATATGAGAAAAAGAATGTGTGTTTGTGTGTGTATATATATATATGTATGTATGACTGACTGGGTCATTTTGCTTATAGCAGAAATTGACAAAATATTATAAATATAGTAAAAATATAAAAATAAAATCCTCAATATTATAAACAATAATTTTGTAATAACTAGAAATTATAAGTAGTTTACTCATAATTCCTCTATGCAGTAGCTTCTGGGGACCTCACAGAAGTCAATGGGAGGAAATTTACCTTTCATTGAACACAACATTAAAGAAACATATTAATCCAGTATGATATTAATAAGACCACAAACATCACTGAGGAAAAACAAACAAAATTGAGAAAGGACTAACTTCTGCCTTTTAGCTTCTTTTTTCATTCCTTCCTAGAAAATAAATTACACATTTCAAAAATACATATGGAGGACTCCTTTTCTTACTGGCCTTTCTGTTTTTCTGTCTGGCTAGAGAGAAAAATATAGTAGTTAAAAACCTCAACCCTAGAGTCAGTCAGACAAGTTTGAATTTTGCCCTTACATTTACTAGCCTGTAACCTTGCTTAAACCCTCTAGGCTCAGTTTCCTTATTTCAAAAATGTGTAGCAATAGTTACTCCAATTGAGGTGTATAGAATAAATGACATCATGCCCATAAAGAGCCTGATATGGGCCTGGGTACCTAATAAAAGCTCACAATATTTTATATATTATTTCTCCTCTTTTTACGGTATACATGTAAGTATTAAGATATAAATATATATCTCTTCTTATATGTTTTCTGTAAACTAGAATTACTGACTTTCAAATTTATTACTTAAGTTCCTTTAAAATATTTAAACTATTTGCAGACGTGAAATTCATCTTCTTTATAGGTACTAATTCATACTTCAGCATTGTAGCCATTCTTAATTTAATTCAGACTCTGGAAACCGGCATTAAGCTTTCAAAATCTGCAGGAATAGTTATGCTTATGTTGCAGTTTTGAGTTGCTTAGCTCCAGTAACCTCATTCTAAGTGTGCTGGAGAAAGTAAGATTATGATTCCTATATCTCAAAAATGAGATTCTGACTCATAGTTTTGCTACCTACAAACCACAGACATTCCCTGTAACAGTGTAATTCTTGTGTGCTGTTTTTCATTATCCTGGAATGCTTACTGTAATTGTTAAGCCCACACATTAATTCATTTTCACCAATTCATGGTCGGTTCCCCCTTGATTGCCCGCTGAAGGCCACACCCTGCTAAGAGGCATTCTAGACAAGTTCTTTTCATTGTTCATGAACCAAAAATCTTATAACTTCTATACTTATTTTAGTTCTTTATCATACCTGTCCTTTGTTGGTTTCTTTTCCCCCCATCTCTGGCTCATTTTAGCCGAGAAACTGAATTAGTTTCCTGATGTTGTTTCACTGATCTCACACACTGCACACTTGCTTCACTCACTTTCTGCTTTGTATTTCCCAGTTTTATTTCCAGCCAACTGTCTGTTCACATCTGTCTTGAAGACTTCTCTCCTTAGCTAATTTCATACCGATTCTTCTACCTCTTCAGCATCCCAGAAAAATTCATTTTCTTTTAGGAATTCTTAAATGTTTGTTGAATGGTGTTCTGTACAGAACACATTCTAAAGTACCTAAGATCACAAGGATGTATGTGTTATTATATAAGCTAAGTTAAGTGATAATCTTTCAATCTCCCCTCGGTCTTTTTGTCTCCATTCAAGTGAATTAACACTGTCAAGATGATCAGGGGCAAGAAGTAGAAATGCATAACACTACTGGGAATCACCTCAGTTTCCCTGCCTTAGAATTGGAAGTACTGAGCCTCTTTTTTTCTGCTGGGGCATATGGAAATTTTCCCAGGCTAGGGGTTGAATAGGAGCTGCAGCTGCCAGGCTAAGCCACAGCCACAGCTGCGTGGGATCTGAGTCATGTCTGTGATCTACACTCACTGCAAAGCCGGATCCCCAGCTCACTGAGGGGGCCATGGATCGAACCCACACTTTCATGGTTACTAGTCAGGTTTGTTTCCACTCAGCCACAAGGGAAACTACATTCTTATTTTTTTTTTTTTAAACTAGAGTCTATACTGATTACTACAATAATGATCTAAGCTTTCTGAATTCTTATATTACCAATTATTCAAACACGGTCAGCTCAACAAAACATTCAGACACAATTTCTGCCTGCTTTCAGAGTGTCAATTAATGCAATATCATAAAATTAACTACTCCTCAAAAACAAAAGATGTAACTTTCATGATACAGTAAAATCTTTGTGAAGAAATAATAAACTTTGCATTTCAGATTGTATTCATTGAAAATCCAAAATAATTTTTGTCCATTTCTCTATATTCCTCTTTTAAAATATTTAACAACATAAAAATGTGGCCAATTTAACATGAACATTTAAATTACTTCAAATCAAGTGTTATTTGCATCTCCTAGAAAGCCTTATGTAAAAAAAATAAAAGGTTTAAATGGAAAATGGTAAATATTAGAATTATCTCTTTCTTGTAAATATAAAGTAATAAAACAGAATTACTTTAATATTACGTGTATTTGAAATCCAGAATCAAATATAATATGGTTGTTTTTCTTATGCATAGTTGCTTTATAGAAATTGGCAGTTACATAACTTATTTGGGTGAACACTGTAAAATAAGTCAGGACTGTCTAGGAGGCAAAAGATAGGATGGCTGAGGGCGAAGGTACAGAGCCCAGGCCTTGCTCTTCCCATCTGCTCTGCCACCAGCCAGTCTCCCTCAAAGCCTGAATGACAAAACTGATTAGCCCTGTTGATGAGGGCATCACTTCGGATGTCTCTGTGTAAAGTATTTTGGGGATAAACCTGAGAAACAAAAAGATAAGTCAGTTCTGGGAATACAGGTCAAATTTTTTTGTGCATGAGGTCTGAAGTTCATCAGTCACTGTATCAAATAAAGAAAGAACTATTAATTCAACTATTCTTCTGCCCTAAAGAAGGTTCTATATTATTGCTCCCTCTTTAGTTTCTGAGTGACTCCCTAAAGGGCCACTTCTATAATTACTGAATATATAACAAGATTTATTTCGAATGTTACATATACACTCATGACCAATAATTTAGGTGCATCACCTGTGACTTCTGTGAATTTCACTTGAACTTAAGGGCTTTAAGATATAATTACCAGAAAAATCTAATGTGAAAATCTAATCACAATAAGCCTCCCCAGGTACATCTAAAACTGAGGGTGGGAGCTGTTCTTTAGTGTATGTGGAGTTCTTTAGCCTAACTAACTCAGATTGTCTCCTCTGTGCTGGCAAAATCTAGCCCAAATGTCCCTCCCAAAGAAGATTTAATATAAATCTGTGAGATTAATTAATTAAACTTTATGTCTGAAGAGGTTTCTACGTACCCAATGTTTACAAAAATTGGTTTGAGCCAAGAGTAAAGCCCCCGGCAACTCAGAGATTCTTCTCCAAAACCACATGTACTTGATGTAAAGATATTTGGCTTGAACTCTAAGGAGCAGAGGAAAAGAGTATTTGGGGACATGGTGCGAGTCTACACAGGTGCCTAACGTGTTTTGATACAGGTCTCTTTTGGATACAAAGCAGTGCGTGTGACTAAAACACACACACACACATACACACAACCGGGGGATGCTGAACAGTGTAAATGCATTTGGTGAAAGGCAATGTAAATGCCTGCTGAGACATTGCTAATGACAATGCAGTAATAACAATGTGAACTTTGTGATTTCCTAATACTCCATGGAAAATGAACAAAAATGAATATCCTAAGGCAGGAATTAATCATTAGCTTTAAAAATCTATTAACATGGAATAAGTTGAAAGATGGAAGCAGAGCAGTCCAAAGTGATTAGGGAAAAAAGTGCTTTTTTTTTCTTTACTGTGATAAACAAAACATTTAAAAACATTTGTTGTCCAGTCTTTCATGAAACGTATTGCCTGACATGCTCTTCCCTCAAGTAATTTTACTCCTTTAAGTCTTTTACTAAAATTTCCCCTTTTCTATGAGACTTTCTCTAACCACCCTGTGTAAAATTCTAATTCCCCACCCCTGCACTATCAATCTCCTTTAAACTATTCCCTTTTTATAGCACTTATCATAGTCTGTACTATTATACTCTATACTATCTTTTTGTTTTTATGGCTGCACCCATGGTATATGGAAGTTCCTGGACCAGGGACTGAATCTAAGCCACAGTTGAGACCTATACGACAACTGCAGCAACACTAGACCCTTTAACAACACTTCAGGGGATCAAACTGCACCTGTGCGGCAACTAAGGCCACTACAATTGGATTCTTAACCCACTGGGCCACAGCAGGAAATCCTGTACTGTCTTGTATGTTACTTACTGTTTCTCACTTGGCCCATTAGAATTAAGCACTTTTAAAGGCAAGATTTGGGGATGTTTTGTTTCCTAATGCATCCTAAAGACCTAAAACAGTGCCTGAAATGCAGTAGGAACACACAAAAATTTTTTGAAGAAATCCTCACCTAACTGTAAAAACCACTAGAACCCTCAAAAGAGTTGCTCAGTAAATATGTGATAGTGCGATAATTGAATACCAAAGCATCTCAAAGAAGTCATTTTGTGATGGTGGTAGAGGATTGTCAATGCTAAAGGCAGAGTAGGAGACAATCAGGGGTAGAAAATGAAAACAAAGGAATAAGGAAAAAGTGAAGAAATGAAAAGTAGAGTACCTCAAAGAAAAGAGACCAGGTTCATTAGATGCCTCAATGTTTTAATGTACTTGACCAGATATCAGTAATGATCCTAGATGGACCCTCAATCTCTCTGAAATATCTATGCTATTTAGCCATTACAGGGTAAGATTCTTTAGGTAAGTCTTTCTAGATAGAAGTCTCAAAAATGCTATGTAACCCAAGAATAAAGTTTGATACATTTTAAAAATACATTTCTCTTTTCTTTTGCTGTTAGAAATTCTCTTGCCAGCTCCCATAGGCTCTTAGTGGGAATAAGTCAGTGAACCACCTTCTGATGCAGTGATATCAAACTTGACTGCAGATGGTATGATCTGGGGAGCTTCTAAAAGTGCCAGAATTTAAACAGGCACTTGGGAGTGAGATCCAGGCATGATTTTTTTTTTTCTAAAGCACCTCAGGTGATTCCAATATACAGCCAAGTTTGACAGCTATGGGCATCCCTTAGAATCTGAGGAGGACTAGTATCAGGACTACTGTTCAAGTCCTTGATATAAAATGGATGGGTGCAGTTGACCCTCTGTATTCACAGGTTGAATTCATGAATGTGGAACCCAGAGATATGGAGGCTGACTATACTGAAAATTCCCTATTTACTTACCACATGGAGATTTGAAACCCCATTTGCTGGAGAAACCTTTGAAATTAATCCAGAGGTTAATCAGTCATCTACTCCCAGACTGAGGCTGCAAAAACCAAACACTGGTGATGTATCTATAACTTTAACATACCCTAGAATCACCAGGAGAGCTTATCAAAATATGGATTCCTGTGCTCCCCATATTTAGAGGTTCTGATTCAGTGGGTCTGGGGTGGGACCTGAACATTTTCTTTCTAATGATCTTCCAGGTGATCCATCTGTGAAGGAAAGTTTGAAAGCCATTGCCCTAAAGAAGGGGTGTTTGGGGATGGAGATCATCAGCCTTCTGGGACAGCCCTTGGGGAAATCCACGGAGTAGTGATATTATCACATCCCTACTCCAACCTTCTTATTACTAATCTCCAGTGAAACTCAGCAGCTGATTTCTCATATCCTAGATGATGCAAAATCTTCAAGGACGGCCCAGTTCTAGAATGGATTATTTAAAAGAACCATAGGCTGGAAGAGTACACATTCTCCCGGGTATAATTAATAGAACCATCTTCCACGTCAGTTACATGCCCATGGGTGATGTGTTTCTAACTCTCTGTGATATGTTTCTGACTGCTGGTCCTCTCTATGTTTCAATAACATTTGGCTCATGAATGCCTCTCTTTATGTACTTCACGGATACAGGCTAGTCAGTATCTCTCACCCTTGTTAGATCCTTGTTAGATTGTGCAGTCTTTTTTTTTTTTTTTTTTTTTTTT
>PVHT020000077.1:30015029-30030080 GCA_004024745.2 Catagonus wagneri
GGGGTCTAATCGGAGCTGTGGCCACTGGCCTGCACCGCAGCCACAGCAACGCAGGATCCGAGCCGCGTCTGCAACCTACACCACAGCTCACGGCAACGCCGGATCGTTAACCCACTGAGCAAGGGCAGGGATCGAACCCGCAACCTCATGGTTCCTAGTCGGATTCGTTAACCACTGCGCCACGACGGGAACTCCAGATTGTGCAGTCTTGGAGCAGGGCTTGCCACGCTGATCATCAAAATCTCACTTAACAGAACATTTAGTGCACATTATAGGTTTACAGAATTCTTCACGGCCATGTCCATGGTTCCCACCCTTTTAATTATGATTCTGTGTGGAAGCGGGTGAGATAAAAGGATATAAAACTAGCACTAGTTAAAACAACAACTATTTCTATAATCAGCCCGGTAGCTCAGCAAGTCAAAAATGGTTCTCATCTATCCATGTACCACTCAGATTGAGCCTTTGTGGTTATGTTCTTGTCAAATATTTCCTTTATTGTCTTAAATTTATTTAACCCACATAAAAACATTAGGGATATAAAGTGGTTTTTCTAAACATATTCGTTGGTAAGCATGGCTGCAAGTCCTATGGCCCAGATGGAATATGGCATTTCTGCTTAACGCTGGAGTGGTCTTGAACAAGATCACGGCTTCAAACAGAAAAAAAGGAATCTCTATCAACACTAAACAGAAGAGCTTAAAGAAGTTCTCATCGATACCAAGAAAATAGCTTCTTGGTATAATTTTGCCACTAAATGGCAATATGTGCAAGGGGAGGCTTTGCACTTGCTATGTATTTTTTGGATTTGCCAAATTGGGTACCATCTTACATAAGTGTGTGGGATAGTGAAAATTCAGCAGAAGATTTTTGCCCAGTGAAAATACTAATTTCCCCAATACTAGAAAATGCAAGTAATATTAATATGAGATCAAGATGGTTAATATCTCTGATACCTTAGTAATACACTAGAAATTCTTCACATCATTGCAGTTTCATATTTTTCATAAAACTTAGGTCACTGACAAGAAGTTTCTGCGGCCGCAATGGCAGAGTAAAGTGTCCCTAATTCTTTCCTACTGACGCCTAGAGCTTGTATCTCCTGGAGGACATTTCTGCATCCTCAGGTGATGAAACATGACTGGAAAAACACCTGTCACACTGCTGATATTAAGACACTCAGGATGCTGTAAGTATTTTCTTTCTTTACATTTTGGATCTTTAGGAATATCTTGATATTTTTTAAAACATCCTATAGATTTACAAATCTGGAACTCCCATCTATTTGCCCTTCTAACTAAAGGCCCCTTCTACCAGTAGCAACACAACCACATACAAACTGCAGCAAGATTCTCGGAGTGACCTACCAACTTTCATCTATTGTCGACATTCCTCCTACAAAATGAGAGACAGGCCACATTTTCTGGTGGAGGGCTAGGTACAGGTGGCTATGCACCGTGTCTCGGGGCTGCCCGTCAGACAGGCTGTGGCTCTAAACAGAGACCATATGGCAACAGGCTGACTTCAGCGTTGAGTCCTGTACCTGTTACTCAGTGGGAGGAAGCTCTTCTAGTGTTTATGTTCTTTAGAGCTATTTTAATTTTCTTCATGGCTACTTCTCTGTGACTCACTGTTGGCTTCCTGTTCTCTCTGACTACTTTCTGAATTTCAGATAATTTAAGCAACGGAGAATCATTCAACATACGTTTATTCGGGCCTTGCCTCTCATCCATTTCCATTTATTTTTAGTCTTAGTGGAACATAATGGACATGCACTCTCGGTTAAATTCTTCTCTGATCTGCCGATGAAAGATGGATTTGAAAAAAATCTGTGGAAGGAAGTGGAGCCTCTTGGGGAGATGAAATAAGAAGACCATTGCTATAGTGTGTTTGGGGGCAATTCTGCTTCCTGTAGCTGCAATATGTGACATGACTTGTAGGTGTGGTCAAATAACATTCTTTCCATTATTCTCCAAAGGACAATGGCAGGAATGGATCTGTAAACAAGATGCTTTTATGTAAGCTGTGTTTGCCAAGGGACCACTTAGGCCACATTTAAATTAAAGTAGAACATGGCTTCAATCACCTCTAGGGCAAATCCAAGAATAAAATCAGTAGGGGCAGCAAAAGGAAATTGCTTTTGAACTCTCACTTTTTCCTACACATGGGTGGTTTTATAAATACATTTGAAGAATTATCTCAAAAGTGGTGAACCCTTATTTGAGGGTCAGCAAGGGTGCATGTGTTAACATGCTGTATTTGTCAAGCTGAGAAAATGATTTTTCACCTCTCCTTTAATTGTACTTGGTGACTGGTTTATAAGGGACAGCAGCTTGGAAAAGGGGTTCAGCAAGGTGAGATTTGGTGACCAATTCCTTGCTTGTTTGTTGTTGTTGTTTTAGTTTTTGACAAGTAAATTGACTTAGTGGAATTTGCAGAGCACAAAGATTAACTCTTAATCACTCCCAATATTCCTCAATTGACGTGTTCATGCCTGAAATCTTTCAAGATCCGAAGTCTGGACACTTGTTAAAATACCACCTAGAAAAGTGATGGCTCATTTACATCTTAGTCTGAATTATTTTCAATTAGTTATTGGTATTGAAATTTTTTAATTTTTTCAGATATTTTCTGAGAACAGTTTTTAGAAAAATGATAGCAAAAGAAAATATGAAGACAGAATTCACTGGGGTGGGATTAGAAATGTGCAGAAAGGAGCAACTGAGTAAACCACACACAAACTAGATGGAAGAAATCATTTTTGTTTTCCTGTCTTAATTGCCTTGAGCTCTTGCGCGTGTGGGCAGTCTCAAGAAGACAGTACAAAATGACCTGTGATTTTCTGTCCTATTTGAAGAAAAACATCCTGAACTCAGAGCACAGTCAGCTCTCAGAACTGCTCTAGGGTAGAACTCATCATGTTTTTACCAGACTTAAGGTTAAAAATGGCTTTAGCCTGTTTTTCTCTCTATTGGATCTAAAGCAGCATTTATAGAGATATATTTATCTCTAAACTAAGATACTCATGATATGCAACAGATATAAATTTGTGGATTTTTAAAACCAATCTCTGGTTGGGAAGTAACCCATAAGTCAACTCTATTTTTCTTGCTGAGGACTTAGGATATATTATTGGTCTGTTTTTTTTTTCAATCTTATCACTGCTGGTGTAACTCGTTTGAAACTAGTATTGTCAATTCCCCCCTTGACAGCAGTTATCAGAATATATATATCAGCTTGCTTCCAGGTCTTCCAAGAACATATTATATGTATGTTGAGATGAAGTTACTATTTTGTCAACAAACAAAAATGTGTAATTTTAAAACATGTTTTATATATGTTTACTAATGGTAATACTGGAAAAATGCAGAAAGAATTCTCTCTACATATTTTTTTGGGAAGGAATTACCTGAAATATTTCCTAGATATGGGTAAAGCTAGAAATGCTGTTCAATAAAATGCAGTTTTTGAGTAGTCATATAAAAACAATTATGATAAGAGTTACTAATTAAAATACCATGCATAGCCTCTACACCTACCATTTAATTCGCAATTAGCTGGAAACAAGCTGAAAGGACTGAGGACTCAAATGTCCAGGCTTTATAAAATGTCAAGTTAAACGCCTAACTGTGAACCAGATTGCTTACGATACAGGCCTTTCAACTGTAAATATCAAATGCATAAAGGACAGCATGAATCTTTTAAACTTTATAAAGATGCTATGCAGACTCTAACATTTTGGGAAAATTAAGTCACTAACATTTATGAAGAAGCATGCATTTAAGCATTATACTGGATCCCTCTTGATCAATTATAAGCATGTCAAAATGTCAAACATCAGATTCTACCATGATGTTAAAGGTCCTGGTTGAAGGAAAGACTCATATGACTTCTCAAAGTAATTTAAAAGAGTATTGAAAATGAGATCTTATTCAAATCCTCTTAGACAACAAATGAAATTCTATTTTTAAGATAAATGGAGGGAACTTGGTTCCACAATTTTTAAAAAGTGCTAGACTTGGTCATTTCTAAAATTCTATGAGATCCAGCATTCCACGTAATTATAAATATTATTTATAATTTCACCAAAGCACTAATGATTTTACCAAATTTCAAAAATCACCGTAATTATTCCTTGGAGGACATTGTTGTCCTCCTTTAGGGAACAATGAGAAAATGACAGAGATTAAATGAATTGTTCATGTGTTAAAGAGGCTTTTTGGTTTAAACAGATTTAGAATAACATTCCTTTGTGTATGTCTCAGTGGTTAGGTAATGTTTCTTTTGACATTTGTTCTAAAGAACAACTTTAAATCCCAAATCTTCATTTATTTAGATCTCATTTTGAAATGGGCATAAAATTAATGTCTATATTTATAGCCTCTTTAAGTCCAATATTTTTATGATGTAGCCTTTCTATTATGCTGCTTCTTAGAATTCAGTCACATGATGAAAACAGCAAAATAATTGAGGGTAGATTTATAAGACACCAGCCGACCACCTGGCTCTGAATCTTGCTCATTTTAAGGATGATGTTTGAAAATTAATTACTTTAATTAAGCACCTTGGCTTCTTGCTCACAAATTGCTGGGTGGGTACACGTGCAAATGCAGTAATTTCCTGAGTGAGTGGCAGATGGTTAGACAAGTCATGGGCTCAGAAAACACTTTTGGTCAGAAATGCAAGTGTTAGAGTGGAACAAAATAGAGTTCTAAACAGCAAGATAAGCCACAGGAAAAATAATTAACAGTAGTCTAACAGTGACCTATAACAATGCAGTCTGTTAGTTACACCGATAGAGGAATCAAACAAAACATATATCCAGCAAATTTATGGGTAAAGTTTACTACTCAGGCACATTGTTGGCAATGTCCTCTTTCAGTTTTCTAGGATCATAAACTTTGGGGTCATTCATGAATTCTTTTCTTCCTTCACCATTTCTAACTCTTACTGATAATAGCATACTCTCCTGAATGTTAATCACCAATGGAACTATCTTCATACTGATTGCCCAGTGTGAGATACTCCAACTATCATTAAACTGAATACGCATTCATCTGCTGGGGTGAGGAAGGTGTGGAAATCCTTTTGACATGGGTTCCCGTTGTGTAATTTACCACTAGTAAGAGTGTGTGATTCTCCTGTTAAGGAATTCAAGATGACCAAAACAACTTCAATTTCATCTGAGTCACCTCTTTGGCTTAAAGAGCACTGTTGGAGGTTGAATTGTGTCTCCTACAAATACATGTTGTAGGACTAACATCTGTAGTCACTACAGATGTAATTAACCAAGATAAAGTCATACTTGGGCAGGGTAAGTATGACTGGTGTCCCTATAAAAAGAGAAGAGACACAGGAGAATCCCACATTCTCCCATCTCAGGAGACAGAAAGACACACAGAGAGAAGACAATCATATGATGACAGAGGCAGAGATTGAACTGTGTATCTGCAAACCAAGGAGCACCAAGCATTGCCTGTGATACTCAAGCTAAGGAGAGAGAAATTAGTCTTGACATCTTGATTTCAGGTTTCTAGTTTCCATTTTTTTTTTTAATTCAGTTCTTATTTATTTATTTATTTTGGCTTCACCTATGGCATGCAGAAATTCCTGGGCCAGGGACTGATTTCAAGCCATAGCAGTGACAATGCCAGATCTTTAACCAGCTAGGCCAGCAGGGAACACCAGATTTCAAGTTTCTAGAACTGTGTAAGAATAATCTTCTGTTGCTTAAGTTTCTAATCCTTTGTTACAGAAGCCTCAGCAAACTAATACAAGTTCATTTAATTTTATCTAATTGGGTACTTTTATGTGTGTCTGAGTTTGTACCTTAAGCCCAACTTAAATTCTCAGATATACTACACCTCCTTAAGAGCAGAGCCCATAAATTCTATTTACTTAATTTGTCATCACTTTTTACCATGCCACCCACCTTGGTATCATGTTGAATATAGGGAATTCCATAGATTTTATTGTCTTACTGAACCTATTACAATGTGATAAAGAGAAATTGGAATATGTTATAATAATAAAAAATGCAAATATTTTGAGTGTTAAAATCAAGTCCTCTTTCCTTACTATATGTCTATAAAATAAGTGATATGGAAAGCTGACCCCCCCCTTTTCTATTTACATTCATTATGAAAATACACATAGAATGCTGTGGGGACTCATATAGCAGCTGAGAATATGATACAGAGAAATGCTTAGACACAATTCAAGAAGGACAAAGTAACTACCGAAGCATATATTTAAGCCCAGCATAAAGCTGCTATAATTAAAATGTGGTACTGATATCAAAAGAGAAGGACATACCCATGGAAAAAACAAACACAAGTGCAAAAGGTCTATAACAGAAACATAAGATAAAGGTAGCATTTTAACTCAAAAGAGAAAGGAAGGTTTATTCACTTACTAATTCTGGGAAAACTGGTTAACTCTTTAAAGAATTATAAAAGCTAGATGCTTCCCACAGTCTACATCCTATGGCTTAAATACGCAAATTTTACAATTAAAAAAATAATAATGTATAACACTGACATGAATGAAATTGAAATAGACCCCTTCATACTCTGCTGGTGCAAATAAATATTGTTAAGACCTTCTGGTCTTGCACTATCAAGATGTGATAAGAACATTTCAAATGCTCATTATTTCTTCTTTAGTTATTATATCTTTGGAGCTATTCACTTTATCAAGTATTCCAGTAGCAGGAAAGCAATGTCACTTCAACCATAGCTTCCCAAACTGTAATGTGTACAGGAGTCACCTGGAGATCTCAAGATTGCAGATTTTGATTCTGGAGCTGGGGGCAGGGGAGGGCAAGATTCTGCTTTTCTGTCTAGCTCCCAGGTGATACCTATGCATCTAGTTCGGGTGGCCACATCTTGAGTAGCAGTGCATTTTAGATCATTGCCAAAAATACGCTGAAAAGACCCTAGTTACATCTTCAGACACATCCATGTGAAGTTTAAATAGCTAGTGAATTACATTTATTTCTTAACTTCTTTCTTCCTCCTACTTGATACTCTGATATCAGTAGTTGACAGAGAAAATAGTTCCAATAAAACAATGTCTCCTGGGCTTTAGAGCTCATTATTTCTTTGCCCTGGGAAACTTTCCCCTTGCAAACTGCCCTAAAAACATCCTTAAACCTGACTCTCAGTACTAGGTTAAACTCTACTGTCTGTGAGAAGAGAAAGGTATGAAAAGCTCAATTGGGGCCATTCTGGCAAATTTAACTGCTCTTCAAGTCACTGACCTTTTTGAGATGAACCAAATCCACTCTAACTCCTGTAGAGAGACTGCCCATTAAGATGCACTTGATCAGCCCTGACTGTTCTGCACTCTGAACAGCAAAGCTTCACAGAACCCTTCCTTTGACCATCTCCCAATTTGAACTTGACAAGGATGTAGTTCAGATATAAGGCAATATAAAAAGGTGAGAAAAACTTCTGAATATAACACCATCCCTACTAGAGAAATGAAAGGTTCTGTTTTATACCTAAACACCAGAGGGTAACAACACGCATAGCATCTCACTAAGGCTATCATTAGAGGTGTTAAGTGTCAGAGCAGGCGGTTGGCTAAAGGAAGACCCTGCAGACATTTTGAGGGAAGGCCAAAATAATTTGAAAAATACCTCAGGTTACTTGGACACGTATTCTACCCACGTGCACCCACGACGTTTCCCTCTGGATCCTGAGTCACTATCCTAGAGAGTGATGACAGAATGAAAATTATATTTTGTGTTCAAAGAGTATCTGAATTTATCACTCTCTTCTTTGGGGGATATAACTTCATTTGACAGATTTAACATGGTGATAGAACATAGTCACACAAAACTAGATCATTTACCATGCTGAACCTTGTGCTGGCCTTTGAACACAATTTTTAGACTAGTTGAAGTTCCTAATTAAAAAAGCTGTCTCAGTATGGAATTATTTCAGCAAAAACTTCTTCTTTCTACACAAACCTAAAAGTCTATGCCACAGTTATGAGTGGCAATTTCATGGAAGAGGTTCTGATGTTAAAATACATTTGATTTTTTTTCTACGATGCTTATAACATATTTTCATTCAAATACATCAAGTTTGTTAGAACAGCTACACAGAGCTCTCCCTGTTGGAAAAGACCAGTTGCCACTTGAACTTCAAGGATACATTAAGAAAGTGAAATAAGGCAGAGTAGACCACTGAATATAAAATACAGATAAGCACAAGCATTTTTTTCACCTCAGGCATGAAATGGAATTTCTTTTAGTTTTAATTTCTTTAAGGCATATTTCAGAATCCTTTGGCCTAAGTTTCACTTTCAGATTAGAGCTAATTGTCAGCTTATATGAGCTATATTCTAACTTGTAGTGACATAGCTTGAGGATGGCTTTATAAAGTCTTTCCTTCCATTTGTGAGCAATGTATCATAACTACTAGAGTTAGAAAGGATTTGATGAGCAAGTCCTGCAGTAATATGCTCATTCCCTATAGGGAAATGTGGTCACATAAAGGATGTGCAGGGATATAGGCAAAAGCACAATTGCCTCAGCTGTGAGTTTATGTGGTTCCTCTGAGTTCTCTAATTTTAAACTAGGCATGATCATTTAGTTTGGACTCTTTAGAGTCAATCCATATGCCTAAAATCACTTATCTTGTAATAGTCTGGAGCAAAGGATGTTTAAAATACTGGCTTTCAAACTTTTTTGACCATAATCCTAGTAGAAAATATCTAATACATACTGTAGACATATAACCTTCCTCTTGTGCAATGCCTGCTGATATTTTCAACTCAATTCACTTCAGTTCTGTGTTTTTTATTCTAATATGATGAGGCATAGTTGATTATTTGAAAAATGCCTAGCTTGTGCTCGAAATAATTTAAAATGTTCTCATTTAAAAATTTAGAATTAAGTGTTGAGGAACAATAATATGAGTATGCTGTTGATGAGTTATTCTTCTGCCATCTATTTGTATTCAAAAAGCAGTGAAAGATTTTTAAAGGATTTTATAATCATTATAAAGCAAGAGTTAACATCAAGTTTCCTTAAATAACGTGCTATCATTCTCTCACAATGGCATTGGAAATCAGCCCAAGTATGAAAAAGAGAAACAAATGAAGCTTTATCAATGTTGTTCAAGTATAATTTCAATAAAGTTAAAAACATCATTCCCTTGCAAAAATATAGTGAGCATACGTCAAAGGTTATTTAGAGCATTAATGAGGGGACCAGCAGAATGGTAAAGCTGGCTCAAAGGAGGATGGCATAAAAAGGTAGTGACATATGTATATACATTCTCCCCTAGTGGAAAATAAAGAGTGCTGCAGTAAGTTTGTTACGTTAAATATAAAACAAGTTAATGTTTTATAGAGCAATAATAAAATAACCTCTGTGATTTTCTACTATGAATCATTTACATCTTTACTGCATAAAAATCACTTAACATTTATCAATCTTCTCAAATTAATGTATAATTTATTAGAGCCTATGCCCTAATCAATAGTAAATAGTAAATCAAACAAAATGACCTTCCTATTTAGAAGGTTACCTTTTCCTCAGAATGTTCTGCTAGGACATTGAAGGGACATACAGAAATATTTTAGCCTAATTTTTAAGACTTAGGCTACTGTTCTAAAAGATAAGAAATGTTCATTGGCAATAATTGAATCAGCTTTATTTTTGTGTCTTCAGCACCTTGGACAGTGACCACTGTAGCGTAGGTATTTGATAAATAGATTATTTTAGTGAAGAACTACTAATTCATACAAAAATGAAGGGGCTTTCTGATTGGCACAAAATTCTACAGGAGAACATTTGAATATAGGTGTACCCCTCCCTTACTTAATACTTTTTTTTTTTGTCTATATAAACTGCTTCACTCACCTAGTTCTTATTTTATGAAAATTCTTGCATGATTCAATATTGTGTAAGTAGAAAATATTTTTGAGTACTTTGGGACTATTTTAACCTTAGCACAAGTAGCCTTATCACTCTTATTTACATTTAAGAGGGTGCCAAACAGAAATTGTAGCCTGGGATCTCTAGGAATGTATCTGGAAGATCTTTCTCCAAGGCATTTTTCTGAAAGTGGAAGTCTTTGATTAAATCCCTGTAATTTTATTTTTAGACTTGTCTTGACTGGTTGCATTTTGGACAGGGCTAGAGAGATTAATGTATCATACAAACACTAGTTAAAAGTTATAATTAATTAAATGCTTAATTAAAATCAGTGACAAAACAAACTATCTAGGAATGTTCAACATTTACATGAATAAACCTTTAAATGAACAACAAAAAATAGAAAGATCTACTATTTTCTTGGATAAGAAGACTCAACATCATAAAGGACTAAACTATCCAAAAATTAATCCATACATTTAATGCCATTCTAGTAACACCGTATGACTTTTTTCAAATCCAGGCAAGATGATACTAAAATTCCTTTTGAAAAATAAGAAGCAAGAATTGCCAGGAAAATTCTGAAAAAGGCTGGCAGTAAGAAATGACTATCCTTAGCAGATGTTAACACACTTTATGCATAAATCATAGAAAGATTGATGATGCCCATGAATAGAAAAACAGATCATCAATGAAACAACAAATAAAGCCCATGCAAGACTATAGTTTTGAGATTCAGGTAACATTTCAAATTAGTAGCAAAATAATGGATTTATTAAAGAAATAGAAAAAAAATACTTCTGAAAAAGTTAGCTTACATCAATATCTCATATACATCAAGTATCAAAACTTTAAATATAAAAATAACCCATAAATTTACTAGCTGAAATGACAATATTTTCCTGTAGTCTTGAAGTGAGTCTGACCATCAAACATAAATAAAAAATGCTGACCAGTTTGATAGCATAACAAGTTTCACATTTCTGTTCAAGTGGGGGATTTACACATGCATATAGTTCTCTCAAAATGCACAGTTTACATGGAAAAATTCACAACAAACTGAGAGTGAGTGGCTGCAGGAGACTTTTCACTACACATCTATTTATTCTCTGAATATATATATATACATATATGTATCATATATATATATTTATGATATATATATATATATCACTTATTATTTAAGAAGAATGTAGCATAAGGGAAAATGCACATGTAACTCGAAACAGCATGGCATGATTGCACCTTTAATCTGCAGTGTAACCAAGACAACCCAAGTCTCAAAGAAAAGCTATCTTCTTGGCATGCTGCTATGCACCACTGTCATTCAAGTCACCACTTGATATTTTATGCATAACAACAAAGTTTCCCCCATCTCTTAATTTATATTATATGTCTTATGCTAATATGTGCAAGCAGACACAGAAGGGAACAAGGCTATTCCTACATGGGAGCTGTCCCCTAAGAAGGAGTTCATGGCACTTTCAGATATGCAGATTGTGGGGAAGGGGGTGGTGGGAGGAAAAGCTAGAGAGGTGGGTCAAGACACACAGGGCTTTGAAATCTATTTCAAGGGGTTTGGACTTCATCCCAGGGGCTCTAGAGGGCCACTGAAGTCATCTGATTTGCATTTTAGGAAGATTACTCTGGCTGCAGTTTAGAAAACCAACTGGATAGAGAGGGTGGGGGAGGTGGCAACATCAGAGGCAGTAAGGGGCTGCTGGATGGTGGACTTGACTATTTCCTACATTACAGCAGGCTACATACTATATTTAATTAACACCTTGAAATGTTTTTCCTTTCTTTCCCTTCCATCACAGCTAACCAGAGTTAACTTATTTACTGCACATTAATTGTATGGCAGGCACAGATCTAATACTGTTTCATGTACTTCACATATTGTGCAATGATTTTATGGCATAAGTAACACTGAATCCTATCCCCATTCAATTGCCACTGAAGGTTCATGAATGTGCCCAGGCTCACGCAGCAAGTGATGTAAGTGGAGTGTGAACCAGCATGTGGGTCTAGAATCACTGCACTCCACCATTCAGCTGCAGTGACTCTCTGTGGGCCAGGATTTCTGTGATGATAACTGGAAGGTCTTCTCTGCCTCCCATGACTCATGCTTTCAATTCAACAAACCAACACTTCCCAAAGGTATCTGCCTTGCTTATATCACCTCATTTTCCTGCTTTGCACTGTAGAAGCAGTAGTGCTCATCACTGAAGTTTTCCTTAGTTATTTCACATCTTTCCTATATCTGTGTCTTTGCATATGGTGGAACTCCTGGTCTTTAGACACACTCAAGTACAACTGCTCCTACAAGGCCCCCACTTTCATGAAATCATGAAAATTAGACTTTCAGTCTAAAATACTTTTTCCCATCTCCCCAAGACAACTGCATTCATATTAAAACCTCTAGATATGGTTATATATTATCTTGACTTATTTTGTGCATTAGTCTTATCACTTCATTTTAGAAAACAAAAAAATTCAGCAACTCCGGCTCATTTCTTTCTATTTGCTACAGCCCAGGCATGCGGCAGGAACCCAGTACATACACAGTTAGCTGGAATGTTTTCTTTGAAGAGCTATTGCTAGATTGATGTTTTCCAAACTTGGCCCTCAACTCATTCCATGAAAACAAGTCTGTTAACAAAATCAGTTAAAAATTTTAAACAAGTTTTTCAAAAACTTTCATTTGTTAATAATGAAGTGGGAGACAGATTACTCTGTATTTGATTTCACCACAAACTCCCTCACCTTTCTAAAAGCATAATATAACATTAGCAATAAAGATGAGTAATATTTATTGCACATGGACTATACTTCTGATTCGGTGTTAAGCCTGCGTTCATACATCATCTCATTCAGTACTGTCTGTATCTCTTGGAATACTAGTACCTTTAGAAAGATAGCTTGTACAAAGCTCATCCAGGTATACTCATAAAGATACTCAGGTAATAATTTCTATTTGCATACTTTTTCTGCCCAAGTAGAATGTGGAGGAGAAGCATTAATGTCCACAAACTGAAAGCAGAGTACATTTTTAAATAAATTGCAGTATTGGGAATTCTTTGCTTAGAGAGTCTTTCATTACCCCATATATATAATGTTACATAAATCCCTCACAGAGGTTTGGATATGATCACCAAACCTTTAATCTAACTGAGACCAAGGGTCCTTCCATTTTTTTTTTTTTAACCTTTATCCTCTGGGGTCTCAAAGCTTTGTGAAGGGTCACGAAGGTTTTCTTCTGCTTTTAGCTGACTTGTCCACCTCTCACGTACAGACAAAACTACTGGCTCTATATATCTGAGATGAACTGTGTAAAAAGATAATATGTTCTTCATTTCAGCCAGAAATACAAAAGGAATAAGCTATCTGGGATTATAATAAGGAAAACATAATTTTAATGACTTGGTAAGTCAATAATTTACCAACTTTTGAATTTTCCTAAGACTAGAAAGATTATTTAGGATATGGAGCTCTCTAAATTTGTGATTTCTTTTTTCTATTTTATCTTTGCATGGACTACAAGATCCAAAATCTACAATAAGACCTGTCTACAAGTATTAAGGATATACATATATCTGTGAAAATGGAAAATAAAAGCTATAAAGAGTTCAGAAATATAGTGTCTATTGTTGCCAAGGGGAAGTAGGGGAGGGAGTGGGATGGACAGGGAGTTTGGGTTAGAAGATATAATCTATTACATTTAGAATAATAAGCTATGAGGTCCTACTGTATAGCACAAGGAACTATATTTAATTTCTTGGGATAGGCCATGATGGAAGATAATATAAGAAAAACAACATATATATATGTGAAAAAACTATATATATAATACAAAAAAAACAACATATGTGTATATATATATATATATATATATATATATGACTGAGTCTGCTATGCAGCAGAAATTGGCACACTATAAATCAACTATACTTTAACAAAAAAATTAAAAAAGAAATACTGTGTCTATTGATGACTAGGATTACAAAAATGTTACATATAAAAGGACTTTTAACAATCACCTAATTCAGTCTCGATTATGTGAAGATTTTACTTAATGGCGTGGTGAATTAGCAGATGAAATAGGTAAAAATCTTGTTATCCTTGCTGTTTATCCAATGCCCTTTTAATAACACTCTGTTTTGGTCGTACTTTAACTGATGAAGAAATTTTCTTAAAATATGTATTAATTACCAAACATGTCCTAAGTATATGTAAAATATCAGGCTCTCTGAACATGAATATCACTTACATACAGTGAAAAAGAGAATAGTAAGAATGGATAAAATAATCTCAGACATGATAGCATAATCTTTCCTCAAGAAGACATTCCAAATATTTCCCCAAGGAGATATTCAATTTTCTTTGATTTTTATTGTGATGACAAATTTATGTTTTCACTATCACAGCACTAACATAACTGTGATCTATGTGTTTCTCAATGCATCTGGATCCATGAACTTTTGAGAGTTCTACCACATTCCAGCCAATATAATTATTGCCTATTCTGAGTCATTATGTTCAGATGCTGTGTAAATTCTATCATTCAAAATAATCCCATTCCTGATCTCCTAGGAGAGACACATTTTTGAGAATTTCTGATGTGTGACTTTAATGGAAGTATTATTAGACCTCCTACTTACTTTCTTCTTTTGCTTTTGTTTTCATTGGTATAATTCAGTAGTAATTTAGTATAATTCATTTAGAATTGGTAATAACTACCACATTCGGCACACAGTATATCTAACAAGGAATTCAAAATGTGTCAAAAGTTTATTTAAAGCTTCTGGATAACTATTAGCTAATAATCAGGTTGAGAGTAGGGGCAGTCAGTAAATAAGAAGTGCCTCCTGTACCTGGAATAGGGCAACAGTAAATAAAACAGACATAGCCCCAGCCTTGTGAAACTCACAATCTCTCTGCAGATCAACAGTTAGCAGGCCTGGGAGTTCCCGTCGTGGCGCAGTGGTTAACGAATCCGACTAGGAACCATGAGGTTGCGGGTTCGATCCCTGCCCTTGCTCAGTGGGTTAACGATCCGGCGTTGCCGTGAGCTGTGGTGTAGGTTGCAGACACGGCTCGGATCCTGCGTTGCTGTGGCTGCGGCGCAGGCCAGTGGCCACAGCTCCGATTAGACCCCT
>PVHT020000077.1:30031080-30046814 GCA_004024745.2 Catagonus wagneri
AAAAAAAAAAAAAAAAAAAAAAAAACAGTTAGCAGGCCAAGTGCTCACTAAGCTCTGGGTCTCAGTTTTGCTAGTTTTTACAGCATATCCATGCTAATATCTGCCCCATTCTTTTCTGCTGGGTCCTTTCCTTCATAAATAGTAAAGGGCCTGTTGGTAATCTGAGGTCTCTAGACAGAATACAATTCAATCTGCTTGACTGGATTCTAGGCCCTTCATGCATGGTCCCTGCCCATCTTTCATCACTGTTCTTCTGCCACACATCACCTCATGCACACTATTGTCACCTGGCATACCCCATATTGCATGAATGAATAAATGACTTTTCTGTAATTCCCCCTACTTCAAACTTGCTTTTCTTCTTCATTTAGACTTTTTAAAAATATTACCAATCCTATCCTTCTTAACTGTAAAAATTTTCCACAGTTTACATGGCCACTTGGGTGCATTGGAGAGAAAAAAAAAAGTGGAAATACACATTTCAAGGATTTCTTGTATGTAAATATTGAGATGCTTAGGTTTCTCTGAGTGTGGGGACAAACCTATTTAGAACCGAACAGTAAAGCTTTTAAAATTTTTGTCTATTTTTTCTTTTTCTAGAAACAAGTCTAAAACTGAAATTTGAAAATTGTTTTCATTAAAATTTCACAAAAATGTATTCATTAAAATTTGCCTGACAATTATTTCTTTGATCTATTTTATTTTATTTTATTTTTTAACTGAGAAGCTTGGTAGCAAGATGGGAGAAAGAAAAACACTTGAAAGAGGTAGTATGCAGTATGTAGTAAATGTTAAGGATTTTACTTTATATATATATTGTATGTTCTATCTCAAGACAGTTATTTTTCCAACTTCTTTGCATTGTGTTTCAAATCAAACTCCTTCCACTTTTTTTGTTACTGGATTCTAGAAAAAGTACCAGACATTAATATCTCAGCTGGAACGACGAAGACCACGTATTATTGAGGTTTCTTATTAAAAGTGGCATTTTCATTAAAATCCCCTTCTTTGCTGTGAAAAGCCGCAATGATGTATTATCTATTTTGAACAAATGTGCTGCAGAAAGTGCCTAGGAGGTAATAACACAGTTTAAGAAAAAAATTAAATATGATGGCTAGCCAAATGCAATTTACACATTTGTGTTCTCTGGTGGCAAGTCATATATCTTTTAAAAAAGGATGCACCTGAAGCATGAGGAGAGGAAAAAAAGTTTGCAGTTTTACAAAAATAAAAATACATCCAAAAAGAGTTGCACAAATTCCAAATATTTCAGAACAAAAAATTCCAAAGCAAAACCAAATGAGTGCTAAATGATATCTTTTATCTCTTTTCAGATAAAGACCTGTTGCCTTTTACCCTCTTGTCCCTGGGGTGTGAAGTGACTGCCCCCCCTCCCTCTGAGCCCCCAGCAGTGGCTAGGGGCCTTCTGGCCGCAGTGGAGAGGGGGATTAGGGTCCACCATGTCACCAACCTTGAGGGCAGAACTGGGAGCCCAGGGACTAGGTTGAAAATATAACACTGCCTTTTTTAAGCTTTCTGACCCTATGCCAGTTCTTGCATTTCCTTGGACCTCAATTTATTCAGCTGTGAAAGAAGACTTTTAGGGATGTGAGTAAAAGTCTAAGCTCTCATATTTCCAGTTTAACCCATCTACAGTTTTGTGGCAATCTACTTTCTTCATACTTAAAATACAGCAGCCACTACCACAACAAAAAGATGTCCACTCTCTACTCCTCAAGCAGCATTCCTAGTTCCCCAGCTCCATAATGCATTATCCATAGTTCCTGTCCCCATCCCTACCTTTAAATTCTACTCATTTTCAAAGTCCAGCTATGAAGCTACTGTGCTGTGGAGCCTTCTATCCCTCCCGCCCACTGCTCTACGCTGAAAATCATCACAGGCTCTGCCAAATTCTCCCCGTACGGGATCTATAACTCATGGAAGCACTTATCCTTTTCTACCTTTCAATTCAAGCACCTGTTTTTATCTCTCTGCTATGTTATAGGTTCTGTGAGGGCAGTTCCATGACTTACTAATCTTTATATCTTCCTTGGCACCTATCATAGCCTAGCCTGTAGCAGCAATTTAATTAATGTTTATTGTGTCAATGAATATAAAAAAGGTTATCTATACTATTTTATTCAGTAGGAAGATAAGAAGATATAAGATCAGAGTTGTGAAAGCCTTGGGAAGGTAAAAGTTTTATTGACATGAAAGGGATGGTGGCCGGAATACTATACTGGCACATTTGACAAGGGAATAAAAATCCTTGAGGGTTATTCACAACTGACAGGACTCTGAGGTGTGACTTGGCTACTAAAGCAATTCCTGGGCTAGAAGTATAGCTTTATGAGAAACCGAGATAACAGGCTCGGAGAATATTGGAAGAAGTAAAATGCCAAGGAGAACAGCTTTTTCAGAGCTGTCAAGGCATCGTAATTTGTTTTCATGCAGAGAGACTTGTCAAACTGCCACAAACTATCTTGCCTTCTTGTCATAGCAAAATTTCTATACATTGCATGCCAATTCTACTTTCCTGGTAGCGACAAAATTTCACCAAAGTTTGATAAAGCCACTGCTATAGACCAATGTGTTAGAGTGTCACTGCTGAAGTTGCCCATGGTTTGGCACCATTCCTGGGGGAAAGTCAAAGGAATCATAGATGGTTCTTTAAATTCAGATGCTGTGCATCTGCTGGAGGTCCAAGCTAGGAAGAAGGTAACAGTAACCCTGCAGAGACATAATATCTCTCTCTTTTTATTATTGTTGATTTAGAGTGTTGTGTCAATTTCTGCTGCACAGCACAGTGACCGAGTCATACATATCTACGCATTCTTTTGCTCATACTATCTCCCATCATGTTCTATCCCAAGAGACTATATATGGTTCCCTGTGCTATACAGTAGGACCTCATCGCTTAACCATTCTAAATGTAATAGTTTGCATTAACCAACCCCAAACTCCCCATCCATCCCACTTTCTCCCCACCCCCTTTCTCCAAAGAAGACATGTGGGTGGCCAGGAGGCACATGGAAAAATGCTCAATATCACTAATTGCTAGAGAAATGCAAATCAAAACTACAATGAGGTACCACCTTACATCAGTCAGAATGGCCATCGTTAAATCATCTTTTGGGATTATTCAAAATTTCCCCTGCCTGGAAAGAATTAATGACTAAATCTGGGACTGCAAAGGATAAGAAACTCAGACTTTGCTCCTCCACTTGGTCTACAGACCAGCAGACTTGGCGTCATACTGGGGCCACATAGTAATGCAGAATCTCAAGCCATCATCTACATCTCAGTAAAAATCTTCATTTTAACAAAACTCTCATTAGACTTTGAGAAGGATCATCTAAGGCAGAGGATGGCCAAAAAAACCCAAAAAACAAAAACAGCTTTTGTACCTCACTGTGATTATTAAAAAACTGAAAATTAGAGAAGAAAAATTTCCCATTCAGTTTACCTAATGAAGGTATTTATAATTTAGGAATACTTTTCAAACTTAAAGAAAATAAAGCTGTATAATTAAGATGGAAACAAAGAGGAAAATAAACCTCTACCCTAAGATGCTGCTTGTGATAATCAATGTGCTTCATTTCCTTTACACAGTAAATGCTGTCAACTGAATACGGAATTACTGAAAATACATACATTGCTCAGAACACCCCAAATTAGTCATTAGACATGCTGGTTGCTTGCTCTTTTCTAGTCAATTATAGTTAACAGGCATTTATTATACATCATCATAAAGCATAGAATTAACCAATGACTTAACAGAATATTAATTCTATTGTAATTATAGAGAAATATTTAAAATCCTAGGTACAGTATTTTTCATAATATTAGTAAGAACAAAATCACTCTGGAAAAGTATTCACGAGTTCCCTACTTTCCTATTTCACTAATACTAATACCTATTTTTATCTTTTTTCTGAATAAAGTTTAAATGTGGATTTTAAAACTCAGGTTTTTCCCTCAGTTGGAGCAACACTCATAAAAATAAACCTGTGCCCACCTAAAATATACAAAAGATTTTTTAGATGAGAATCAAATGACTTTTAAGTACTCATATATATATGCATATTATATTTAAAAATAAGCAAAATAAAATATATAATAATGTGTATATTTATACTTTATAGTTTATCAAATTGTACATGTGGTATTCTTCTATTAAGTATTGTATTAAGTCTATGCGAATTTTTATTAAAAGGTCACAAGTTTAATAAAAGCTAAATATTCTGATTTAAAGATACAATGTAAAGTTTTTCTTTTAACTTAGAATCTTATTATACCTGAAATATTGCTTCTTATATTTAAAGTTGTCTGTAAATATTCTTGTGCATTTGAATGAATATATTTTAAAAACATTCAATCTTAGTGCTAACACAGAGAAGCACATTTTGAATTCATTCACTCAAAGAACATTTGCTTAGCAACTGATATGCCCCAGACATTATGCAAAGCTTTAAGAATCCAAAACCGGTATGACGATGTTCCTTCTCTCAAGGAGTTCGGTCTTGTAGGGAAAAAAGGCAGCTAAGTCAATGCAACAGCATGCATTCGGCCTTATGATAGAGGTGCTAGAACAGGTGTAAATATGATGGCGTTTGCTGTTTAAGGATTGGTCTAGAGAATCAAAAAAGTAGTCTTGGCTTAAATTTTCTAGAAGCAGAGCCTGAGACAGGGTTTCTTGAGAAAGTGATTTCTAGAGAGAATGTCCTCTGAGAAAAGGGAATGGAGAAAGCACAAAAGGAGGGGAGTAGCTAAGTATGCCTGAAGTCTCATCTGAAGAGAAGTTTCAGCCTGGTCTCAGAGGAGACTCTTACATTAGTTCCCTCTGAAGCAAGGGGCTCTGTCAACCAGTCATCGATTGTGGGCTATTAGGGAAGTTGGAAGGTGGTGGCAAGGTTCTATCCAGGAGGATTTACAGGATTGACCATGTTGGGGTTGATCAGGGAGAAAAAAGAAGGCACATCTAGCATACGGTGAAGTTGTAGAAAGAGGAAATAATAGTCCTATATGCAATGGCCAAGAGATTTTCAAGAAGTGCGGGGAACAGATCATTTTAACTAACCATTAGCTATTAATTATAGAAATTAGTTCATGTAATGTTAGCAGCCTAAACCCAGAGGACATGCTTCCTGGTCATTATCGGTCAATTATACGGTAGCACATCTATACAGTTTGGATGTTCAAGACAAAACTTATTTCAATTTATATTACTCTGAATTCACAAGAATATTTACCAACTGAGATAATGCTTAAAGCGTAGTTCATCTTATTGTCATTTATATAATGCAGAAATAACTCTATAACATCTCTGTAAGTTAAAGTTGGCATATTCCCTGATTTATTTAATCCATCTGAAACCTTCATATGTGTCAAGAATTATATTCAGGCTAAATATGATTTTGTGTTTCTGATTTAGCTCATTATGCTTTAATAAAGCCTCATTGTAATAAAATAATATATGATTGAGTCAGTTCTCCACAAATATTCTCAATAATAATAATAGCTAATATTTCATGAGTATACTTACTGTATGCTAGGCATAGTACTAAATCCTTTACATTTATTTTCTAATTTAATCACCATAATAACCCTATAAATAGGTACTATAATTGACTTCATTTCATTGATGAACAAATAGGTTTACAGAGGTCAGTGTCTTGCCTGGACTCATCTACCTGGTGTGCAAGCCTGTCTGCTGACCACCACGGTATACTGTTCCCAAGAAACCAGAGGGACTAAATTTTATGAACTGACTGGAGGCCAAAATTTTCAAGATGTTCATTTTTCAACTTGATTTTGTTGGAAGTTGCATGTTATATTTGGCAATTTGTGTGTACTAAAAAATATTTCTTTAATTATTTGAATCTGGCATCTATGAAATAAGATCATTTTATATTAAATACCACATAGGTTATAAGGACAATCCACTGTAAGGAAAAGGAATTTATAGTAAATTAATTAAAAACCTAGAATATAGACAAAAAAAATACTAAGCATATAACTAACATAGTATTTACCAATTAAAATTGACTTCTGCCCCATTGACTCTACAGAACCTATGCTTTTAGAGAAAACACCTACTGCACAAAATAAAGATAGAAAAAAAAATTCTGTAAGCTATAAATGTTGGTAACAAGATAGCTATTACAATCAAATCCAAAGGATTTATTCTTTTACTTTATTCTCTTTTATTTTTACTGAAGTGAATCTTACTCTTTTAAACCTGTTTATCATTTTTGGCCTCCATGGTCCACAGACACCATGATTGTTGCTCCTACTTATCTACTGTAAATTTCATTTAAGTTCTAGAGGATTTTCTTAGACAAATATCCCATGTCCTGATGTAGATGCTACTCTTTGTTCTTTAAAATAATATTTTAAGTTTATATGAAACAACAAATCAAAACAGTCAACTTGTTTTGATTTTCATATGTTGTCACTAATCTCAATTACAAACTTCATTACTTGCATGTTTCAGAATTGAGAACATTCTCTGTCATATCAACTTATCTAGTAAATTACAAAATTTAAATTTATTGGTATTGTTGAACATTCTCCTCAAAGATGGTTACAGGCTAGACATAAATCATTAACCACATCTGTGATTATTCCTTCAGGATACATTGCCAACTATGGCAGTACGAGGTGAAAAAAAAGGTACAAAAACTTTTAAGGCCTTTGATTCATATTTCCAATTTGCTCTTAAAAAAGACTGTCCATTTACACTCCTAATGGTTATGCCTTTCTCATAGCATTTTCAACAACATTCCATAGCATTTATTTTTTGAAACACTAAGATATCTGTCTTATCAGAGAACTGAAATTCATAAAGATTAAATTATTGTTCAGTGGATAAATTAATAGCAGATTCGAGAACAAGACAGAATTGGGGGCTAAAGTACAACCTAACACAGCACAACTCAAGCTTTTAAGTAGTAATAATGAGTCCTATCTCTCTCCTTACCATTCACTGGTATGTGACCCTGATCTCCTCATCTGTAAAATGACCATAACGGTAAGTATAACTTATCTTTGAAAATGAATAGATAACAGGTGTGCAGCATTTATCCAATGCTTGGCTAATGATGGCTCATCATTTTCTAAAAATTGATATTTACTTTCTCTGAAGATATTGACTGGAAGGTATTTTAACCTAAATATTGCTGTCAGAAATTTCTAAATACATAAAATTATGTATTGCAACTTGGCATATACCTCAAGATAATATGATAAAATAAGTAAGCTGCTTCTAAAATTAATGAGCTCTTTCTAGAAAATATCTTCCCTCCTAGAGTTTCAGACATATATTAGGTATGACCTTCAGAACTTAGACGACATCAACAATTTTTAAATAATAAAGCAATTAGACAAAATGGTCTCTAGCTCTGCGCTCTCATTTACAGGAAGATAAATATAAGAACAGTTTTTTTCCTAATAGTATTGCACTGTGTTCTCTTTCAATAAATACTGTCAATTTACATGTGTAGGGATTATAAAAAGTAGATTGTATTCTAAATGAGCTTTTCAAACTGATTAGCCTCCTATGTGACATACTCAATGACAAGAAAAATCAATAGTACATCATGATTTATTTAAACTCAGATGACTGAAATTAATGGTATTACTATTTGCTGTTTTACCACATAGGAGAATTATGTACAAAGTGACATAATTCCTAGTAAATGACTGGTCATTTGTGTTTAAATGCAATATTTTTCAAATTTTGAACTACTAGCTATTACTGTGCTAACAAGGAAACAATGAGCCATAAGCATGGATTATTAAAAAAAATCTATGATTTCATAAATTCTTCTCCTTTTGAGAGTAATTCCACAGTCCCTTCCCATATGCACATAACTTCATTTAGAAACTATTCACTTGGCCTCACTCTCTTCATTGATGATAATGACATAACTCATTCTACTGGGAAATAATTTGTTTCCTTTTCTTTGTTTTGTTTTTGAATTTTTCCAGAATGCTCAAAAGAAAAATAAATTGGGGGACTCATAAAAACTCTGGTTGAATTTTTTTTTAATTTTACAACTATGTATCTGAAGTCCTACTAAACAAGGTCAGCGTGTACCCAGGGCCAAGTAACAAACTAACCTGAGACTTAAGAGAAGTATATACATTAACTAATTCAAAAAACTCCATTTCATACATACCCATTCAATCTTTCTAGAAACACCTATTCACCTCCTATTTTATGTTATCAAATCTAATTCTTGTAAGATTGTAACACTACATATAGCTTTCAAAGGTGAAGTGCAAAGATGATGAGGTCATGAAATTTCTGACCTGTGCCCCATGTGGTACCTCTCACAGAAAAAGAGGGTAGGAATACAGCATGGTATTTATTATTCTTTATCATGATCATGAAATGCAAATATTTTGTGAATATATTTGGTGTCTTTTCCATCCACATTTTTTCAATACCTTAAGTGAATTCAACAAGGCAACAGGGGTAAAGTCAGAAACCAGAACTTGAAAATGGTAATTTGAAGTCCTTCTTCTTAAGACTAAAAGTGCTCATGGACGGTACAAAGAATATGACTGTTCAATTCCCAGTACAGGGAACTTAAAGTTAAAAAAAAAAAAAGGTTTAAAGTTTGTAAATCATGGGAGTTCCCATTATGGCTCAGTGGTAATGAACCTGACTAGTATCCATGAGGACATGGGTTCAATCCCTGACCTCGCTCAGTGGCTTAAGGATCTGGTGTTGCCGTGAGCTGTGGTGTAGGTCACAGATGTGGCTTGGATCCTGTGTTGCTGTGGCTGTGGTGTAGTCCTAGCCTGGGAACCTCCATATGCCTTGGGTGTGGCCTTGAAAAGACCAAAAAAACAAAAGTTTGTAAATCATAGCATCTGAAAATAAAACATTTTTCTTTAATTTTTTTATTCTTTCAATAAACATTTATTGAGAATCTATTTTATAGTGTGTACTATGCTAGGTGCTTACACTCTTGAAATAAGTCATAGTTCCAACTTCAAAGAATGTATTATCTAGTGGGAAGTCAGGCCTGAAAACAATATTGATTATAATACATGACAAGTATTATCAGATGTTACAAACAGTCGAAATAATATAGAGGAGAAAATAATTAATCCCTCTTCCTGTTTTATTAATAAGCACCTCCTTTTAACTCCAATTGCCGTGCCAGGGGAAAAGAGTACATACCTAAAAATAATCCATGAAAAATAGTCCCAGAACGACACAAATTTTATGAAAACCATAATGATACAATAATCAAAAAAAGCTAATTTTATTATATTACTTGCAGGATTCATAGTCGCCTCTCAGAATCTGTACCATCCCATGAAATCAAACTAGTAAAATCTCCATCTGCCTATAATCTTTAAATGAGATTGGAAAGAAACCAAAAGGCAGGCAGATATGCTTATTTGAGGCAAACTTTTTTTTCCATCCCACATTGTGCTATGCTTTCAAATTTAACAACCAGTTAACAAAGATGCATTAAATGGTAATTGCTGACATCAAGAGATTTGTGATGGACATACCTGGAAAATAGATAATCCCAAGAAGTTTTATTTTTCTTTTGAAAATTATAAATGATGTGGTTGGTTGTGCTATTTGAATTTTTTTATTCCACTGTGGTTTCTGTTCTGAGCAGATAATATGATTACAGAAACAAAGTACAAATACCTCATATTGCCTGGATAAGGTTATGGCTTAATTTAATTATAGTAATTTACAGCCCCATTGCACAAGGTTGTTAAAAAAATGTGCTGCTTGCAATGGGCAGTAGGTTGACACAAACTAACAATGTACATTTAAACTAAACTACCTCATTAAATTTTAGGATGCCATTATTCCTTGTCTTATTATTATTCTAAATACAGTATTGTGGCTTCTATGACTCATACAGAGCAGTTTGTGACAGAATTAATTTTGATGCATGTTGCATTAGTCATACTTTTCTCTCAATTTAAGTGATGTACAATGCCGCATATGTGGTTGTCAAGTTACTTAAGGAAATGTCCAGTGTACTGGCTGACATTGTCATTAACACCAAGAATATAAACAAACATCATTCTCAATAACTCTTGGAAGGTAGCAAAACAAAATCACATGAACGGTGTCACAGATTAAAGGAGAGAGAACTGGATTAAGAGGTCCTATGTTGGAACATACTTACTTCCCTCTGCAACCCTGGGCAAGTACACTTTCTGGGGCTTAATTCTCCTGGAACAGATATTCTCTGAGCTCTTTGTTAGTCATATTACTCCAAAACACTATGAAGACATTATAAAAACATTATAAAAGCAACCTTTTGTTTCTAATTATGAAATAGAAGCAAAGTTAAAAAGAGCATGATCTCTAACATACAAGGATACTGCTATTTCTCTTTTATAAGAAAGTATATTAAATCTCTAACAATCACTGTTGTTAAGAGTGGACATATTTGCATGGTTCAGAAATTTTCTAGGAGAATCTTCTTGGGCCAACTGGCTCTCTCCATAATCAGACAAAGGCTACTCTAATAAGGCTAGAGTCTCATCATCTTGCACGGTACTATGGTTTTTGTGCATTAAAGGGACTTCGGTAAATAAGACTATCAACTTCTAGAGACCCGGAGTGAACAAAATCATTGGAAACAGAACATCAAAATAAATCAAGAAATGTGAGTGAGAAATTTAGACACCTCTGGGCACATGGACCAATAATATTATTTGTGAATGGGAAGGGATATTAATTTTCAAATATGATTTGTTTTTATCAAATAATTTAGCATCAACTCTTTAAATTCCCAAGTTATGATTAGACATATTGCTTGAAAGTTATTTGGAGGCATCAAGTAAACCTCCTTGTGCTTTTTTAAATTCTAGTCTTGAGCTGAGTTTATGCATAACCTATCCAAGACTTATCTATCACCTTGAGAAAACATACATTTAAACCACTATCTTAGCTTAAATTAGATTGTCTTAGTAGTCAGAAATAAGATTTATAAAGAAACTGACATAGGGGGAAAAAAGTGTAGATTCAGATGGTGGGCAAAGCAAGAGCCAGATCATATCTGATGAGGTATCCTGATTGGTTCTCTGGGGAACTAAGAAAGAGCATGGAGAGGATGGGTATATGGAGAAACAGGAAAGGTGATGAAACAGAATAAACTTTCATTGTTTGCATTCTATAAAGGACAGGTCCTCAAAGCCTTTTAAAAATATTACTGATTTTGGTAATAAAAAGCATCACAAATCCCTAGAATGTTAGACAATATTAAGAATGGACCACACTCAACCTATAGATTGCATGGCTTTTAAAAATGTTATTTTAGCATAAAGCAGTAGAGAGAACTGGTAAAGCCAAGATCAATATTCAAACATACAGGAGAAGAGCAAATAAATGTGAAAAAAAATCTCACTAAAAACCAATGAGATAGATCATACACATTCAGAAATTTTTTTTAAAAAAGGGTTCCCCCTCCAGTATTTCCCTATCAGAGGAATTTATCTACTTCTAATTTCTATTTCTAGTTTATAAACTATAATTTTTTGTTATACTAAATGTTTCACAAATGAGTTTCTATGAAATCCTCTGTTGTGACATTCTTTGATGTTGAGAAGACAAATTTCATATTTCTTTCAGCTGACTAGCAAAAGAATTTTAGGAAATTTTCAGCACACTCCCTGTGTTTCACTCTATTTAATTTTGTTTTATTGAAGTCCCTACTCTCTTATGACTTTCTATTCTTTATAACAAGTAAAGGATGAGTGAAAAGAGCCCTGGGTTAAGAACTAACATCAAGAGTGAAAATGGAAACTCGGAAATCTTTAGAGTCAGCTTTTTAAAGATGAAGGTGGGTGTGAGACAATAACTAAGACAAAACTCTTCCACTCAGCTTTATGAAAGAAATCCACACTTCTAAGGCTTAGAGTCAGAGTTATCATCCAGTTGACTACAGTTCTTACAGGCCTTCATAGCATCCACCTAGAGGCTTGGACAACTCATAGGACACCAGACCATAAAGGAGGAGCTTTGACAGTGACTTGAAGATCTGGTCCTGTTCAAATGCCTCATTCTAGAGATGGGACTTGAGTTACGGACCTGCTCACAAATCTTAATATTGGAAGAGGGCTCAGGTAGAAGCAAAGATTGCAGGGCTAGGAGATCACCTGAGTGGATCCCATGAAAGAATAACCAGGTGTCACTACTCTGATGTACTCAGCAGGGGATAAGATACTTAGAAGAAACAAAATGTTCTTTTATTCTTTATGTAATATGAATGTCCTCACATCTCTTCAGCTTGGCATGGTAGATTCTCTTCAGTTGAGAGGTAAAGGGAAGAGGAGGAGAAACAGGAGAAGAGGACAGAATCTTCTCTAACTGCTTATCCGTTGTTGGTAGAGTAAGGAAGGGAACCTGGCGTATGGCAGTGGTTCTCAAACACTAGCAAGCATCATGTGGAGGGCTAATTAAACATGGTCAAAAGTGGATGTAGTAGGTCAAAAGTGGACCCGGAGAAATGTCTATTTCGAACAAGTACCCAAGTGATGCTGCTGCTGGTCTCGGGATCATCCTTTTAGAGATATGGTGTAGGGCGTCACAAGAACTAGAGTAAGAACAACTAAATGTCTAGCAGAGCCATCTGTGAGGTCCAGTTCCTGGCATAAGTAATGGTTAAAATCCAGTCCTGAGCCCTGGGACTTATATTAGTAGGAGGAATAGGCATCTTTTGATAATGTACTTGTTCAGAAGGAGCTCATTTTTTTTTAATGTGCACAACGTACTTATACATTGCCAGCAGTCCTGCTGAAAACAATATAGGGTATCTTGATTAGGGTATTTTTATATACTGGGCACCTTGCTAGAACACACACACAGAGCATATGTTCACATGTATGTATATATTCATGTATACCTGTGTATTCTGAGATACATCTGTGTATATTTATTCATACATTCATGCATGTACAGATGTATTTATATATGTTTCCTGATCTCTGTAAAATTCTGTCTTTGAATTTATATACACATATAAATTCATATATATACATATATAAATCTATATATACATATACGTGTGTGTGCATGCATGGATAGGCAGGCCTCAGAGATATTGAGGGTGCAATTCCTGACTATTGCAATAAAGTTAGTATTGCAGTAAAGTAAGTCACACAAACTTTTTGGTTTCCCAGTGATTATAAAAGTTATGTTTATGAAGTTCCCGTTATGGCTCAGCAGAAACAAATCTGACTAGTATCCATGAGGACACAGGTTCTATCCTTGGCTGTGCTCAGTGGGTTATTGATCTGGCATTGTCGTGAGATGTGGTGTAGGTCACAGATGTGGCTTGGATCCCACATTTCTGTGGCTCTGGTGTATGCCAGCAGCTGTAGCTTCGATTTGACCCCTAGCCTGGGAACCTCCATATTTCGCAGGTGCAGCCCTAAAAAGCACACACAAAAAATTATGTTCAACCACCGACAAAATGAAAAGGTGAAAAGGCAGCCTACTGAACTGGAGAGAATATTCTCAAATGATATGACCAATAAGAGGTTAATAACATTATATTATACAACTTAAAAAGAAACCCCAACATTAAAGGACCTGAATAGACATATTTTCCAAGAAAACATACAGATGACCAAAAGGCACATGAAAAGATGCTCAACATTGCTAATCATCAGAGAAATGTGAATCAAAACCACAACGAGATGTCATTTTACACTTGTCAGAATGGCTATCATCAAAAAGATTACAAATAACAAGTGTTGCTGAGGATGCAGAGAGAAGAGATCCCTAGTACATAGCTGGTAGGAATGTAAATTGATACAACCTTTACGAAACAGTGTGGAGGTTCCTTCAGAAAACTAAAAACAGAATAAATATATGATTCAGCAACACCACTCATCAGTATATAATTAAGGAAATAAAAATGCTAATTCGAAAAAGTACATGTACTCCATTCTTCATGGCAGTGTTATTTACAACAGTCAAGACATGGAAGCAACTTAAGTGTCCAACAAATGATGCATGGATAAAGAAGATGCAGTATATATACATTTTATAATATAATACTACTCAGCCATAAAAAAATGAAAGTCTGCCATTTGCAATAATATGAATGAAAATAGAATGTATTATGCTCGGTGATAAAAGTCAGGCAGTGAAAGATACTATATGTTATCACTTATATATAGATTGTAAAAACTTTTTTTAAAAAAGAATATAACAAAATAGAAACAGACTCACAGATATAAAGCACAAACTAGTGGTTACCAGTTGGAACAGGGAAGGGGGGAAGGGCAAGATAGGGATGAGGAATAAGATGCACAAACTACTATGTATAAAATAAACTGCAAGGATATATTATACAACACATATAGCCATTATTTTAATAACAACTTTAAATGGAGTATAATCTATAAAAATATTACATCGTTATTTTGTACATTTGAAACCAATATAATATTGTCAATCAACTATATATCAAAAATATTAAAATTAAAAGTTATATTTACATTGTACTATAGTCTATGGAGCATAAAATAGCATTAAGCCTAAAAATACTGTATACCTTAATTTAAAAATACTTTATTGCTAAAAAATGCTAACCATCATCTGAAAATGCAGGGTTGTCACAAACTTTCAGTTTGTAAAAAATGCAGTAAATGTGAAGCGCAATAAAACAAAGTGTGCCTGTAATCTGTTATCTCACAAAAACCTGCCTTGGAAGTTTTATACTCTATTTTACAAATGAAGAAGATTAAAGTTTGGAGCCAGAAATTATATCGCCTTAGTTTCCAACCAGTAAAAGAAAGCAATGGAATTCCAACCCAAGTCTCTGACTGCCACAAAACCTTTTTCCTACCAACATCTAAGGTATTGCTGCCAGACACTTATAATTTGTATTTTCACCTCCACAGGGGGTTAGAAGCCCAGAAATTCTGATAGAAGGAGAGAGACAATAGAAAAAACAAACAAACAAACAAAAAACTCTAATCAATAACTTGGCCTTCTGATTTATAGCAGAAAATGATTTAGGAACAGATTTGTGATCCTGGATCACGCAAGAGTTTTACATAAGCCCCCCTTGAATTTCGTTGGTTAACTTCTCGAACAACTCTGGACCTAATTATAGTCCATAAATGTGATTAGTTTAAGACTCCGCTTGATTTCTGCTTCAAAATAAAAGTTGTAAATACATGGTATTTACAATAAACTTAAGTAACACAGACCATCATAGATAAAAGGAATCCCTAAAATAATTCCACTTCGAGGTTCCTGGACCATGAGATCATAAAACCAGTGGGTCCTGTGGATTCTGCAAAGTGGCTTCAAGGACACACAGAACCTTTTTGAAATGAAAATATTCTTGAATATGCAGATTTTTCTCAGTTATGTATTTCATAGCTATTATCATTTTCTCAGAGCTGGCCATGATCTAAGGATCTCAGAAACATGCATCAGCCCAACTACTCCTTTTGGAAAAAAAAAAAAAGGAAATGTATCTTGAGATGTCATTCAGAAAGTGTACTTATGCCTAGTAGTCAGAAACAGCTCCTACAGCTCAATACCAAAGAAACAAACAACCCCATCCAAAAATGGGCAGAGGATCTAGGCAGACAGTTCTCCAGAGAAGACATGCAGATGGCAAATAAACACATGAAAAGATGCTCAACATCACTCCTCATTAGAGAAATGCAAATCAAAACCACTATGAGGTACCACCTTACACCAGCCAGAATGGCCA
>PVHT020000077.1:30047814-30082075 GCA_004024745.2 Catagonus wagneri
ACACAATGAACCTTCTTACAGAGCAGACAATGACTCACAGACTTTGGAAAACCTTGGTTTTTCAAATAAGACAATCTGGGGGGGTGGGGGGATGCACTGGGGGTTTGGGATACAAAATCTGTAAAATTGACTTGTGATGATTTATGCACACCTATAAGTGAAATAAAATCCATTAAGAGAAAAAAAAAAAAAAAAGAAAGTATACTTATGCCCAGTGACTCCAAGACAAGTGCTCTTGACACACCCTGTGTTGACTCCAAATCTAAAACTGTTGTAGCCTGTGGTAAGCTCTTGAGCTGGTGAAGATTTCAAGCAAAATGCCGGGAAATCGTCTGTAATTTGAACCACTATTTGTGTTTTTTATTTTTTCTGTTTTTTCATTTTTTTGGCTGTTCCCGTGGCATGCAAAAGTTCCCTGGCCAGGGACTGAACCTGTGCCACAGCTGTGACCCGAGCCACAGCAGTGACAATGGTGGATCCTCAGCCCACTAAGCACCAGGGAACTCCTATTTTGGTTATAAAATATTAAAAAGCCATCTCATCTAGTTATAGTTGATTTATACAAAATATCATAATATTTAATAAAATAATTCATTTGTAATACTGTTTTTTATATTTTTGCTACTGTACACAATTTTCATTACCTTGGAGATTACAATATATCAATATTCTTATGTGGTTTCTACTTCTGTCCTTATGTAGACTTAAAATCCAATTTTATGAACTGTGATGGAATATTAAACCTATATTCTTATTCATAGTTTATCCTTTATTCATATTTATTTTCTTTTTTTTCCTATTGCACGACATTTTGTTCTAGTTATGAGTACAGACTAACACTTTCCTCTTTTTTTTCCAGGCCTGAATTATGAAGTAAATTTTAAAATATATTTACCTTCATTTAAATTGGAAATATGAGTGCTAAGAGATATGTCCTAATGTTCTGAGTTGAAAAGATAAGCTGTAATGACATATTCACCCTATTTTTTGACTTTATTTGCTCTGTTACCTGCACTTACTTTTGTGACTCAATTCCCACATTTCTTGGATGTGATTATCTCTTAGTGAAATGCATATGACACATAGATGCAAAACATATTTTTCTTCTCTTTATTCTTTCATGGCTATGGCATATGAAGTGGTGTTGGCAAAAAATAAAATTTACATGATCAAGACTTGACAGATTTACTGCAACAGAAGCATTTTACAATAATGTAGCTATATTTATGCTTTGTTAGTATGATTGGTATTACTGTTTGCATACTGCATTTCTTACAGAGTGTAGCTGATTACTACTGTTATTAGCAAAAACTTTTAACATAAATACCGTACAGGGAATTGGTGCCATTCACAGCTAATTGATCATATATCACCCATATGTATTTCAACAGAATCAAATACTACAGCAAAATTGTGCGTCTTCTTTGGTAATTATGAATCACAGAAGCCAGTCTTAATTTTCTTAAACATACTTACAAAATGAAATCAGTTCTGAGATGGCAACTGTTACTTTCCTCCATGCTTTGCCTAAATATAGAATTAAAGAAAAAGATCCTGTCCAAAATTCCACGTGTCAGAGAGTAAAAGTTCCAGGAGTTCACTAGTCCACACATAAACCAAGTGGAGATGGAGAAGTGTGACTTGTGTGGCCTACACTTTGGTTTAGCTCCTGTTTGTGTTTTAAAAGGCAGCTGGACATATTTTTAGAAATCTAATATTTTAGACATCATATTATTATCAGCCTATAAGTGAATGTGTTTGTCCATTTAGGAAATACAAGGGACCAAAACTGTTTTTAGATCCAAAAAGAAAGCATTTAAATTAAAGTCTATTATGAGGTGTCAATTATAATGTTTCAGTTAGGTCTCCAAAGAATGTTGAGAGAGGCTGGATCCTTGAAGGAATTGCTATTGTTAAAAATCTGTCTGCACGCTCACTGTAAGTCTAATTTTGGAAAGGTTTATAACTCAGCCAGTTTCATTTGCTTTGGGAAGAGCCTTGGTACTCTACTTTCTAACCCAGACATTTTTGAGGTCTTAAAGATAAACATATTTAAATTGTTTTGGTTTTTCAGCAATGTGACCTTTTCTTCATTATTGGCCCCTAACAAGCCATTTCAGAGATTTTTCCCCTAATCACACCCCATAAAATTTTCATCCCACTGTAGTCCTTATATCTGTTTATGTACTAAGGCCCTTTGGAAGGCCTCAGACAATCTATAATAGCTAAATTATTTTTTTATCATCCCTCAATAAACCAATATTTGCTCTCCTAAGAGAAAATAGCACCCCCATTGGGAACACGCATTATCTATAGAAACACTGAAAGTCTCTTGAGATCCACAGATTTCAAGATTTGTCTGTTTATTAGTGAATATGTAAGGGTAATTCTCAGGGTAAATTATAAGAATGAATTTCAGCTATGACCTGCTTTGATATAAAATAAACTGGTAATAAGAACCTTTAAAAATAATATTTCGATCAATCTTTTAAATAGGAAACACTTCTGTACCTAAATTTCAATACTGATTAAAGTCTATATTAATATTCGGAAAACAGAATTTAGAACAATTGATTTATTAGTGGCTAAGATAATACCGTCACAGGTTAAACTGAATTGCAATTTTTATTTGACAATGGCAGATGTGACTGAACTACTCCTAAAAAGACTTTTAAAAAATGATATATAGTGCTAATTATTTTGTAGAGGATAAAAATATCTGTGTTTATAGAATAAAAGAATTTTTAGAGCTGGAAGAAATCTTGTAGTCCATTCTTCCCTGATTCTTTTACAACGATGAATAATCTGAGACCCAAGGGTTTTATTAGAGTCATATAAGCCAACTCAAGGCTGAGGATAAGAGTTTATTGGTCACAGCCCAGAGTATTTGTCATAATACTTAAGATAACTTCTTTCCTTTGGATTGTCCCGTTCTACAAAAATTCAGTATATCTAACTTACCAGGAAAGAAATTTCTAGTAAACATTCTTCCAAGTGTCCAGTGTCATCTCCAATAAGAGTTTACAAGCATCTGTGAACCCTCTTTGGGTTGAAGTCACTTTTTTGATGAGTGTAAGTTTTATATTAACTGACCACTTATAACAGAACTTAAAGCTTTCTTTTTGTTCAATTCCGTAAAGTTACTAGGTTGCAGAAATGTGTTATTGGTAACCATTTAACACACTATAAAGCAATTTCAGAAATTACAGTTTTCTATTAACATATCAATAATAATAATGAGAAAAATGCCAAAGAAATTTTAAGTATAAAAATACCTGTAGAGACAATTTTTTAAGAGAAATTCCAGTGGAGGTACTGAAGGTCCTACTTATAATAAAGCTGATGATAAAAACAAATTATTAATGATGATGATAACACTAATAATACCTCAACATCTTGGAAGTAAAGCAAGTCTAAGACTGTACTTTTAGTTAGAAAACATTGCAAATTCTAATAATCATCAAGGAGAGTAAAGGTATAGGCTGAAAGGTCAAACGGTGGCATATATCTTAACAATACCTGCTCCTTTATGTCTCACATACTCTTTCCACACACTGCATGATTTTTCTAATCTACTTGCAAACCTAAAAACCCAAGGCTGCAGGGGCTGTAAGAATAGCCAGTGTTGAACTTTTTAGTTTTTTTTTCTCTGAATAGCTGATGAGTGGGTAAGTTGAAGCTGGTAGTAAGCCACCTGCTCATTAACATTTTAAGTTCCGAAATGAAAAGCCCCTCAATATGCTCTGCAGACATCCAAACAGCAAATTGCAATTCTTTATCACATTTACACTGAATCAGGATTTAACAAAGTATGTGTGAGCAAAGCGTATGCATTGCAAAGAACAAAAAAGCAAGTGACCTCAAAAGGTGAGAGATGGTGCCAAATGCTGAACTGCATCCAAAATAAGTGTCTTTTCCTCTGTAATCTGTTTGATGCAGGATGCATCACTGTCTTGGCACCGCATAGCTGTGATTTCACTTAAGGAGAAGAATGCTTGCTCTTACGCTTTTTTCCTGTGTTTGTTTGTTTTTCTTGTTTAATGTTACTTCTCACTGAGTTTAGTACCTTTATCTGAATTTGATCTCCTACTGTTTTCTTTTTATTTTTCTTTCTTTAAAAAAAAACCCCAAAATACATACTGATATACCTCTATATGCCCAACTGGAAAAAAGCAAACTTTAACAATAGTTACAATTTATCTATAAGTTCTCAAATTACCTACTAAAAACTCTCAAATAAAAAAAGCGAATTACCATTTAAGAGAACATGCTGCTTAGACATTTTTTAAAAAATTTCTTGCCATATATTGATCTGAACAATTAAGTGATTCAGTAAGAAACTTACATATGTAAAGCTTTTAGTTTTTACCCTCTCCCATGCCATGATTTTTGCCATGACAGAATTCTTTTTGCCACACCACTGTGTAAAGGACTGCGGGGGGGGGTTACCTTTGTTGAGACAACCTGGCAGGGCAAACTCAGCAAGATGACCCATTCCATTGCACAGACTGTGTGGTTAATATCTGAATTCTTAAAATTTTATTTTATAAAAGTTTTACATTGACAAAAAGGTTGTGAAGATTGTATAAAGAGTTCCCATATGCCTCACAACCAGTTCTCCTCTTATTAATATCTAATATCAGAATCACCTATTTGTCACAACTACAACTTCAAGAAATCCTTCTTTTACTTGAGAGTGGCATTAAGAAATACATATCAATATATTATTAGTAACCAATATCCATACTTTATTCAGATATCCTTAGTTTTTACCTGATACCCTTTTTCCGTTCCAGGATCCTACTCGAGGGACCTCATTCCATTAAGCTCCACATACTCTTCTAGACTGTGACCATTTCTTAAAACTTTCTTTGCTTTTGATGACTTGATAGTTCTGAGGAACACTGGTCAGATAATTTGCAGCATTTCCCTCAATTTGTGTTTGCCTATTAGCCTTATGATTAGACCGGGGTAATGTGTTTTGGGGGAGGAAAACCGCAAAGGGAAAGTGCCATTCTCATCACATCGTATCAAAACTACATGCCATCACCATGAGTATGACTATTGATACTAACCTTGATCATCAGACTGAGATGATATTTGTCAGGTTCTTCTCTGCAAAGTTACTAACCCCGCCCATTTCCGTACTTGCTCTTTGGAAGGCAGTTGCTATGGACAGCCTACGCTTAAGGAATGGATAGTTATGCTCCACCTCCTAGAGGGCACAGTGTCTACAAATGCCAATGGAAATTCTTTTGCATGGGAGATTTGTCTGTTCTATTTATTTATTGACATTGGTATAGACTCACAGATATTTACTTCACACTTTGGGTTATAATCCAATGCTGACATTAATTTTGTTGCCCAAATTGTTCCCGCTTTGGCCATTTGGAGCTCTTTCTCTTGGCTCCTATATCTCTTAAACAGGCCCTCCTTGGGGTGTGTGTGTGTGTGTGTGTGTGTGTGTGTGTGTGTGGTGATTCTCTGCTAGGCCCTCCTTGGGGTGTGTGTGTGTGTGTGTGATGATTCTCTGCTAGGCCCTCCTTGGAGTGTATGTGTGTGTGTGTGATGATTCTCTGCTATAGCCCTAGAATGAATCATCTCTTCAAGGAACACATGTCTCCTTTTACTTGAGAGTGGCATAAAAAAAAGATCTGTGTGCTGAATGTACCACCTAGTTATTATTTGCTAAATACAGGAACGTTTGTTGAACGACATTGTTTTCTGATCTAATAGTGTAACTAAAATTAAGATACCCTTCTTGTAAAAGTCCTTTCTTTATACTTGTTAATACAGAATATATTCAAGTTAACCTCTAGAAGTTTGGCTTTAGGAAAAAAAAAGTTTGTGCTTTCTTTAAGAGAAGGGCAATAATTCTGAGATGGGCATAACAGTTACAAGAGCTAACTTAGATGTTTGCATTAGAATTTTCCTCACCTTTCACCCAGGTTAGCAGATAGCTGACACTGTGCTCATTGCCTCAAAAGAGAAATTATGGCAGGGCAAAAACCCAAAATAACCCACCAGTCTCCCTGGGTTTGTGTTCAAAGCACTGAAGGTCTCTGTAAAAGGATAATTGCTTGCATTTTCAGGGAGTTTTGACCAGATCATTGGAGAAAACCCTAGAATTCTTTCCTTAAGAACCAAAGAGAAAGGGAGATAGAGACAGAGAAAGAGATAATTTATTTTAGAGGATTAGGCAAGGGTAGCACCATTGGGAAAGTGCTTGACAGGTACCAACTATGCAGGATCCTGTGCAGTCTGGGAAAGAAGCTTGGCTCTCACAGGGAGTACAAAATAGCAGAAAACTTGGAAAATAGGCATCTCACTGGTAAGCTGTGTGGGCCACTTAAAAGAGCACATGTGCAACTCCCTCCTCCCTGCCAGTATCCTGACACTATGGAAGACTCTAGGAATAGAGCAGAAGGCTGGAGTGGATCCTTAAAGGGAGGGTTAGAGTTGAAAACCAAGTTAGGCTTTGGAGCATTATGGCATTTTTCTAGCTCATTTGTCTTTGTAGACTAAGACTTATACCCAAATTAGCTCCTATGTTCTCCTTACTTTGGTTAAGGATTACAGCAAATCTATCACCCCTTGAAAGAGCTTTATAACAGATGCCTTTTAAGTACTTGGAACATTTGACAGAAAGAATTAATTCAGAGAGGTATAGCTTTTCCCTTTGTTCAGGATTATTTAATTTTGGTTGAAAATCCCAGACCTAGTATTTATAAAGTGCTTTCAGTTCAAAGGGTGACACAGATTAAAGAGCTTGAGTATGTGGTTATGAACACAGGTTCTGACGTTGTCAAATTACAACCATAAATAGAAAGCAGCCAAAATTCATATTGTGGGACTCACCATTTTCATAAATGTGGGACCCTGGATTTTCTTTCAATGGCATGTGCATAAAAGAAATAGCGTAAGGGTACATACAGCCGCCAACTCATTATATTAAGAGTAAGTTCATATTTGTAAATAGGCTGGAGTATAGTAAGCAAGATAGAAGTTGTTGTTAAATAAAAATAAGTGGCAAGTTATAATGATTTGGCACTATCTTCATACATTCTTTGTTATCACAATGTTCATAGCACTGATTTAAAAAAGGAATTCTTCTTTGAGCAATTTAAAGCCCTGGCATCAACTAATATTTAATTGGTTTCTAAACTTGCTATCTGAGAATTTAGATTGTATTTTTTGTTTCTGATTGTTTTAGCAAATGAGACAATAGTTTCAACACACCTGTCAAATATCAAAAGATTATACTTTTTTCTTATATTCTCAAACACATGTATACACCCAGACACACACACACACACACACACACACACACACACACTCACTCATGCAGGCATGTGGGTGCCTGACTTTAGTAAAAGAAACAGGTTTGATTGATTTAAAGCTTGCTTACTTCAAGCCTTCTGAGTGAGATTCACATGCCTCAGAATTTGACCAACAGGCAGATGCTGGTCAGAGCTTAGTTTACTTAGAAAAAGACATTATTTTTCTTGTAGAGACATAAACACCAAAGGGATCAAAGTGTTTACTTCTTGGCTAAAAGGATTTCCATATCTTGTCAATTAGGATAAGCTTTGTTTTAAAGTCCAAGGATGAAAAATTATTTTCCTATGCATTCATTACACAGAGGCATGCGTGCACACACACTTCAGTTCTAGAAGCTCTATGAACAGGCATCTTCATATTCAGGAATTAGGAAAAGCTATCTTCACATGAATGACTGAGAAGCCCTTTAAAAATCAGTGCTTTAAGTTTTTCAAAGATGTACTCATTTATTTATTTATTTTGGAAAAAAAAAAGCAAGTACCTCATCAGTTCTTTCACAAAAATCTTCAAATGCTTTTGGGAAAGAAATGAATTTTAAAGTGGGTTCAGTCATACTTTATTCAAGCAAAGCAGTGAAAAAAGTCTTTGAATCAGAACTACAGCTCACCATAATCTGGTTAAAATTATCTGCAGCACCACCTGTCATTATTAATATGCGGGAAAAAGAAAACTGCCTTCAGCCTGAGAATATGGCCCATCAGCACGTCGGTACTCTGTCTTATCATAACGGCAGTTGCATTTTCAATCCTTCTTGCACTTTCATATATTCGTTGAAGGTAGCTTATGGTTTAATTTAAGTGTGTTTTAAGGAACATTTCATTAGCATTTACATCTACTCATGGAAGAAAATCCACAGGTATTTTATATTTTCTGTCTTTAGGTTCTGTTAAATTTGCAAGCTTAATCATTTTGCTTGACTGAAGAAAAACTGTTAAGTTGTTTTAGAGAGTGATAATATGCTGCAGCATAAGTACCAGAGCATTGACTGTTAGACTGATTGTTAGCAGAAACAAGAGATATGTGCTATAAGAGCCTGGTTCTGAAAATAACTCATAATTAGAAAGAGATGGATAAAGTGAAGCAATCTTGCTCAGGCCCACAAAACAGACGTGCATATGCTAAGTGAAATCCATCTTTTAATTTTGGTGATTTCTGCTCATGTCAAAATCAGTTGAGTTGCATACCTAATATCTACCTCTTATGGCTTGAGACCTTCATCCACAAACTTTCAAAGAACCTGTTTTAGAATAGCTCTAGAACATTCTCGTCTAGAACCATGTATTGTTTGATACCCAGTTGCATCAAAAGAACCATGAATCTCCTCTTGAGCACATTTTCTACATGTGCAGGATAGGAAATACATATCCCAGAGAGGCCCCCAAATAGTTCTAATGTTTATAATATATAAGCATAATTATTGACAAAAATTATGTCGAAGAAATTTACTTCATCACCTACAACATTCATCAAATATTTAACATCTAATATGTATTAGTGAGGGTGCTTTTTTGCCTTCTTTAAAGCATGCATAATTTTCATTTTTAATTGAAGATATATGTGTATATAGAGAAGTTTGCAAACATACAAACACACACACTGCTAGAGCAAACATCTTGAGCACAAATGTCACAGGCATTTTTGAATGTCCTGGGTGTCTCCATTTGAAGAATCACTTAGTTCCCCCAAATGGGACAAGAGATACATTAATCAGCGTCTATGACATATTCATGGAAAAGAGCACCAAATCCCAGGAGAAGCAAGCTCAGGGGGTGTTTGTTTAATACAGTCTGTACTGATTTTGCCCAGTTTGCTTATTTCCTTTCCCTTCTTTGTGATAAAGAACTGGAAATGGCTTACAACGGGGAAGGAGCAGCACTAAAATAATGAAATTTGGCGGGTACTATCTCAACCAAGTGGAACTTTTTTTCTCCTTTAAATATAACTCTAAGAAAATCTAAAGTAAATATTTACTGATATTACACTTTGGTTCCCACTGATACGCAGCAGTGATTGTATTAGTAGATGATAATGCTGACTTTGATGTTTACTCAGACAAGTAAATATAATTGAAAAAGGCTATTATTGGTGAGTATATGGAGACTACCCTTTTATTTGTGGCTCTAATTGCTGCTTTTATGACTCTATTTGTATATTGTGCCTTGAGGACCTTTTGGTTTGTTTTGCTTTTTCCCGGGTTTTCACAAATTTTTCTTTTTAGCAGAACTGATACAGAGAAGGGTTGGATGTGGGAATGATGGTAGACTGGCACCTGACAAGTCCCACAGCCTTACACATAAGGTCATAGTCTCTTTTCAGGAAAGCTACTTCTTTCCTCAGCAGTGAGGCATTCAGAAGAATATGAAACTGTCATGGGACATTTCCAAAAGCATTTTGCATATTTTATTTAGTCTAGTGTTCATGTGGGGCATTAATGTAAGAAAAAGTACCAACAAATATGAGACTTTTTACTCTAAGAATTTGTCCACATAGATATCCAAATTAAAGGAAAAAAACACAAAAAAATAACACCCTGCAACTAGTTACTACAATGAAATAAATAAATTCCAAAGCCATAAATGTTCTTGAATTTAGAAACTGCAATTTGTGTATCTTACTAAATAGTACAGTATTTTTCAAATTCTAAAGCAAAGGAGTGCTTTATTTCAAAGTCAATCTAACTAAGAACCTTACTTCTGTTTTGTCTGTGAAACCTGGCCACCTTATTCTTCTCACCTCCTGGTCAGCTCCCATCTCTACCTAAATATTTGTACTTAAATTGTTAAACAGAATTTCTCATTGAGTTCCTTGGATCCACATTCTATCAGAATACTTTATATTACAAAGCAGGCTCTCAACAGTATCGATGCTTTATTACTGCATTTGAGATGACCACTTTTATTTATTCCTCAGTGAAGCACTTAGACTTAGCACACACTTTGGTGTATAAATATTTTCAAAGTATTTTAGTAAAACAGCTGATGCATGAATATGGAATATGTGCAATCAAAATTGAGAGTTATACATGTAATCGTTTTGGGACTGTGCCTGCTTATGAATAATGCCAGAAACTGACTAATGAAGTATATATTAGAAAAAGAGAAAAACAACAGAAAGCATAATCTAAGAATGGTGGACTGGAAGGATATTTACTCCAGGGACAAAAAATTACATATAAAATTATGCTTGTCCTAAAGAAATAAGAATTCAAATAAGGCAGAAGATACTTTTTTTCACAAACATACTTTGTTATGTATTTAGAGGATTTAGTGTTCTGAAGCTCCACGCACAAGGCCAAATATTTTAAACTTTGTGGGCTGTGTAGTATCTACTACAACTCTTCCATTGTGCACTTGTAGCATAAAAGAAACCATAGACAAGAGGTAAATGAATGGGTATGGCTATGTTGCAATAAAACTTTGTTTATAAAAACAGACCAAGGATCAGATTTGACCCCTGGGATGTATTTCATCAACCCCAGCTTCAAATAAAAAAGAGTGAATAAAGGACAAAAAAATTATTTTAGTAACACGAAATGAGCTTAAATTGACTTAATTCAGGGATTGTGTTTTACCATGACAGAATTCACCTATTTATCCTTTAGACTAATATTATTCTGATAATTTAAAATTATGAGAACATTTGCTGTACAGTGTGGAGAACATCTTCACTTTCTTTAAAATGTGGGACTCACTGAGTTTCTATTCTCCTGATTACAAATATGATGATGTGTGTGGATGGCCATTCTCTAACCAGGTAAAAGATTTTCTATTTACCTGTGTATACATGTGTTTAGTACATTGATCTAATTGTGTTTCCTAATTACAATGACAATAAAATCTGGAAGTTATTCTTCACAACTCCTTCACCCTTCCTATGAAGTCCACTTTTCCTCATGAGTTACTCTCTAAAGAGCTCTTGCTCTTTTCCAACTACGTCATCTTTCCTCTAGATTCCTGCAAAGTCCCTTGATTGGAACCCACCCTCCCCACTCCAGTGTAACTTGCAAAATGCAGTACTCTGTCTAAATTCTTTCCCTTTAATTAATATAAAAAATAACATTCTTCATGATGCTTCCACAGCTCTAGCTGGCTAGGTTCCTACAATCATGTCCCGTGTGGTCTCTCACTTGTATCTTGTCCTGTTCTGGACTTGGCTTACTCTTGGTTCCTCTTACTTGTCAAATGCAAAATTTCTGCCATCAAAGGACCTTTGCCACATGCCATGTTACCTGTATTAGTCTCACCCCAGCCCTTTATCTAGTTAATTCATCCTTTAGAGCTTATCTTTAGCTTCACTTCCCCAGTGAATCCCTCCCTAACTTCACTGACCAGCTCAGGCCTCTTCTATTTGGACTCTCTCTGCACCATTATGGACTGGACTAGGATGAGGCACCTGAGGCACTAAGGATGCATTCCCTCTCTGGGCCCTATGAATAGAGGCTTGTTGTCTGCAGGGAGACCAAGGGCAGAACATCTAATTACATGTACTTCCAGACCAGTTCAGGATCCAAAATAAGGGAATAAGAAACATGTACCATTCCTCTCTCTCTTCTTAAGTTTATATTTTATATTCCATTGTATGGTCTCTGGAATCCTTACTGTAAAACAAAACAAAACAAAACAAAACTATTCCTATAAAACTGACAAAATAAGATTTATAAGGAGGGCTCTGTACAGAGTTTGAATGGCGTGTTATTTACCATTTTTAAATAAAGCACTACTCAATATTTAAACACATTTTTAAGCATATAGCATTATATTATTACATATAGCATTATATTATTTACATTAGGAAAAATAGAAAAAAGAACTATAACAGGCCTTTGTTATGTACAGTGATTATCCCGATTTAGAATCATAGAGATTATTTTTCACTTCCTGAATATGTGCAGATTGAATATATTCATCCATTTATACACACACATCCGTCTTATATCCTTACATTTTGGCATCAGTTGCAAAGTTCACCATCTGGTCTTACAGTAGAGTCCAAAGATGCAAAGAGAAAAAATGTGTTAATCAATTAAAATGAACTATTTGGAAGAGATACTGATTTCTTTAAAGGGTCATATAATTATATTGACCATGGTCTGTTAATATACCCATTCCATCAAGAAGATCCTAGCTATCTTGAAAAAGAAAGCTTGCTGAGCAGAATTGTTTTTCATAGACCAGTTGAGTTTTATGTTGTTTTATCTTTTTGTTCTAAAATTTCTTGCCAAAATATTATGTTTGTAACACCATGACTTTGCACACTACCCCATAAGGAAAGAAGGAGAAAGAAAGAGAGAAAAGGAGAGAGAGAGAAAGAGAGAAAGAGTGGAAAGAAAGGAAGAAAGAAAGAAAGAAAGAAAGAAAGAAAGAAAGAAAGAAAGAAAGAAAGAAAGAAAGAAAAGAGGAGAAGAGAAGAAAGAAAAAAAGAACGAAAAGAAAGAAAGAAAAAGAAAGAAAGGAAGAAAAAGAAAGATCACCAAGGGAATGTCTGTAAGCAAAAGTCACTCAGAAATAACTGAGATCATGGAAACAATTAAATCAGCTACTCAGAGCACCTGGCCACAAGCAGGGCTGCTACACTGAGCAATTCCAGAGACACCATTCGCATGGTATCCAGCAGTCTATCACAATCAGTAGTTTAGCTTTCCAAAGTTTCAGTTACCTTCGGTCAACTATAGTCTGAAAATATTAAATGGAAAATTCCAGAAATAAACAATTCCTAAGTTTTAAATTGAAACCAAATTTTAAAGCCTTTCTGTGGTCCCCATTTCTTGTCTGTAGGAAATAGGCCTCAATCAAACTTCAGGACCTCCCCTGCATTCCAAAGGGCAGATTCTAATCAGGGAAGGGAGGGGATGCAAAGACAAGGAAGCACTGGTCAAGAAACAACAACGTAGCCTTTGGGCAGGTCTCAACGGATTACACATAACAATATATTTGAGCTCTTCTGCAACTAATAACTCCCAACAAATGAAAGATGTTAATGACTTGATGAAGCATTCCTCATTTCAGAAAGAATAAAGATAATCTCAAGGACCACCAGAACCAGTCCTGGGGCCACTAAACACCAGCTCTGAAGAAGAATCAAGCTTGTACCTACCCTGATCCTTATTTTTGGTGCTATTTTCCACTCCCAAACTATTCTCTCTCAAAAGAGAGCACAGTCTTTAGAGCACTCATCTGATGTGGGCTCCTTTGCCTGACAAAGCAATAAAAGCTATTTTCTTCTCCTTTGGCAAAAACTCTGTCTCCAGATTTCTAGTCGGCACTGGGGGTACTGAGGCCAAGTTTCTGCAACAAAATCAGTCACCATTCTGAGTTGTGTGGTGAAATTTTGGGCTCTCCTGCTCCATCCAGCCCAGGCCCCAGATGCAAATCACCCCTTTGTCTGGCATATCCTGCCCATGTGTCACTTAGCAGCTGTCTTAGTTACAGAGCCATTATAGTGGTTTCACAGGGCTTGTGTTCAAGAAACCCTTATTTTACTGAATAATGCCCCAAAGTGCCAGAGTAATGATGCTGGTAATTTGGATATTCTCTTACTGTGCCTAATTTATAAACTGAACTTTATCATAGTATATAAGAAAAAACATAGCATATACAGTTGATGGTTGAACAACATGGATTTAAACTGCATGCGTCCACAGATGTTTTCCAATAAATAAACTGGAAAATTCTGGCAGATTTGTAACAATGTAAAAGAGTTTGCAGGCAAACTGTATTATCTAGCAATATGGGAAAAAATATAAGGAAAAGTTAGGCATGTCATGAATGTATAAAATATATAGAGATACTAATCAATACTTAGGCATAAGGTGAGTGATGTTAATATGAAAGGAATAATGTATTAGTTTTCTTACTGTTTTATAACTTTGCTTTCAAAAAGTTACATTACCATACAGTCTGGCTTTCTCTCTTGTAATTGGAGAAACTGCTTATCAGCCTATCATCACAGTAAGTGTGTTTTCAAAAATGTAACAATGTTTCCAATACTGTATTATGAGTATGATTGTAATAACATATGGCATGAAATTTTATGATTTATTCATTAGTGTGTAAGCCAGGCTACCATGGAGTAATTGTATCAATTACACTAGGCAATCACATTGCTGCTTCTTCTCAAAGCATGAATCATTATACCTATAAAAAAATATGAATTTCTTTTTCACATCTTTTCATTTTTGATGTCTAGTGTTAGTAATATGTATAACATACACAGTGTTTTGTATCATATAAGACAAAATTGATGTAGGTGCTGACAGATGATTCACATTGTAAACAGATGATATAAACTTACAGAAAATACAATGCTGTAAATATATTCTCCCTTTCTTATGATTTTCCACAGAAACATTTTCTATTCTCTAGCTCACCTTATTGCAAGGATACAGTATATACACTTTCAACACACAAAATGTGTTAATCGACTGTTTATTTTATTGGTAAGGCTTCTGGTCTACAGTAAGCTATTAGTAGTTAAGTTTTGGGAGAGTCAAAAGTTTTAAGTGAATTTTTGATGGGGGAGGGGTGCCCCTAACCCCAGTGTTGTTCAAGGATCAGCTGTATAGTTTCTGTGCTCACTTTGGTTTCAGACTAGGGTTCTTGGAAAATACCCCCTGTGAAGAAGAGGGAAATACTAATAATCTGAGAATGTTGGTCTTTGTAGTCATGTGATGTGACTGACCCTGAAGAGCAGAATTTTTATAAAAAGGTTAAATCACTGTGAAGTAGGACAGAACTTTATCTTGAGCTTATATATAACTAAAACGTAAAAGTTATCAAAAAAAACAAGCCACCTTGCAACTTTATAAAATGATCTGCTCTTAAGTCACATTTTCCTGTCTCATCTTTAGTTTGGTTCAAAGCCAGGGAACTTGGTTGCTACAGTACAACTGTACTCTGCCTTAAGACACAAGCCCCATTCTCCAACAGCAACTTAACCCAGGTAAGTTTCATCGATCAGTGTTTCTTATATATTTTCTAACATCTGTTAGAACTAAATGCAGGATGTAAATAATTAATAGAGCTATCTTGTTTTTATTTTTCTTTCAAAGTATGAAGTCAGTGGAGTTCAAGTCTAAATATGTGTTCACTCCGTAAACACACACAGATAAAGAGGGTTGAACAGTAATTCTAATAGAAATTTTACACAATTTGAGCTAAAACAATTTAGGTAAAGACTTTTCCCCTCATATTTTACCATTAATTTAGACAACTGAACCCATAGAAAAAATATCATAAGTCTGAATTGCAAACTTTAGTTAAGATAAACAGTAATATTATGCATCTCAGCATTGAGGGCTGGATAGTTAGTGCCACTCAGTTTAACATCTAACTGGGTTTCTGGCACATATTAGGCTCTCAATACATGTTTGTTGAATTAATCAGCATAAGAATTCTCTTTGAGTTTTCTTCATATCTTGGCTATCATAAATAATGGTGCAAAAAACATGGGATTGCATGTATCTCTTTTATACCCTGTTTTCATTGTTCTAAGTGTATATATCCATAAGTGAAATTGCTGGATCATATAGGGGATTTATTTTTAATTGTCTGAGGAGCTTATGTATTTTTTTCCATAATGCTTGAACTAGTTTACATTCTCATCAACAGGATTCAAGGATTCTTTTCCACATATCCTCAACGATACTTACTATCTCTTGTCTTCTTGATGATTGCTATTCTAACAGGTACAAGGGTAATAGCTTATTGTGGTTTTGATTGACATGTTCCCATCATCAATGATCTTCAGCCATCTTTTCATATACATATTGGCCATTTAGATATCTTCTCTGGACAAATATCTATTTAGTTCCTCTGCCCATTTTAAACTGAGTTCTTATTGTTGTTGATGTTCAGTTGTAGGAGTTCTTTATATGTTTTAGATACTAATCCCTTATTTGATATATGTTTTGCAAAGAATTTCTTCCATTCTGTATGTTGCGTTTTAATTTTACAAGTAGCTTCTTTGTGCAAAACTTTTGTACAACAGAATATTTTTCATCATCCATGAGGAGAAGGAAATCTTGCCATTTGCAACAACATGGATGGACTTTGAGCACATTATGTTAAGTGAGATAAATCAAAGACAAGTACTGTATGGTATTACTTATATGTGAAATCTAATAAAGCCAAATTTGTAAAAACAGAAAAAAAAATGGTGGTTACCAAGAGTTGGGGTGGGGCAAGGGTGAAGCTAGGACAGATGTAGTTTAAGGGTCCAACCTTACAATAAGTATAAATAAACCCTAAAAATCGAGTTCACAAAGTAGTAGATATAGACAACAAGATTGTATTTTAATCATCAAATTTGCTAAGAGGCTAGAACTTAAAAAGAAAGGATAGCTATGTACGTGATACAGGAGATAGTTATCACTACAGTGGCACTCATATTACATAAATATATGAAATTAACACGTACACCTTAAATTTACACATTATATGTAAAATATACTTCAATTAAAAAAAGGAACTCTTCTTTAGAAGTGTAATCTAAATATCTAGTTATTTTCCTATGAAATAAAGGGTAGGATTATTGGAAGAGTTAAATAATTATATGTATGAGGCACTTAGCATAATTCTTGGAGCAGAGTATAAATGTTCAATAAATTTATTTATTTATTTATTTATTTATTTATTTATTTATTTATTTTTGTCTTTGCCTTTTTCTAGGGCCGCCCCTGCGGCATATGGAGTTTCCCAGGCTAGGGGTCTAATGAGAGCTGTAGCTGCCGGCCTACGTCAGAGCCACAGCAACGTGGGATCCCAGCCGCGTCTGCAACCTACATACAGCTCACCGCAATGCTGGATCCTTAACCCACTGAACGAGGCCAGGGATTGAACCTGCAACCTCATGATTCCTAGTTGGATTTGTTAACCACTGAGCCATGATGGGAACTCCAGTGTTCAATAAATTTAGATATTCATATTTCTGTTATCATGTACTAAATCCTGGATTATAATATTCATCATTTCCCTCCCCCTTTCTTTTCTTTCACTATCAGAGGAAACTCAGCTCGTTGGGGAATCTTTTAAAGCAAGATTTCAAAATTCTGCTATTCTTAACATTTCTTTTGATTGAAATTTATAACCTTTAAATTGGTCTGGGTTATGAGATCAACCAAATGTATCATCACCCTGCTCAAATTTATTTTAAAAATTCCATTGAGCATTTAAATAGAATGAAGTAGGTTGCTTCCTTTACTGATATGGGAAGATAGAAAATCAGTATATTGGATTCATAAGACATAAATCATGTTATTCAATGCAGGTGTCAAAATAAAATTAGAAAACAAATCTGAATTACATTTATTGAGCACTTACTATGTACCTAGTACTACATTATTTACTTTAATCAGTATTGCACATTTAGACTTTACAACACACTGATGATAAATTCTATCACCCCAAGCTTATATATGAGAAAACTGAAGCTTAAAAAGATTAAATAATGTTCCAAATGCCACCAGGCAGTAAGTAGTGAAATTGGAATAGGGATTCTTTCTGAGTTGACTCAGCCTGAGTTTTGGTCAATTAAATTTCCAATTATATTTTCACAGTAGATAATCTCTTTTGAAATGAGTAAAATATCAAATGTTGGAATTCTGATCATGGATCAGTGGTTAATGAACCCGACTAGGATCCATGAGGACTCAGGTTCCATCCCTGGCCTTGCTCAGTGGGTTAGAGGATCTGGCATTGCCTCTAGCTGTAGTGTAGGTTGCAGATCCCGTGTTGCTGTGGCTGGTATGGAGACTGGCAGCTGTAGCTCCGATTCTACCCCTAGCCTTGGAACCTCCATATGCTGTGGATGTGGCCCTAAAAAGGCAAGAGACAAAAAAAAATCAAATGTTAAATTTCTACCCTTTTGATGTATTATTTGTACCAGATGTTAAAAATATATTTGTTCGTACGAGATAATTTTAAAACTAATAACGAATCAGTGAATGTGAGCTTGGTTATCCTAACTATTAATGTAAAGACAATTCTGCATTGGATTCTCATTAAATTTCACTGGATCCTCAGTCATTTTTAGAGAGCACTCTCTTGCTTTTCCTTGTAAGTGGAACAACTTGTAAACAGACAACAGCACTGAATTTGGGAATGCACACGTATGGCTTAGTAATAGGAAGCGTGGAAAACACATAACTGTAGTAGAGTTTTTTTTTTCATTTACAGATAATGGTCTTGCACGAAGTTGGTATTAAGATTACAATATTATTTTTTTTTATTTAGTCAGACTAAAATTGCTGTATTCCTAATTGTATCAAAAGTCCTTTATTCTTAAATTCATGAAACTCATTCTTAGTCCTGATGTAGTTGTTGGATAATTCTAGAAGAAGAATTTATGTACTGACTGTCATACATCTTTATGCAGGTAGCTTATTGTGAAATCAAGAGGAAGCATTACACCTGATATTTTCATAAACTTTCCCTGGTGTTCTGAGACCGTGTGCGTTTTCCTCAACACACTTAAAATAGTGAAATAATGTTGATTCTCAGATATTGAATACTGCTGCTATGACAGTGTTCATTATATATTTGTCCTAATTTTACATTTGTTATCATAAATCAGTTCATCCTGTGGTTATTTAGAGACCTCCTTCTACCTTTTTAAAGTAAAAAAAAAAAGGTAATAATAAAAATTACATAATTACTCATCCCTTTTGCTAATACTGCAACCAGACACAGCCCTCTGGGGCACCTGGGTGCAAGAGCCTTTCTGTGTCCCCATTTCTTATTCTTTGGAAATGGGCCTCGTGTAGCCACCATAGCCTTTCCTGAGTGCCTAGGGACAGGTTCAAACAGTTCATACAGATCAGGGAAGGGAGCGGATGCAAAGACCAAGGATGAACAGTCAAGCAACAATAATACGGCCTTCGGGCAGGATCCTGGTTTCCTCTCAAGAAATAACATAAAAATGTAGGCATCTTATACTCCTAAGAGAAAAGTTATATTCCTTATGCTTCTTTTAGAAATGAATACTTTAAAACTGAACAGCTGAGAGTCCTTCCTTATCCTTCTCCCTGACTTAATTGCACCCTAAACATAATCACCAGCAAACTAAAAATTAGGCACCCTGAGCATAATTGCCTATGGGTTAAAGATTATTAGTACATGATGTTTTTCAGGAATTTTCCTAGTTTGTTGTAGTCTCTGATCAGTATGCCCTTTTTGCAAATACTGTTGTTCTAGGCAATAACCCAGAAGACCAAGATCATAACATACGGAGATCTCCTGACTCCAGCTTTGATGACTAAGATTCCTCCAAAGAGAGAAGAATGCATGTTTGTCCCAATCCTGATTCCTATCTGAAAACCTGTTTTTCTGCTTTTTATTTTAAAACTCTTTGCAATTCTTTCTAATGCAGGGCACGGTCTTTATTAGCCCCCTGTGACCCTTCTTTGCCTGGCAAAGCAATAAAGCTATTTTTTTCTCCTTTACCCAAAACTCTGTCTCTGCGATTCAATTTGCCACTGGCAAAGAGAGGTCGAATTCCAGCAACGATATTTCTATTCTTCTTTTTGGATTTCTTCTAGAGCATCAGAGTTAAGAATGTTTCACACTTTGAGGTACAGAACTTTTCAAAATAGTTGAAAGGAAAAAAATTATAAAATTGTCGACTCTCATTAAATTTTTTCATAGACAATTTTAGTTGATTTTTAGAAAATCTCACAGCTTTTCCTAATTCTTCTTTTATTCTAAGCTTAAAAGAATTCTCATTTTGACTCCATATGTTACTTTGAGAAATGCTGCAGAATGCCTGCAGTGATAGGATCTTTTTTTACATGTCTTATTACATGTTGCTGTAGGTCTCCACTGAGAAGACCTATTTTAATTCTCATTTTCAGACTCTCTCCTGAGAAGGAGAGCTGGCGTCTTCTTTCAAGGTCACAGGATTTGATGGATGAGGAGTACAAGCAAAGATCCCAGTTTCATCCCAAATTGAAAGAACAACAGAGAAGAAGATTAACCTGTTCCCAATTAAGCAGAAATGAGGACAAGGGCAGGTGACCTTTTAACAGCTAAACACTGTATTTTTAAAGCTGAATTACTATTGTTTTCTTTGTTTTTCAGGCTCTCTGTGACTGAATACTAAAAGCAGCTTATGTTTTATATAAAACTCTTCAGTTTTCAACCCTCTGCCACTTAGAGTAGTTTATTATTTCACTGAGCACCATATTATGAGAATTACAATGTCATAGTTAGCTTTAAGTGACCTCTATCTTATAAACTTGGATAATTTATCTGTCTTAGATCAAGATTGGGGTTCTCTGGTGCCATCCAAGGATCTGTGCATGAGTTGGATTTTTTAATTATTGTTATTATTATTTGCTTTTTAGGGCCGCACTCGCAGCATATGCAGGTTCCCAGGCTAGGGATCAAACTGAAGTTGCAGCTGCCTCCACCACCACAGCCACAGCAATGTGGCATACAAGCCACATCTGCCACCTACACCACAGCTCATGGCAAGGCCGGATCCCTGACCCACTGAGTGAGGCCAGGGATCGAACCCGTATCCTCCTGGATACTAGTTGGATTTATTTCTGCTGAGCCACAATGGGAACTCCAATGAGTTGGTATTATTAATGCAATTAACAATTACTGTTGGCCAAATGTGTAAAGTGTTACTCTTATACCATCAATAAAGATGGCAAGACTATGAAAGAAGTATGATTTATGGTTTAGAAATAAAGAGAATATACAGGAAATGCTGATACGTGCCTTTATCTGTGAGTTTGTTTTCATAGATGTCTTTTTCTTGTATGGGGAACCATCACTTTGCTGGTTGATTTTCTTTGCTGACAGACTCCAACCACTTTATTTTCTAATATTTGTGGCTCAGAGATTCAGTTTAAAACTGTTTTTTGTAGAGTTGTGGAATAAATGCTCAAGATTTTACTCTTAAGATTCACTTTCATTAAGCAGATTTCAATCATAAATCAAGAGTATTTTCTGACCCCTGCAAGTCATAACATTTATATTCTATGTTTTTCCACTGTAGTTCTAAGTTCTTTGATAAGTACATAGATGTACGTATTAAAATATGGTAAATATGTCTTAGGAAATGTTTTATAAGAGATGTTCTCTTCTCTAGAGTCCTAAATAAGCATACAGTAAACAAAGTCAAAGATATACTTCAAAAAATAAACAACTCAGTCAAAAAATGGGCAGAAGATCTAAATAGACATTTCTCCAAAGAAGACATACAAATGGCCAACAGGCACATGAAACAATGCTCAATATCACTAATTAACAGAGAAATGCAAGTCAAAACTACAACGAAGTATCACCTCAACTAGTCAGAATAGCCAACATTAAAAAGTCCACAAATAATAACTTCTGGAGAGGGTGTGGAGAAAAAGGAATTCTCATACACTGTTGGTGGGAATGTAAACTGGTGAAGCCACTATGGAGAACAGTATGAAGAATCTTTAAAAAACTAAAAATAGAATTATCATACAGTCCTACAGTCCCACTCCTGGGAATATACCCAGAGAAAATCATAATTTGAAAAGGTACACGCACCCCAATATTCACAGCAGGACTATTTTACAATAGCCAAGACATGGAAGCAACCTAAATGTCCATTGACAGATGAATGAATAAAGAAGATGTGGTATTAATACACAATGGAATATTAGCCAGCCATAAAAAGAATGAAATAATACCATTTTCAGCAACATGAATAGACCTAGAGATGATCATATTAAGCAATTCGGATAAAGACAAATATATGACATCATTCATGTGGAATCTTAAAAAATGATATAAATGAACTTATTTACAAAACAGAAATAGACGCACAGACATAGAAAACAAACTTATGATTACCAAAGGAGAAAGCTGTGGTGGAGGGTGAGATAACTTAGGAGTTTGGAATTAATATATATCCACTACTATATATAAAATAAATAAACAGCAAGGACCTACTGTATAGCACAGGGCACTATATTCAATACCATGTAATAGCTTATAATAGAAAAGAATCTATGTATTTTCTGTTATCACATGTGCTCTCTTACTTCCTCTTTTCCTTCTCTTCCCTTCCACTTTTGTCTCAATTTCTCACACATTCCAAACTCTGCAAGTCATTTTTTTAGAAGTCAGATTGTATCTTCTCAGGGAACTAAGACTATAAATGACATCTCTCCCAAGATGAGCATTTTGAAAACCTTTAAAATTTATACTGTGGCTGAAATATTATGTATTTTTGATAGAATTTAATATTGCTATAAAATCAGCACCTAAAAAATGAAAAAGGAAATCTCAAAAAAATCTCTAATTCAGATGATTGGGGTTAATAAGGGATAAAGAAGCAATAAAAATATTAAGAAACCAAAGGAGATTTATGAGAATTTTCTAAGTGATTAAAAGTTGGATATCTATATAATTTTCCTCTTAATTTCAAACATTTTGTTTTTATTTTTAATGCTTCTTTTCCTATTAGTTTTTAAAACTCTAGATGTCAGGTGGCAGATCAAATTTATCTTGATGTTTCCCACAGCTCCTGGTAAAAACTAGTGAAAACAGGCCTTCTTTCAGTAGGCGCATGGGCCATTTAAGTAGTTCAATATTCCAAATACAATTTCAATGTATTATCAAGGGTTTTGATGATGATAGTGTTGCTTTTTATTATTCTGTTTCAAAAATTATAGTTTAAATATATATATATATATATATCACAAAAGCCATAATTTGGGAAACATTTTTCTTATAAATTGAACAGAGAGGCCAAAACAGGTACTGAGGAAAGAGAAATTTCCTATAAATAAGTTAGAAGGAGATAAAACAGAACAGTTAAGAAGATGGTAGTCTAATATTAAATTAACAGCTTTGAATCTAAATTTAGGGGGAAAGCAACATGTGAATGAGAATTAGAGAGATGGAAAAGCATAATCTGTATCTCCTCAACTGAGAATTTGGAAAGAAATGAAACTTATACACACATGTATCTATGCATATGCACACACACACACACACACACACACACACACACATGCATGCTTTACAAAGAATTATAATTAACTACACTACAGAGAAAATTCTGTATGTGCCCAATAATTTTGTAGGGTCATCTTACACTTTCAGTACTTTTCTGAGTCAGGTTGATTTTGATGGATCAAGGAATTGGAAGTGTTTTTATGGTCTTTCAGAAACTTTAGACATTGTCTCTGTATAACACAAGCTTATATCTTGTGTAAATACTTAGTATAAAGAATTTAACTAAACTAGATTCATGACAGACTGAAGTAGTACATATGGAGTGCCTGGAAATGTTGAATACAATTTGACTTTAAAAATTTTAAAAAACACACTGTTGAGAAAGAAAAGGAAAGTTCCAGGTATTAGAAATTCAAGGAAACCACTCAAACTGCAGCAAGAAAAATTAAAGACAGGGAAAATAAGAAAGCGTGATTAAGTGAAATAAAAATAGGTCCAATATACATCTAAAAGAACTTCCAGACGGTGAGAATAGATGGAACAAAAGGGAGGCAATAATCATTCTGAAAATGGTTAATCTTTTCCTAGAGCTGAAGAAAGACATGTGTCTTCAAGTTGAAGTAACATGCCAAGGTTCAAGTACTCAAGTATAACAAAATAAATCACTTTTAGAGATTCGTGATGAAATTTTAGAATATAAACAAAAAAAGCCTTTAAAAGCAAAGCAAAGAAAAAGCACATCATCTATAAAGTAATAATGAACAGACAGCAGGTATCATTAGTAATAATAAGTGATAAATATAGTAAAATATCTTAATAGTTCTGAGTAAAAATAATTTTAACCTATAAATTCTGAATTCAATATCCTGCACAACTAGCATTGAAAAGAATGAGAGCTAACTAAAGATATTTTCAAAAGTAAAAATATATTACCATTTACAGAACCCCACCTAAGGGACTTCTAAAGGATGTAATTTAGTAGGAAAAAAAGTGAACCCAGAATGAAGGGATAGAATGGAAGAAGCAATTGTGAGCAACTAAATGATTCAACTTATTAATATAAATACACATACACTGTTAGAAGCAAATGGCTAACATAGGAGAGTTTTTACGAAGTGAAACTAGAACACTAAATAATGATCACAGGTTGGGGGTATATGAAAGTTAAAGGTAGAGAATTTGCATTCCTCATATTATTTGGAAAGAACATGATGATCACCTGGAAAAATTAGAAATAAAATGCATAGCTTCTAAATTTAATTAAAAGAAGAAAAGGGGAAATTAAAAAAACCCAGAAGTATAACATGAAATAGTAGAGATCAAAGAAAATCTAAAAAGAGCACAGTGCATAAATACACACATCTACATAGATTCATATACATTATCATTTATATCAATAATTATAATAAATATAAACATTAAACTTGCCTTTTGAAAGATAGTGATCCTTTAAAATAATCAAATGAAATCTAGCTGTTTTATAGAACACGTACTTTAGCAAAATGACCAAGGAAATTTTACATTAAAGGGATGAAAATAAGCTGTATTACACCAATTGAATGTAAGCTGATGAAGCAATATTAACATCAGGCGAAATAAATTTTAAGTAACATGAATGTTCTCTCTTCCTGATGAAAACATGGATCATAAGACAAACTTACAGAACAAAACCTGTTATAAGTCAAATTATTCAGAATACAGATAACAAAATCATCACTTAGGTGTCAAGATGGTTTTTTCTATCCTCTTTAAGCTGTCATTTGCAATGACTACTCTACTTATAATCATGACAGAACAAGATTTTTAACATGACACTTATCTACAGTTTTTTTTTCCAGACAGTATGCCAAAGATTTGCAATCTTATAATCTTTTGATATCTATCACATTTTAATGTAAATGTGCTAATGCAATTCACATTTCAATGCATCAGCAAGCTTTATTCAAAGACACAAGTGAGTCACAGAGCCAGGTAGTGGCATTTTTGTGAACTTTGTGCAGGCCATTGAAGTCACAAAGAGGACTAAATGACTCGATCAGTCCCGCAAGGTCTAAGTTAATTTGTTCTTTTACTTGCCTCTAAGGACGCTTTCTCCCTTCATCTCAGTGGCCAAGAAAGCAGCAATGTTTAGAATAAATTTTCTAAAATATGTTATCAGAGGAATATTAATGTATCCACTTTATATTTGCCTTTGGTGATCAAAAACCAGCATTCACTGCAGATCATTAAACTGCACAGACCATTAGTCGGGTGGCCCGACTGAGAGGTCTGAGTCAGAAGTCGTGAGAACTTATGGATGGAACTCATTCATTCCCTGCAATGGCTGGTACTTTATGGTACGGATCAAGCCTCCCCCTGGACCCTTTTCTGCATTTGATCTCTTGAGACTATTCTCTATTCTCAGACTTCAAAACATGTTCCCAGGAGGGAAATGTGAGGGTCAAGATTACATTTCTTTCTGAGCCTCAGCTTTTTTTTTTTTTTTGTCTTTCTAGGGCCATACCTGCAACATAAGGAAGTTCCCAGGCTAGGGGTCGAATTGGAGCGGTATCTGCCAACCTATACCACAGCCACAGCAATGCGGAATCCGAGCTACATCTGCAACCTACACCACAGCTAGAGGCAATGCTGGATCCTTAACCGACTGAGCGAGGCCAGGGACTGAACCTGCGTCCTCATGGATACTAGTCACATTTGTTACTGCTGAGCCACAACAGGAACTACTGAATCCCAGTTTTGAAGGTAGAACGACTGGGTCCTATCCACATCTCCAGTTTTATATGCTATACTGCATTGTTTAGATATAATTTTCAATAGTGATCCTTAATTTAAAAAAAAAAATCTTAAGAGAAAAATTAGGATACAAAACAACGTGTAAAATATGTAATCATTTCCATTAAAAAAAAAAAAACTAGAAGGGAAAGACTGTGAATGTGCATATTCGGGTTGTATTAACTTAAGTATCTTGAAAGGATAACACTAGATACATGAGAAGGGAACTGGATAGCTAGGGAACGGGGTGGGACAGAGATTTTTCATAGCATACTTGTTCATTTTAGTAAGTGTGTACTTTGACCTAGGAACTCTCTCTAGTTAGAAAAAAATCCCTATGTATAGACACATTCCAAAATACAAATTCAAAACAATATTCACTATAACAATATCATTAGTAGAAAAAAACCTTAAGTTAAAAAAAAAGGAGATACTTCAAAACATCATAGTCCTATGGCTTTTTTCATGCTACCTGCCAATGTAAGGATATTAGATTATATTTATTTTTTTCTAATTTTTCTTTCATTTTTCTTCTTGCTGAGTAGGTTATTTTAAATGAAAGCATATAATGTCTCATTAATGAGAATGGATATGGTACAGACATGAACAGATATGTATGTTATTCTCTCAGTGGGCCATTTTGTTTGCAATTAGCAATGTACAGACCCCACAGCAGGTTAATAGCTGCAGTCCTATAGCTGCTACTTTTATCCAATACACTTCTTCAATTTCCTTTGTAAATGCACAAAACAATGGTACTATTTTCAATTCCAACTAATGCTACACAGCCTACAGAGTTTCAACAAAAAAAAAAAGAGTATTAGACCTGCTGGTGCCAATTTATTTAGATTTGCTTTGGTTATTTTATATTCTACCTTAAAATAATTAAGTCAAAAAACAGTTCTACAGATTGGTTCCTTGATCATATGGCTTACTTACTTTTTAAATGACTCTGTAATATTTCAATAAATTTCACACTTTATTTTTGCAATAAACTTCCACAGAAATGCAAGCAATAAATCTATATAAGCCATACTGAATACAGATCTCTGAAAACAGAATTCTTTCAAACAAATACAACACAAAAGCAATTTCTGTGCCAATTTAAAGGCTATCAAAAGATGAAGCATAAGTACATCTTAGAGTGCAAAAAGTAATATCCTAAAAACCAACAAACTTCATCTCTTTAGCATCTTGCAATATTGAAAAATTATGCACCTTTCATGCATATAGGTTACTGAGTAACTGATTTGACAAAGTAGATTTAGCTATAAAATTAAGAAATGAACTTCTCGCCCTACACATGCAGAGGTCCCGGGGCTTGAAAAGAGGTCACCAGGTCTTATGTAGCTCTACGCTTATCACCTTGCTTGGTAGTTGGCAACAGAAGAAATTAGGTATCTGGGGCCATTGCAAGAAGCACTGTAATTCTTGAAAGTGGGTGTTAATAGTGTATATATCCTGTGGAATAACTTGAGAAATCAAGATCTGCATATAATAGCACAGCTTAGCCTGAGAAAATGACATTTCTAGAACATTAGAGAAGAAAGGGGTCCCAGAATTAATCTGACCCAGCCTTTCACAGATTACTATTTTTTGTGAGATTTGCAGAGGTGAAAAAAGGATATGTGTTTATATAAGTTTAGAAAATATTCTACAACAACCTGTTGATTCACAACACATAAAATCGTAATGGCTTTGAGAAGGCCTAAGGTTAAAAACAAACAAAACTCCCTCATACATACTTGTTTATTTTTCTTTAATCTAGCATTTCTCTAACTTATTTCACTTTCGTCTTCTTAAGATAAACATACAGAGCAGTTACCACAAAGAATTACAACTTAACCTAATCCAAAAGGTAAATGATATAAGTTAAAATAAGTTCACTAAGAACTTCCAATGTCTCAGGTACTTATCTAAATGTTTTAAATATATTGACCCATGTAAATCTCCATTTTATACCACATACCACAATAAATGAGCAGGATTAAGGACCCAACAAAAGGCAGGAAAGAAACAAACAGGACCTTACTACCAGGTAAGTAGTAGAAAAACAGAGGAGAAAATTTTCTATAATATTTTAAGTGGAGAGTATATTTGTAAATGCAAATCACATCATAGAAGCTATAGTAAAAAAAAATGACATTAAAATCAAACAATGACAAAATTTAGACTCAAAGGTCTAATATTAATAGTGTATAAAGCAGTTTAACAAGTCAATAAAACAGACAGCCCACAGGAAATGGCCAGAAAATACAAGCAGGCAAATGGTCAATAATCAAATGCAATGATATGGACTGCAAACTCTAAAGTGAAACCATGTATCAGATCAATCAAATTGACAAAATCCACTGTTGGCAAGTGCACATAAAAATGGCACTCTTTGGGAGTTCCCGTAGTGGTTCAGCAGTTAACAAACCCAACTTGTGTCCATGAGGATGCAAGTTCGATCCCTGGCCTTGCTCAGTGGGTTAAGGATAAGGGGTTGCCATTGTTGAAACCAGGAATAATAATAACAAAGAATCTGTGCCTGGGAGAACAAGGAAGTCAGGACATTAGCCGACAGAGGCTTAAGAGGAGGGCAAGTCTTGCACGGCTGTGCGGACTTCATTGCGAGACACTGTGATGGTGACAATGTTTCACAACGAATGGCCGATAAAACGGGCCAAGACATAGCAGACTACCATCTAAGGAATTTTTCCATCCCCTCAGGTCTGCAACATTCAAAAGTCCCGCGCGCGCCAATAATGGCCAGTCACTAACCTGCAACATTCAAAAGTCCCGCGCGTGCCAATAATAGCCAATTGCTAACCGCTACATCTGCTTCTGTTAAATGCTAGCTTGCTTGCATCTATAAAAGGGCTTAGCTGTAAGCGTTAGGCGCGACTCTCATCTGCAGCTCCTGTGAGCATTGTGTCTCAGGACACACTGAGAGATCGCCCCTGTGTAGGTTAAAAGTTTTGGCCAATAAAGTAACACCCTTTTGAGTCCTGAAAGTCTCCGAACATCTGTTTCTCGTGACGGTGGATGCAACACCATGAGCTGTGGTGTAGGTCGCAGACTCTGTTCAGATCTGGTGTTGCTGTGGCTGTGGTGTAGGCCAGCAGCTGTAACTCCAATTGGACCCCTAGCCTGGGAAACTCTATATGCTGCGGATGCAGTCTTAAAAAGAAGAAAAAAAAGGCACTTTTCATATCTAAAAAATTTAAAATTTTCCATACTCCATGGCAGCCAAATCTCACATTAGGAATGTATTCCATGGAGTTCCCATCATGGCTCAGCAGAAATAAATCTGACGCAGGATCCATGAAGACGCATGTTCAGTCCCTGGCCTCGCTCAGTGGGTTAAGGATCCAGCGTTGCCATGAGCTGTGTTGTAGGTCACAGACGTGGTTCGAATCTGGTGTTGTTGTGGCTGTGCCATAGGCCTGGGGATACAGCTCCGATTCCACCCCTAGCCTGGGAACATCCACATGTCGCGGGTGTGGCCCTAAAAAGGCCAAAAAAAGAAAAAAAAGGAATGTACTCTGCAGTGTGTAAGTTGATAAGGAGCTAGCATTATTACAGTTAACTCATGAGCAGCATGGGTGTAAACTGCACAGGTCTACTCACAGATGGATTTTTTTTTCAATAAATCTCTTTAAACATGGCTTTTGAGATTTGTAACAATTTGAAAATAAGTTACAGACAAATCACATAGCCTAGAAATATTGAAAAAAATTTAAAAGATGTCATAAGGGCATAAAATGTATTTATATACTAATGTTTTTTATCATTTACTACAATAAAATACATATAAGTCTATAACAAAAGGTAAAATTTATCAAAACTTAGGCATGCAAACACTAACAGACTGTACATGGGAACATCAAAGTTCAGAGAAATAACATGACAAAGAAAACAACGATCTGGTATCAAATAACTGCATGAAATTGACTGTAGTATATACTGTATCACTGTCATAATTTCCTAGCACCTCTTGTTGCTATTTAGTTGAGCTCCAGTGCTGCCAATGTCCACTTAAAACATCATGTGATGCTAATCATTTCCTTGTGAACAGTTCATATCTCCAGTAAATTCTGTCACAAAGAAAAAGCTATCTCTCATAATTCTTACGTATTTTTCATTGTGTTTAGTGCAATAGAATAAACCTTGGATAACACTATGGGACCCATATGAACTGCCACTAGTGATGTAGAAGGGTTTCCATGAAGAAAAGTCATGACATTACAAGAAAGATCTGAGTTGCCTGACATGTGCTATAGATTGAGGTCTGCAGCTGCTGTTGCCTGCCATTTCAAGGTAAATAAATCTGGCATAAGGACCACTGTAAAAAACGAGAAGGGAGTTCATAAAGTCATCACTGCAGCTACACCAGCAGAAGGGAAAACCTTACCTTCTTTGCAAAACACTTTTCCATCTCATGTATAAAATGCAGGTTTGGTGTGGGTGCAGGAATGCTATAGGAAAGGCTACCTACAGATTCTAATATGATTTGAGAAAAGAAAAGTCATTATATAAAAACTTAAAGCAAAGGCAAGGTGAAGAATCTAAGAATTTAATGCCAGCAAAGAATCGTTTGATGATTTTACAAAGAGATATGGCTTAAAAATGTCAAGATAACAGAAGAAGCAGCTTCTGCAGACCAAGAGGCAGCAGACAGGTTCCCAGATGTCATTAAGAAAATCACTGAGGAGAAAGGATATCTTCCTGTGAGACAAAAGGGGTAGCACACAATTGCTAGAAATTAGAAAAGGGGCACAGCAGTTGGAATGTGATAAAGACTGGCTGGAACAAGCTAAAACCAGAGGTTTAGAGAACAGTCTGGTCATTGACCTTTAGCTCATCATACCTTCATTGTAATACTAAAATCACTCCCCCTCAGGCCATGGCAGTTTGAGGAGGATCATAAAAGGCCTAAAGGTGGGCAGGGGCCCAATTCTTGGGAAATCCCCACCCTTCCCTGAAAATAGCCAGAATATTTCTCTTATTTGTCAGCCTATGAAATTACTTAGCCCATAAAAACCTACAACCCCCAAGACCCTCATGTCCCTGGAGTCACTCTCACTTTCTGAGATGATCTGCATTCTGCCCAGGGTGTGTACATCCCTTTTAATAAACTTGACTTTGCTTTTCTTTGGTTTACTCTTGAATTCCTTCCTGCCAAGGACCCTTATTTGATGGTGTGTTCTAAGGGCTCCCGTGGGTCCCAAACGTGACATTTCCCCTCTCCTGCAACACTGAACAGGTTTTTAATGCAGATTAAAGTATATTTTCTGGAAAAAAATAACTGATACAAACAAAATTTATTAGTAAGGAAGAGAAGCAACCACCAGGATTTTGGGCAGAAAGGGATAGGGTAACTCAACAATTTTTTGTGCAAATGCAACCAGGTTATTGAACAGGACTGCCCTTATCTATACAGCTGCTAACATCAAGCCTTGAAAGGAAAAGATAGATAGCAGTTCCCAGTCTTTTGGTTATACAAGAAAGCCTGGACAATGAGAACATTTTCCTTGATTTCCATCCATGCTCTGTCCCTGAAGTCAGGAAGTACCTTGCCAAAAGAGACTACCTTTTAAAGTTCTTTTTATATTGGACAATGCCTCTGGCCCCTCAGAACCCCGTAATTTCAACCCTGAAGGCATCAAACTGGTCTACCTCCCCCAAAAAACAATGTCTCTAATTCAGCCTCTAAGATCTAGGAGTCAAAAGAACTTTTATGGCTCATTCCACCTTTTACTCTTTGGAAAGGATGCTATGGAAGAAAACCCCAATAAAGAGAACATCATGACAGCCTGGAATGATGACACTATTGAAGATGGCTTCATTGTTATAGAAGAAATTGTGAAAGCCATCAGGCTAAAAACAATAAATTCCTGCTAGGGAAAACTGTGTCCAGATGTCATGCATGAATTCATAGGACTTATGACAGAACCAATCAAAGAAATCATGACATTGTGGCTAAGGCAAAAAAAAAAAAAAAAAAGGTAGGGGACGAAGGGTTTCAAGGTACGGATTTTAGAGAAATTCAAGAGTTATAGATACCACACCAGAGGTGGTAACATAAGACAGCTTGATGGAGATGGGTGCTTCCCAAGTAGTGCCAGATGACGGGGAAGACGATGTAGAAGCAGCACCAGAAAACAAACAGATATTAGGCAATCTGGCAGAAAGGTTCTGATTATTCAGGGCTATTTTTGACTTCTTTTACCATATGGGCCCTTCTTTGACATGGGCACTGAAACTAAAGCAAACAGTGTTAGAAGGATTGGTACCATGTAAAAATATTTTTAGTGAAATGAAAGCCAAAAAAGTCAAATTATGGTGTATTTCCGTAAAGTTATACCAACTGTGCCAGCCTCTCCTGTCTCCCCTTCCACCTGCTCCTTCTCTTTCACTTCTGCCACCCTGAGGACAGCAAGACCAACCCTTCTTCCTCCTCCTCCTCCTCCTCAGCCTACTCAACATAAATACAATGAAGATGAAGACCATTATGATGATCCACTTCCACTTAATGAATAATAATTATCATGCTATACAGTTAATAAACTTATCCGCTATGCATATGTGTCTTGCTGTGAAATACTAATAACTGAAGGTAAAGAACTGTATGAGACACCTTTGTGTCATCAGCAGCAACAGAGCCTAGGTATTCATGCTGTGGAATATTACATGCAAGACTTGTTTGAGACGGATAACCTTTCCTTACTTATCCTTAAGGTGGGTGATATTTAATATAAAATTAATAATGTATTAGTTTTATTGCTATTTTATAACTTTGTTTTTAAAGAATTACATTACCATACAGTCCGACTGTCTCTCAACTGGACAAACTGTGTATCAACCTATCATCACAAGTTTTTTATTTTTATTTTTGCCTTTTGTCTTTTTAGGGCCATGCCCACGACACATGGAAGTTCACAGCCTAGGGGTTGAATTGGAGCTGTAGCTGCTGGCCTATGCCAGAGGCCACAGCCATAGCAATGCCTGATCTAGGCTGCATCTACAATCTACACCACAGCTCACAGAAACACTGGATCCTTAACCCACTGAGCAAGGCCAGGGATTGAACCTGTGTCCTCATGTATACTAGTCAGACGCATTTCTGCTGAGCCACTATGGGAACTCACAACTTGTTTGGTTTTTGTTAATGTAACAATGTTTCCAACACTGTGTTTTGAACATGGCTGTAATAATGTGTGCCATAAAATTTTATAACCATTCATTCATTAGTATATGGACTAGGCTATTGTTGATTACTCTAGGTTAACATAAAGCAATCACCTGGCAGCTTCTTTGTTACCAATGGATAAATCACTTTACTCTAAATAAACATGAATTTCTTTTTTACATTATCCTTTCATTTTTGGTGTCTAGTAATTTCATCTGATGTTAATAATATGTATAATATCTACAGTGCTTTGTATCATAAAAGATAATATTGATGTAAATGCTGACAGATGACTCATCTGGTAGACAGGCAATGTAAACTTTTAATATTGATAAATAGGCTAGTACTCTATAAATATTTTCCCCTTATAATTTTCTTAATAACATTCTAGTTTTTTGTTTTATTTCACTGTAACAATACAGTATGTAACTTTTTATCAAATATGTGTTAATTGACTATTTATGTCATTGGTAAGACTTCTGGTCAAGAGTAGATTATCAGCAGTTAAGTTTGGAGGAATCAAAAGATATATATGGATTTTTAATTGTGGGGGGGTTTGTGGCCCCTAACCCCCAAATTGTTCAAGTTTCAACTAAATTCATATGTAAACAGATTTTATTTTTTGGCAAAGTTGTAGTCAATAACAAAAAACCCAGGAATAACAGAATGATCACCAAAAGGGAAAATGAAAATGAATTTGGGTACATTAAAGCAAATGGAATACTATACATCGGTGACATGGGAGAGAAAGAGCTTTACATGTGTTGACCTTAAATCTGCCCAGAATATAATGAGGGCAGAACAACAGGCAGAAACAGGTAAGCACTATTATTTTTATTTTTTTTTTTTGCCTTTTGTCACTTTATGGCCGCGGGTTTATGGCCGCACTCGCGGCATGTGGAGGTTCCCAGGCTAGGGGTCTAATCGGAGCTGTGGCCACTGGCCTGCGCCGCAGCCACAGCAACGCAGGATCCGAGCCGCGTCTGCAACCTACACCACAGCTCACGGCAACGCCGGATCGTTAACCCACTGAGCA
>PVHT020000077.1:30082175-30116502 GCA_004024745.2 Catagonus wagneri
CTATTATTTTTAAAGTGTGTGGTATAAATGGGTAATGGATATATCAGAAAGGAAAAAAAAGAGTTGTTACTTAAAATAATTCCTAATGCTGCTTCTGTTACAGTGTTTCCACCCCTTCGCCAACCCCCACCATTCTTCCATGTTCCACCTCACTTTAGAAAAAAAAGGCAAAAATAATCTGGTGAGGAGTCTGTCTAGGTTGCACTGAAGGAAATAAGGCTTTAATTTTATTTTTAAATTATTAAGTAATCTCAGACAGCTTTTAACCATAGGGCCAATCAGGCTGAAAGGATATCTGTTACTTTATGTTTGTTTATATGTTTCTGTATATACTTTTATAGATATATATACAAATGTCTGCAAGGGTGCATACCAACTTAACATTATTAATTCTGAGGACTGAGGTAAGTGGATGCATTTTCCCTTATTTTTTGTTGAGCCTTTTTTTTTTTAATAATATCAAACTCACTACTACTGTAATCAAAATAAGCATTACTAATTTCTAAAAGAGATAAAACCCAAAATGTAGAAGAGAACTCCCAGGCTTTTCTCTACTGTCATCATAATGGTTTTCTGTCCATGTGTTTTCTTGAACACCGTTTAAGATTGTCAGGGCTTCTCTGAAGTATAAACTACTCATTTTCCACTTACTCATTTTCTCTAAGTGCTCAATATTATTTTAAAAAGTAGAACAGTGTTATCTGTATTTCCTAAATGTGTTTACACTTCAGCTGGTGGAACCTTTGTTTTCAAGTGTTTCATCTCAAATTGGCTCCTAACTGATGAGGGTCTGTATATACCTGTGAATGCTGGGTAGCCCATGTTGAAGGTCAGCTTACTGCAGGCACCCTGCTGCTTTATAGTGACTATTTCCAGAAAATAAGGACATTCATACTTATTAAAAATTAAATGTTCATTGATTCTCAGTGATGCCCCACATGAATATCATATGCACGTTTCCAAACATGACCAAGTAACCTACAGAGGTAAAGTTCAAGACTTTATAAACCTCATTTCAACACACGCAATACTGCTAAGATGACTGTGTTTTACTTTAATATTAAAAACATCTAAATAGTTGTAGTTGGACAGAGGTAAATTTATAAATAGACAAAATTCTATTGCCTAGGTTTCATTTTCTTCTTATGGTAACGTGTGCTGTCAAGATGGGGCAGTTATATCTATGGAGAGACTTAAATGCGTGTCCAATAATTAAAAAGAACACTATTTAAGTGCTTTTAAACTGTCCTGAAAGAAACTAAATGGTAATAGCATCTTAGTTTTACTCACATGCTTTCCAGTTCATGACGACACCACCTTTCCACTCATGTCATTATTCCTACTAGAACAATAACTCAATAACAATCAAGAATTCTCTGAGCATTTTTTCAGAAAATAAGATCCTCACCACACTGATTTTTAACTAACAGAAAAATGTATTGCCATTCATCAGATTTTCAGATTTTAAAAAGTAGATCATTTATTTTTGCCAACAGTAATACATTTTCAGCCTTTAAACTGCAACCAGAAATCAGGGTTCTTTGTTTACCTATACAATATTATTCCCCTCAAGCAGTACAACATTATTACTTATATCACATATTAAATAAAGACTCTTACATGTTTATATTTTACAGCACAACCACAGGAAAACTTAGTACTTGTGATAATACTCTGTATAAGGCACTGCATTTACCAATTCACTGTATGCTCTCTAATTTTATTTATATTCCATCATATTTGTACTCAGAGAATTTAACTATAAATTAAGACAAGTGAATAAATTATTTTAGGATGAACACAGGTACAAATACCTTTTAATATAATCACCATCCACACTATACACAGGGCTCAATGTAATCTAGATCTAAGTCACCATCCAGTATACACATATGCATGAAAATCAGTACGTAAATCATAAATCAATAATTCTGAAAGAAACATATTGAGTTCAGTACATTGCTATAATTGGGCTCTTCTGGTTTATTTAGGAACAATTTTTGGCATAGCTACCGTATAATGTATTTACTGGATAACACTGATCCTGATTTTCTGGATTTGAAATCATTTTGTCCTCTTTTCTCAGTTTTTCCCAATAAATTTACTTGTATATACCTAATTTGAGTATTTTGTCTTAAACATGGCTGAAGGAGAAATCAACATTTCCTTCAGCTATCATGCTTCTAGATAGCCTAATCAATGTGTGACTTTAAAAATCTGTTTCCTTGTGGATGAGGAAAATCCATTGCCCCCATCCCATAATTTGTTTCATTGATTTCTCTTGATTTTAAGTATTTCAGAAACACTTCGTGATCATAAAGATGATATAAAATTTCAGTGTCATTTGCACTGTAGATAACAGTACTTCTAACAACTCTGCCAAGAGCTCTCAATATTAAAACTTAAAGAGATTGTTTTTTGCTTGCTTTTAATAGTCTCTAGATGAAGAATGCTGAATATTGGAAATGATGTTTTTGAAACACTCAGCTAAAAATGTTCACTTTTTTGTCCTCATCATGCAGAAATTCTTTCAGTATTCAATGTAAAAGCAAGAGTGACATTTCTTTATGTAAATTGTATATCATAGTGTTGTGGTTATATTCCTTCTTGCATATTCATAGCTTAATTGGAGCCTCCTGATTGACATCACAAACTGTGTGTGTGTGTGTGTGTGTGTGTGTGTGTGTGTGTGTGCGCGCACGCGAGATAGAATGAGAGAAAGAGAGGAAGGGGGAAGGGGTGTATTAAGGGAGGAAAGAGGAAGAGAGAGAATCTAACTGGAGAAGATGAGGAAGAAAAGAAGCTGGGATGAAAGAGTACATTAAATAACTGTAAGGAATACAAAAGCAAATACTGTATTGTAAGAGGTGGATGCCCTCTGTTTGAGTACTTGAGAGTGAAATTCGACCACATCCATCACTAAACTTGGCAGGAAATGACCTAAAACTGTCCTTTTTGGGCACTGAGATGAGAATGGTTGTCCAGGGTGTCTCTGTTCTTGGCATCTACTGAACAGAGATTAAGATAGTCAATTAAGCCTAATTGTGATAAATTATGTGCTTTATGTTCATTCTGATGGAGAACTACTGCCTAGCAGGTAATAACCCCAAACCACTAAACTAATTGTGGTTAAAGCCTTGGGTTAGACGTAGAATGACCCTAGATGCAAGAGGGTAGACTTCATCTACAGTGTTGTTATCACTGCATCCCAATTCACATACACAATTAATTTTGTGACAATGTATGAACTTTTTAACATTAATATGGCTAACAAGGCCTGTCCTTCCAGTATACTCGGTTTTTAATACTAGCATAGTGTTATTGGCATGAACTTGTAAACCATAAAAATCTAAAGGTGAAACTGTCTTTGAGTTGTACTCTATTTCTGTCATAGATAGGTGAAATTCCAGTGTAATAATTCCAAATGAACTTTCCTCTACTTCTTATCTTCATTTCAGTGGTCCTCAACTGATTTCTCTTTGATATCATACTCCTTTCAGTAAAAACAGTTTATATTTATTTTGATATTTATAAACTTTAAACATTTATAAATCATGCATATATGTACTAATATTATATTGATCATTACAATATATAGATGTAGAAAAGTACATAAAATAAACTCCAATAAGACTTCTTTCTCCATCCCAACGGATTCTCTTACACGCCTCATGGTGTGATCTGACTTCTCTTTGGAGACCAAGACTCTGGTCAGTCAACAGATTGAGGCTTGCAAAAGGAGAAATTCAACACAGCCTGATTCTTTTATCTCAACAGAGTTCAGATATATAAAATTAAATGTTGGAAGGGATTTTATGGGTTCATCCACTAAATCTCTTTTACCATACCCGTGAAAAATAGAAATTCATTATAAGATATATCATATTTTATACCTGAAATTTGCTAAAACAACAGATCATAAATATTCTCACTACACATACACACAAATGATAACTTTGAGAGGTGATGGATATGTCAATTAACTTGGTGTAATCATTTCACAATGTATATGTATATCAAAACATCATATTGAAACCATAGATATAAATAATTATTATTTGTCAATTATATCTCAGTAAAGCTGGAAGGAAAAGACGTAAATACACAAAAATAAGTCTATCCCTTCCCCAAAGTGCTCTTCTTTTTGGATATCACTGTTCTCTAAAGAAGACATACAGGTGGTCAAAAAACCCGTGAAAAGATGCTCAACACCATTAATTATTAGAGAAATGCAAATTAAAACTACAATGAGGTATCACCTCAAACCGGTCAGAATGGTTATCATCGAAAATGTATACAAACAATAAATGCTGGAGAGGGTGCAGAGAAAAGGGAACCTTCGTACACGATAGGTGGGAATGTAAATTAGTATAATCACTATGGAGAACAGTATAAGGGCACCTCAAAAACTAACAATAGAACTACCATATGATCCAACAATCCAATTCCTGTGCATATATCCAGAGATAACCCTAATTTGAAAAGATACATGGACCCTAGTGTTCACTGCAGCACTATTTACAAGAGCCAATACATGGAAGCAACCTAGCTGTCCATTAACATAGCAATGGAATAAGATGTGGAACATATATACAATGGAATATTACTCAGCCATAAAAGCATGAATAATGCCATTTGCAGCAACATGGATGGGCCTGAAAATAATTACCATTTTAAGTGATATAAGTCAGACAGAGAAAGACAAATATCATATGAGGTCATTTATATATTGAATCCAACAAGAAATGATACAAATGAAGTTATTTAAAAAACAGAAAAATATAGATTTTGAAAATAAAGTTATAGCTACCAAAGGGGAAATGTGGAAGGGGGAGGGATAAGTTAGGAGTTTGGGATTAACATATACACACCACTATATAAAAAACAGAAAACTAACAAAGATCTACTGTACAGCACAGGGAACTCTACTCAATATTCTGTAATAATCTATATGGGAAAAGAATCTGAAAAGGAAAGAATATATGTATATGTATATGTATATCTGAATCACTTTGCTATATCTGAAACTAAACAACATTGTAAAGCGACGATAACCCATTTTAAAAAAAAAAAAAAAGAATGTCCATCATTACACTGATGAACTTCATGTCCACTTAGGACTTACACTATCCATTTAGTGATCATAGGTTGCTTCAACCATCCTTTACTAGGTATGTTTCCGAAGTCATCAGTGCTTTGTCTCTCCCATTTTTTCTTATAGTACCACTAGCTTCTGAATAACTATCTGAAAATGGGAAACCAATGCAAGTATCACTGCTGAGAGGATCTGACCACTCTGAAATTAGAGAAAAAGTATAACCTTCATTAATTAATAACCCAATTTATACAGCTAGATTAAATAAATAGCTGTTTTTTGGAAATGTAATTATTTGTCTTTACGAGTTTCAAAGGATAATGGCACATTTATTACATCATAATGTTGCATTTTAAACATCTGCAGTGGTATCTTACTAAAAACCTGGCAAGGGACAAAAATCAATGGATCTAAGATAAAATGGAAAAATAAATAGAATCCACTAGGGTCCAACAGATAATGCAGTTTACTGTTCTTTCAATGAATACAGAGAAGTCATTTCACGTGGAGGGACCTAGAATAATCAAGATAAAATTACTTTATAGATAGTGTGCCTGGGCTAAAATGTTCCATTATTTTAATAGATTCTTTCCATTTCTGGTTTCACTGATGTGTTTTAGACTTTTTTTTTTTTTTGGTATTCCTGAATAGCTGGGTTAAGTACTTTTTATACACCATTACTGACTTTTACATTATCTTCCTATGTAGCAGATTTACAAACCTTAATCAACTTGAATCATACATTTAAATTTTTAAAATATATGGAGGTAAGCAACTGATGGAAATCAAACCAAAAAAAAAACATTCTCTGATAGTAATGTTAAGCTATTTTGGTCAAAATTAATTTAAAAGTATGCTTTGTAAAAAAATGCTTATATTGTCTTAACAACCTCAAGTTCAAATGTGAGAAGTAAATTGATAGCTTGGTATTTAAATGTTTGACCAGTGTCAGAATCAATTAATATTTCTATTAAGACATGTAGAATCTATTAAATGAAAGTATCTCTTTCTATTATGAAGAACTTATTTTCATTATGAAAAAAAAATCCTACAGAATTGAGAGTTAAAATAATTGTAGGCTTATATTATTAATAAGAATGTCTGGTTATATGGCAGTGTTGATGTGGGTTATTAATGTTTAGATTAATACCTTTAATTATACAAAACTTGGATATCAAAAATTTATCATACATGCACACACATAAGAAGGAAGTTTTCATATAAAAACAGGCAAAGTTTTAAGAATTGCGAGTGGTCCACTTTTAACATTTAGAAAACGTATAAAACATATGTACACACATTTTAAAGTTTTCCTTGTGATAGAAGATGATATAGAAATTTAGATCAAAAATTTATTCTATTAATATTTGGTAGTCTCCCACCTGGCTGTGTCAGTGCACCATTAATAACTAAGTGTCAGATTTTGAGAAAAATAATAATGAGGATAAACATGAAAGGGAGAAAACAAGTACAACTGACCATACAGTTAATATTGGAAAGTATATTTGTATCTTCCCATTTGAATATGGAACTCTTCTCTTCAATTAAAATAAGAAAATTCACAATTGGCATTGCAAGTTAAAGCTGCGTTCTGGAGATTATAATTTATTGACTGTATCTATTTAAAGTCAAATTTATTCAATTTAAATTATGTCAGTCTTCAGCTACACTGGATTGAAAAATAAACAAAGCAAATAAAACCATCTAACCAAATACTTAATCTGCCCCTTATAGTCAATTTACAACCCAAATCCAAATAGCGTTTCTTGATATGCTCTATACCTCCACATATTTGAACAGATAAGTATTCCAAACTATCATGATTATTTTAACAGATATTTCAGTTACATTATATTGGATATTCTTATTAAGACTGCATAATGATCCACAAATTTGAAATCTGATGTGTGAATACGCATGTAAAATTTCTGGAAATGGAGGGATGTACTGCTCATAAAGCCTAAGCATAAAATTGTCCTTTCTGGCCCCACAATACTTACTTCCTCAGCAATAATTTATGTGTAATTTTTCCTGGCTTGAAAAATGAGCTGTTGACTTTCCCATCTCTAGATTTGCCATTTATCTTTATCTTTATTTTTGGTGTAAAAATGGTGCATGGTTCTCTACTGCTTTCTACTTATTTACAATATTGGCTGGTTACAACTGGAAGATACCCTGGTCTCTGACTGGCGTACACTGTTAAGCTCTAAGGATGCCTGCTGATCCCTACTTCGATATGGCTTTATGTTTCGAATAGTTCTTTTCCAAAATATAGCCGTTATAAAAACAGAAACACTGAAGTCAAATTAAATTGTATTTTATGAAAAACAATGTTGAAAGCACACTTTAGGTAGATAGCTAGTTTATAAAACTACAAATTACCACTAAAACACACTCAAATACTTCGTATAATAAAACTGGGCTTCTTACCTGAACTCTTGTGAGTTTTTAAAAGGTCTAACCTAAATATTAAAAATTCCTTAAGAGAGTTTCCTAAATATTTATGTGACTACCTTTGAGTATGATGGAACATATTCAGTAAGGTAGCCTTATGTATCTATTTTCACATATTTAATATGTTATTTAATAATTCTTTCTCCCTCAGTAGTATGTGTGTGTGTGTGTGTGTATACACAAATATATACATATTTTTCCATATATATGGAAAGTTTGACCAGGCATGAGTTAAGGCATAAACCATCAATTAATCTTTAAAGAAGCCAAAAACTTTTTGTTCAAGTCAGTAGAGCAGGTGCAGAAAAACACTGATGTTTAAATGCTGGTCATGATTTCTACTCACGGTACAGAAGGACAATTAGCAGGCACTTGCTTTTTTAAAAATTTAAACCAGTTAGGATCTATGCCTAGGAATTCCAATTCTGCTCCTAGATTTCACTATTTCCTTAAGTCAGGATGGCCAGCAGAGGCTAAATGGTTAATGATGCATTAAAAATATCCAATGCAAGGATATGTGTAACTTCCTAAATATTGAGCTTAATATTTCCTAATGCCATGCTGTGGAAGTATAACCAAAGACCAAAATAGGCTTGTCTGGAAGTTGAATTTATTAACTAGCCAGGCAAGAGAGGGCAGTGTCTCTCTGTTTGTTAGTTACTCTCCCTGAACATGGATTGTAGGGACTAGATACATGGTAAGAAGGAGTAAATTCCCTGTTTGTTTGTTTGTTTTTATTGGTTATTATAAGGGACTGGCAAGTCTTTCTTGGTATGAGCCATTATTTGAATGCAAATTCAATTGTGTGGGCCCTAAATTAGCCTGGTTCTCAGAAAAGGTCTAACAATGAACTGTTTGGAGATCAACTAGGCTTAGAGTCAAGCCATGATCAAACCTTCATACACGCATACAAAATTTGAACAGAGATTTCCTTCGTCAATGCTAATCATAGAATTAAAGGCGGTTAGATCTATCGGTAACTTTAGAGAACATTTGTTTCAATGCCTCATGTTACAGATAAAGAGTGAAGCCCAATGCAGCAAATGATATGCAAAGAGTCATTCAACAGACAAATGGCAGAGCCTGAACTCTGACAGGGATGTACCCAGCATTACAGTGGAAACCGAAAAAAAATATATCCCAGCACTAGAGAAACTGGAGAGTTTGAGGCACTGCATCACTTCACACATCAGATGAGTGAAATTACTCTCCTGTAAAGGGCAAGCCAAAGGCTTGAAGGGGTAATGGCACTTCACAGAGCAATTTGGAAACGGAGGGCCACAGTGTTAATGCGTGCCATGGGGGGTGAAGAATGGAGAGAATGAGTTTCAGTTACACCTCTATAAACTCACCAGAATTTAAAAACTTTCAATCCTAGAGAAACTCTCAGAATTACTGTGCCCTGCAGAGATAGGAGGCAATTAAGCAGAAGTTGGGATGAAATGACTGCAAGATGGTAGAATGTTTAAAACAGTTGAAAGCAATTAAGATTCTATGACCTAGTCTTTTGTCATCGCTGGGCTACCAAAGTGCCCTTCAATCGCTGTATTTTACATCTTCTGCATAATGAAAACACCTGCAACTGCATAGGTTCTGACTTAACTTGCAAACAGAGTACATCTTTGTTGTGACTGGAATTTTATTTCCTATAATAGGTGATCTCCCCCAGTGCTACCCAATTTCATAATACTCAATTTACTGGGTCCATTACAAGAATAACTGACTGAAAGCATTTTTCATCCTTTTTTCATGAAAACATCAAATAAAAGTCAAATATATTTTAACCTTTAAAACTTTGTTTCTATTTTGTGAGGTGGCTACTATCAACAAGGCACTAGGGTTTTAGTGTCCCTGAAGGAGCTCAAGGTCTAGAAGGCAAGATATATATGCTAGTAAATATTAAAACAATATTAAATTGAGGCATTCACAGAGAGTTCTATGCAAACACTGATGAGTCATCCAAAAGAAAATACTTTCAACATAAGCGACTATGTGGTCAAGGGGGGAAGGACATTATAGAAAAAGGGAATTTTCATGGGAACGGCAAGTGGTTTTGTGTGGATAGAGGACTGAGATGTAGAAAGTAGCAGGAGTTAACTCCAGGATATCTCAACCTTGACACTACTGACATGTAAGACCTGATAATTTTGTTTTTGAGATTCTTCCCATGCATTTTCTGCAGAGTTTAGCAGATATCCTGGTGTCCACCCACTAGATGCCAGTAGCACACAGTCTCCACCACTACCACCACCATAGTCATGAGAATAAAATGTCTCCAGAACTTTCCATAAGTCCCTGGTGGACAGAATAATTCTTAGTTGAAAACAATTGGACACCTAGTAGAAGCTAAATCACCAAAGGTCATTGTTCATGCCAAGAGAAGGAATATATATTTTAACTCATACATAGAATGAGGTGACCAGATATCGCAGAAATGCTATTACCTTTCCAGTACAAGTTCACATAACACGAGATTTTATGAAATATTACAAAATGTGATTTTTGAATAGATACAGTTTTGGAGAAGAAGATTTCTGCCCTTTTCAAAGCGGATCTAAATCCCTAAACTAACATGAACCAGTAGAAATGTTTGTAATTATTGAATGTATGCAATCCTCGTATAGAAACAGAAACAAAACAGCATGCCTTTCAAGAAAATGGGAGTAAAATAATAAACAAATGTGGTTCTGGTCTCTTCTGCATCCCAGACAGAGCAAAACACCAAGCAAGACCAAAGCTGTGCAGTGATTTTACATTTAAGTAACTGACACATTGAACAAGGATTTCCCCCACTGCCCTTATTCTGAATGCATATAAGACTGAATGAAAATAATACTTCTTTGTTTTGATTTTGATGAACTCTTACAAAGCAAAAGGAGCAGCAAAAATTTGCCAAATGAGTGACCTACTGGCAATCCCATATATATATATATACACACACACACATACACACACACACACACACACACACACACACACACACACACACACACACACATATATATACTTTTTTTTTTTTGCAAAAACAGTGAAGAGGGCACATAGCACCCTTTCATGGCATGCCAAACAATGGTAGTAGCCCTGGTTTCTCATTTCTGTTTTTATTTTGTTTTGTTTTTTATTCATGTTCCAACACTTGGCAATAACACTTGATTTTTAGTCAATGCTTTCTTCAGCATTTATTGTATTATTGTTGCTATGGGAAAAGATTACAGGGGTTAATCACAAACACGGTGTTGTTGCATGAGATACTAAAACCTGATCCAACAGTGGTATGAGATCTGAAAAAAAAAAAACTGCTTGTGTGTATATAACACTGAGGTAATGGTGGAGTCTTATTGATTCTTTTAGACAGTTGCTCTTCCAGAGAAAATCAAATATTGAATAACTTGATAAATAAAATATAAAGTATTTTTAGAGATCATTCTAGAACCTCATCCCTTAACACATACTGGAATTTTTATATCATTTAAAAAACTTTTCTGAGGTAATGAAATAATAGTGTTTCTAAAATAAAATGAATTTTTAAAATAAAAGTAGTACATGTACAACATAAAAGTTCAAACGGTAAAGAAGGGCAAAACATTGAAAAGTGAAGAGTATTCTCTCCTTTCCAATTTCTAATTCCTTTCCCCAGGAAGAATCAACAAAAGTTGTATATACGTCTGGAAAGTTTTATTCTCCTAAGAGCAAGTTTACACAGTGTTGCTCTGTATGTTGCTTTTTTATTTAAAAATATACATTTTAGAGTTTTCTATAATGTAACTCCTATATCTGCTGTTTTCTTTATAATGACCTCACAGCCTGCAGAAGTAAAATGCTGCATATACTCTATTGCATATGTGTACTATTTGTTTTTAATCATTTCCTTTTATGGAGAGTTACATATTTTTGGTTTCTTTGTATATACATAATTCTGCACTATAAATTCTGTACATACTTCCTTAAGCAGTTCTATAAAAATATTTATGGGACTGCTTCCTAGTATGAAACTTATTCAATTTCTTTGATATTAAAAAAGCTCTTTGAATTAGACATTTCACACAATGAGAGATTACTCCTTTTTGTCTAATTTTGGGTTTGGAATTTTATTGGGATACACATTATTAGGAGCTAAAAATCCATGTTCTTACACTTAATATATGTTCTAAAGTGTTATATAATATATAACATATAGAATGAAGACCTTATTCAATAATACAATGTTTAACATAAAACAGTTTTGTAGTTTAGAACAGTTAATATTGAACAAAAGTGAATAGACTGACCAAATGAATGATTTAACAGCACATACAACACGGTTACTCTGATTTCCTTCAAATAATCTTATATGCATGCCTTAAGGTTAAAAATAGTTTGAAACCATCAGTCATTAGAATACAATCACCCACGTAGGCATTTAAAGTAGTTTTGAGCTATTCAAGCTAGTTAAACATAAGTTTGGCAAAAATATGTGGAATATTTCAAATTTGGACACCATTTATTAATTGCAAAAATTTTACATAATTCATACTACGTGCCAGGCACTAGTTAACTTCTTTTTCATTTTGAAGTTCTCCTAGGAATCAATTTTTGTGAGACAGAATTTGAAATTTCTAATCAAAATTCTAGTGTACCGCCTGATACATTAGTGTGTCCATGTATTTCTTCTATAAAAACTATATAAACACTGATGTTAAATACTGACTGCATGCCAGGTACCATGGGAAATGCTGTAAATACCAATATCCTCTCTGCATGTCAGAGAAGTTATGCTTTAGTTAGGAAAATAAATATTACTTAAATAATCATGCAAATAATGATAAAATCAAAACGCTGCTATATACTGAAAAGAAGAGTTATAGATCCTATAAGGGTCTATGATGTGAGAAATTACCCATTAAGGAAGGTTCCTCTGAACTTAGATTTAAAGGATAAATAAGAGTTAAAGGAGCAAAGAGGAAAAATGAACAGCATCCCTAAAGAGGAAATAGCATCTACAAAGACCTTGTGAAGCGAAGGCTCATAGTCATGGCCATTTACCCAGTCCCTGAATATATAATTTCAATGGCTTTACTTTGTAATTGGGAAATACCCAATGTGCTCCTTGGTGTACGGGGTAAGAACACTTATAGTGATGAAGTCCAAGTGGAAGCCTCTATCAAGAGAGGAAATGGGAGTTCCCATCGTGGCTCAGCAGTTAACAAATCCAACTAGCACCCATGAGGACACGGGTTCCATCCCTGGCCTTGTTCAGTGGGTTAAGGATCCGGCGTTGCTGTGAGCTGTGGTGTAGGTCACAGAAATGGCTTGGATCTGGCATTGCTGTGGCTGTGGTATAGGCCAGCAGCTACAGCTCATATTCAACCCCTAGCCTGGGAACCTCCATATGCCATGGGTGTAGCCCTAAAAAGGCAAAAAGAAAAAAAAAAAGAGAGGAAATGAAAAATAGCACCCCAGTATGAAGTAGCGAAGGTTAGATCCACCCTTCTAAAGGGCCCATCATACCTCCACATGATCCATGAGTTTGGACCCTAGGAGAGCCATATAGATGCTGAAGGGTGACAGTAGATTATTCAAAACCAAAATAAGCGGTAGCCCCAGTTGCAGTCACTGTACCAAATATGATACCTTTGCTGGAGCAGATTAACACTGCCTATAGAATGTCATATATGTTCTTTTCTACCCCAGTCAAAAATGAGAATCAGAAATAGTATATTATTTCTAATCATGTTCCAGAGTAATGTGAATTCTTCTTTTGCCAAAATTTAGTTTGAAGGGAACTGGATTGACTGGAAATCCCACAGAATATCACACTGAACCACTATATTGATGGAACCCTATCGGTAATTTTACGTCAACCAAAACAGGTAAGCAAAAGTAGCGAATACAGTGGAGGCTAGGGAAGGTACATGTGGTATGACAGGAAATAAGCCCTACAAAGACTGCAGGGCCCAACACGTGAGTGAAGTTTTTAGGGCTTCAATGGTCCGTGACTTAATGGGATATTCCCTAAAAGCAGGGGGCAAATTATTACATCTTGCAATTGTCACTACCAAGAGAGAACAATACCCTCTGGCCCTTACCATCCACTAAAGCTCACATATCTTATACCTAGAAATACTACTATAACCCACATATGACATAAAGAGCTCCCAGCTTTGAGTGGGGTCCAGAACAGATCCAGGCAGTTATGTAAGTGGTCCTGTCCCTAAGGACCACAGGACACAGAAGACTTTATGATATTAGTGATATCTGTGGTGAGCAAGCCCAGTTGCAATTTGCAGCAAACTCCTCCCCTGCCCCCCCAAAACCAAAATCACAACATATATCCTCATGGCACTGCAGCAAAACTATGCCATTTATAAGAACACACAAAATATAATTCCGTGCCTCTGGCATGCTACCAGGACCTGGGACAGATGGGACATAAAGTGTCTATGCTGTCAAAAGTACATATTATGATCTGGGTTCTATCAGAACAATTAAGTCATAAATTAGGTAGGCCCAGTAATAATCTACTGTAAGCTGAAAGTGGTAATTTAGGGGCATGAGTAAGACTAGAAGGTATCCTGCACCCAGTGCCATTTACCATTATCACACTTGTATCTCAGTGGCTCGGTCTGTGAGTACATGACCGTCTGAAGATTTTTAGTGTGGATTCACTGACAAAGCGTCTTGCATAAAATCATACTGAATGAATAGATCCACTTTACAGAAAAGGAGGGAAAGCAGTAGGTAAAAGCCATCAGATACTGGCTCTATCATGTACTAACCACCGAGAAGCTGCCAGCTTTACAGAGGGAAGAAATGGCCCGTTAGAGGTGACCTTGGTGATGATATCCTAAAAGGATAACAACATATTACCTGAATCGAGTACTAGTATATGGTACCATGTGTTCCCTTTATGTAGCATACATTGTCCTGAAAGTGGAGAGTTAAATAGGGATGGACCCACCATCATTCATGTGAGGGAATGGGAATTTATGTTTCCCACTCTCATGACTCTAGACGCCATAGATTTCCAGCCCTTGATTCTTTTTTTTTTTTTTTTGCCTTTTGTCGTTTTTTATGGCCATACCCGCAGCATGTGGAGGTTCCCAGGCTAGGGTTCTAATCGGAGCTGTAGCTGGCAGCCTACGCCATGGCCACAGCAACGCAGGATCTGAGCCGCGTCGGCGACCTACACCACAGCTCATGGCAACGCAAGATCGTTAACCCACTGAGCAAGGCCAGGGATCGAACCCACAATCTCATGGCTCCTGGTCAGATTTGTTAACCGCTGCGCCACGACGGGAACTCCAAGCTCTTGATTCTCAAAGAGGGTACACTTATACCAGAGGACACAATGAAAGTCCCATTAAATCTCAAGCTTTAGGTGTGGCCAGTTACCTAAGACTCCTTGTTCTTAAAAAAAAAAAAAAAGCAATAAAAAAGAGAAGTCTACAATCTAGAAGGGCGAAATGACACTGATCACTGGACGAAGATCAGGGTCTAGATGCCTCATCTGGCAAGCCGTCAAAGCTATCAAAGTTACTACTGAAAGGTGAGGGTTAAAGTATTAGTTATAACCTCAAGACTAGCTATAGCCAAAGGGGTATAAGGTCATCTGATCAACCATCCTATTATAAGTTTTGCCCAGGAGAAGGAGGATCTGTGGAATCCTAGAAGTAGAATATCATAAATTATATAAAGCATAGAGGAGATTGTAGTGGATGCCATGGTGTGCTGCTCAGATGCATCAACCACTCCACGGGACTGAACACTCATTCTCCAGCTTCTTGGATTGTTAGTGGCTGACTCAAAGTCATGCCTGCTTCCCAAGGAGAGCATACATCCAATGACTAGTCAGTGCAGGGAATATAAGGTCTAGGCCCCTGCCCCATTCAGAATACCAATGAACAGCTATCTCAGGCCCAGAGGTCTCTGTAGGTTTGCCCGAGACATTTGTCGTGATACAGTTCACTTCTACACTCCACCCAAACTTGCCTTTTCTGATCCCCTGCAGAGGTTGATCCTGAGAGCATATACCACTAAATGTCTTCAATGCAAATCTTCTTCAGAGCATGCTTCCTGGGGAACCCCACCTGAGATTAGCAGAGAGGGCAAGGAGATAGAACCAGAGACAGAGCACCGGGAATCTGAAGAAATACCATATTGTTGCATCATCTGTAAAGTGAATATTCTTTTTGCGTATCACCTAAGTTGGAATGCAGTTTATCATCCCTATGATAAACAAGCATCGAGTCATTTTTTTTTGTAATAGTAGTAGTAACTGAAAATCTTCAGAACATATGACCCAAAATATGCTGCTTTGGCATACTGATTTTTTTTCTGCTTAAGGCACTGGAGAACAAGCAGATAGAAGAAAGACTCTTCAACCTCCCCCTTTCTACCTAAACGCAGGTCATAAAATTTCCTGTGAGAAAGGCGCCCTCCCTGTATCAGTAAGAGAAGAACATTCTTATCACTGAGACTGATAGTCCACGCCAAAATGGATCTGTACAAACAAATCTCGTAACATAATTCTTAACTTCCATTAGTTCTCCCCATATATTTCCCAGTCACTGTCTCATAATTTACTGCCCCTAGCCCAAACCTCTGTTTTGTTACTTCTCCACAAATGTATCATTTCTTGGTTTAAAAAGTATAAAACTTTTCCGCTTCTTTAGTCTTCATTTTCCTTATGAAGAAACCCAACTGCTTCTTTAGTCTTCATTTTCCTTATGAAGAAACCCATGTGCATGTAAAAAAATAATAAAATGTGCATGTTTTTCTCCTGTTAATCTGCTCTATCTCAGTTTAATTCTCAGCCTGGCCAAAGATCTTAAGACAGTAAAAGGAACTTTCCCCTTCTCGATATGTACCCTAACTAATAATGAGTTTTTTATTCAAAACACAGTAGATTTGATTAAAAGCAAAATAAAACAGGAGAAAAGGAGTTTTAGAATTCAGATTTGCTGGAGTTTGGAGGACTTTTAGCGGGCTTAGTACAAATCCTACGAGCAATGCAAAGACATTTAAGTAGAAAAGCACTATGTGTTTCTGAAAAGGAAACAAAGAAAGCCCATACAAAATATTCAGTATACCATATGATTAAATAAGGGCTGATAAACTTATGTAGTAGTCCATGAAAAAGGAAAAAAAAAATGAGTGGTGATGTTAAAGACAAGTGAATAGGTAGATAAATATGTAAGATAGCAGATGAAAACTACAGTAAAATTTAGGTGTAGGCAGGGAATCTTATTCTTAGATTAGCAACCAGGTGACTAGTGGTTCCATTCATAAGATAAGGGATACTAGATGGAAATCACATCAGGTTTCTTCAGAACCTTAATGTATATGAAAATCAGGAGTTGGAGAGGTCATTACCACTTGAGAAGAAAGTCAACTAAAATGTTTTATATGTAATTCTATGGTTGAGAGAAGATGCAGTTTTGGAAATCATCTGAGTAGATCAGTAAGTGGTAACTGAAGCTCCAGATATGGATAAGCACAGAGGATCATTTGGAGGGGAAAAAAAAAAAAGGAAGAAGACAGCATAGACATGCGTATACTAACCCCAGAATTTAGCATTGGGTAACAGAAATACACTTATAAAAGGAGACCTTGAAGAAGCAGTCACAGAGGAAACATGGCTGTAGTGTCCCAGAAGACAAGCAAAGAAAATGATTCTAGAAAGAGGGGGTGGACACTGGTGTTGAATGTTGCTGACAGAACAATTAAATCAGTGACTGAGAAAACGCTATTTTGTTAGTGACATGGAAGCCACTAGTGACATCATCAAGAACTGTTTCTTGGAATGCTTCAGTGCTTTACGAAGGCAGGTTAAGGAGTAAGGAAACACAAGGAAATGGCCACAAGTTCAGCTGTGAAAAGCCAGAGAGAGGATGAGTGAATGGTAGTAAATCTGGCATTTTTGTTTTCTCATGATTTTCTTCTATTCTGTCTCAGCTCAGGCTGCCATAACAAAATAACATAGAGTGAATGGCTTATGCAACAGGAATTTATTTCCCACAGTTCTGGGGGCTGGAAAGTCCAGGATCAAGGTACCAATCAATCTGGCTCCTGACTGGAACCCTTTTCCTGGCTTGCAGATGGCTGCCCTACTGCTATGTTCTCACATGACAGGGAGAAAGAGGGCACTGCTCTCTCTTCCTCTTCCTGTAGGGACACTAATTCCATCACAAGGGCACCACCCTACCTAAACCTATTAACCTTCCAAAGGTCATCTAAATATTATACAGTGGGGGTTAGGGCATCAGCATATAAATTGTAGGGAGACACATAACATTTTTGCTGTGTCTGTCTCTCTCTTGAAAGAGAATTAAGCACAGTTTAAGAGTCAATAGGGATAATCTAAAAAAAAACAGACATATTAGATATAACTGAATCACATTGCTGTACAGTTGAAATTAACACAACAGTGGGAAACAACTATACTCCAATTAAAAAAAAAAAGGAGTCAATAGGGAGAACTGAATTTAGAGCTGGAGGTTGAATATCCAAAGGCGGAAAAATTGATAAGAATTCTGAATTACCTGGACCAGGGTGGCAGCAGTGGAGATGGGGGCTGGGGGTGGGATTATGGACATGACCTGAGGGTAGACTGGATTAAGCCATGGAAGAAAGAGGCACCATGAGAAATCTCATCCTTACTGAATTCCAATATTAGGGATGAAAGTTTCATTCTAATATGTTTCTTCTTATCAGAAGTAGTCATTTGCTTGAATGGACACAAAACTTGAAATTCTTTTTATTGCTAGCTATTATTGACTACTGTAAATTAGATCAGTACTGAATTTAATAAATTACTTAAAAAGCATATTGTACTTTAAGATAATAGAGTGGTAGAAAAATAAGCATTTACGGATTTGGAAGATTGATTTTATTGGGAAAGTCCTGATTTCTGTTGTTTCTTACTTGAGATTTTTCTAAGAAGGAGCTTAGAAAAACATCTGACATAACCTTACAGGGAAGAATAATTTTTCTGTTTTTTTTGGCTAAATTACATTTTGTCCTCAAATACGTCTATAAACTATAAATCCAACAAGACTCAGCATATCATTTCTAGTAACTCAGCATTCCAATTTCCAATAACTTAAAGCAAAAAATATTATAGTTGTTGATAAAGCAGAAGGATAAAACTACATGGATTAAAAATAATAATTTGCCAGGTTAGTGCTTATCATCTAATTCAATATTGTGGTTAGCTTAATTTTAAAAAGTGATAAAATCCAGTATTTCTTCCTTGAGAAATTTACATTGGGGATTTTAAATTCAAGAATAATGAAGAAACTACTCATATATAATCTAGTGGCTTTATTTCATAATTTGTATTTCTGAAGACCAGATTTCCAACTATGTCCCTCTGGACCAAAGGTTCTGAAACTTTTTAATATAAAAGATTCGTTAAGCCTTTGAAAGAAGCATTTGAGTATAACACTTTGTTACTGCTTGATCTCAGTGGTAAAAGTTGTAGACTCACATACAGTTCAGAAAAAAACATCCAGGAAAGACTTTTAAGTCCACGACAAATCCTCCAATAAGGACATGAGCTCTGGAATCAAACCACCGGGGTTCAAATTTCAGCTCAGCCATTTACTTACTACGAGACTGTAGAAAATACATTTAAACTTTTGATTCTATTTCCTCCTATGCAGTAAGAGGGTTAATAAAACCACTGACATCATAGGGCTGTTGTGAGAATTAAAATATTTAATGTCTATATAAAGCACTTAGAACTGTATTTGACACCTAATAAATACTCATTTAATATCAGCTCTCACAGTTGTTTAAAATACTCATCAACAAATGTTCCTTTTACTTTTTAAGAGAAATTTATTAAATGTATCTGACTCTCAGGGTCCAGAAAGGAACTCGAGGATTTTGCTCTAGACCAGCTAAACGGCTCAGCAAGACCTTGATGGTCTGACCTCTAGTTTCTTCTGATTTCTTGAACTTACTAATCAGTTCCTATCCAAGGGCTATGTACTAGCTATTTTCTCCTCTGGGAATGCTCCTCCTGATACTCTTGGATGCCATATTCTTTCCAGTCCTTCAGATTTCAGTTTATAAGCCATTGCGTCAGAAATGTCCTTCATTCCCAAACTGAAATCAATAACTAGTTACGCTTTTACCTCACCGAATAGTTCTCTCAAAGTATTTGTGCCTCTCTGAAACATTTCTTGATAATTTGTTTGTATTTCTGTCTCTCCTGATTAACTTATAGGCTACAAAATTCTAAACTCTATTCAATAGAGTAGCAAAAACAGTCCCTGTATAAATATTTGCCAAAAAATATTTGTTGAACAAATAAACAGACAAGTTAAAATTCAGAATTTTTATTTCCTGATCTTCAAGTTTTCTGTCCACCCTTTGCAAACTTGACTCTACATGTCATCTTACAGACTTAAGACATTGCCTCACGTAAGCACCTGGATCCCGCAAATTCAAACCTATACTGCTGAGAGATTAAAGAATTCATAGTGCAGAAATGACTCATAGTCAGAAGCTGGCATCATATTCATATAGAGGAACATATTTTTGTTCAATATTTCAGTAGACTGAATGTTTAATTTCTTAAGAGAAGTTAAAAGTTTCATGATTCAATGATGCAATCTGTTATGGACTGTCAGGAGAGAGGCAAACAAAATATCCAGCAGCTCAAAAACTTCCTCCTTACTGCATGTCCCCATTTTCCCACATGTTCATAAAACACTTACCATTATCTTTTTGAACTTGTATACCAAAGAGTACAATTGGGGAAATGATGAAATAGATGACTTATTTGAATCATCTAGAGATGATTGGGAAAGCAAAATAAACACTGAACTTCCCCCTAGAGATTTATAGAAATACATTTTCTTAGCTCCAGAGAGCAAACTGGAATGTGCTTTCTTAAAAATAACCCAACCCACATGAAATGCCGAGGTAGGCCCCCCTCCCACTGAAACCAAATGTCTCAGGAGAAGAAGCCTATGACAGTTTACAATTTATAAAGTTAAGTATTTGACTTCAAAGAAAATCAACAGGAACTATTTTCAGGCCTAATCTAAATCCATCCCCTCCACCTTTTGTTTTCCTGGAGAACACAGCCAATGCCATAGATCAAAGCCTGTTTTCTCTGAGCACATAGAGGGCTTGAAGGCTGTCTGTTCACTGCCACTGTCAGATGGATAATGACAGATGTAATGTATATAGCATCTCAGTAGATGAGGGATTTTTCACTTCATCCTATGAGGCCAGAGGACAATGAATTAGTGTACTGCCTGCCCAGAGTGCCAAGAGGAACACGCCACCAGCTGGAGCAGCAAAAACAAACACTCCCAAGTGCCTCTGTGCTTTACAAGTGGTCATTTTTCAAAAAGACGCACATGGCGAGAGTGGAGAGGCTCCCAGCAAATGAAAGAAAAGTAATGCTGTGTTTCACAAGCATTTCTGGGAAGACACCACCATCAAATATTCATGGAAAGCCTCATGTCTCTATGAGCCGGTTGATAGAATAATAGTGCCGATTCACCTGGCACCAAATCTCAGCCCCCTTCCCATTCTCCAGCTAGTAAATCTTGGCTGTCAGTGATGGGAGCTGATGGGAAATGATAGCCTTATTGAGCTGCCTCATGAACTGTAACTCATTTGTTCTCAAGAACCAGACTGACAGCCCTTGCATTTTTCCCTTCCAGCAAAATTGAGCATAAATCACTTTATCATTTTTCCACATGACAGTTTATCAGAATTCTGGAATTCTATATGAAGTCACAGTGGCTGGTGATAGAAAATGAGACAAGATCTATCCTGTAGCTGAAGAGGACTGTCCCTCCAAAGGCATAAATGTGACCATAAAAATACAATTGCAAATCAACTAAATACAACTTTTCTCCCCTTTGACAGACACCCCATCAGATTTTTCTTTTCCCTCTAGAGTTTTCTGCAAAGATGAGGAGAGTGAGTTATGGAATATAATTATGCCTTTGTTCTAACAAGAAAGGAAAAGTGGCCCAGTCCAGTTTAAGGTTTCTACTACCCAATTTCAGTGCTGGCGTCTTCAGAGGGAGAAAAGTCAGTATCAGGAGCTGACATTGAGGCATTACTAGAATTGCTGCAAAGAAAATCTGTTAAACCAATTTAGAACAACCTGCCTGTGTGCTTTCCTTAAAAGTATTTTGCAAGTGTGTCACTCTGATGCCATATGGGGATACAAAAACAACTGAGGTGCCTATTTAGGGGTTCCCAATTTCATCAGTGTGTAGTGGGGAGCCAGGAAGGCAGATCTACAGGGAAGAAGGTTCCTATAGTAGCTGCACACAAAGGACACCCTGTACACTTGAGACACCTCAAATGTTGAGGTGATAGAAGAGGGACGGTTAGGAAAGACCTCAAGAAAAGTGACTGTAATTCCAATCTGGGGAGATAATTCAGTGTTTCCACCAAGCAGACCAGTGACTCTCCAGGTGGTGGACATGGAAGGGGGAAGTCTAGTCAGTTTATTATCACATTTATTTTAATTGAAACATAAGCCTTCCTCTAGTTGATGGTTGACTCAAACTTTATAACTAGAGTCCTCCAGAAAGGCCCCCAAACTAAAATTGAACAGGATATTTATACACTGAGAATCTATAACATCACACATCTGAACACTCTAGTAAGGAGACAGAAAACACTACACACGTGGTTTGAAAAGCACATTCCAGAACTCGTGTTCCTTGTGTGACAGGGAAAGCCTACCTTAAAATCTCCCTCATTGCTAATGGTATCTCGAACATTCTCACTTGAAGAACTGTTCAACCATCTAACCTGGAACGCAGTTCCATGGCACTATATCACGGTTGGATCTGAATCATGGGGACAAATGCACCATTTCAATCTTCAAAATATGTACAAAGTCGTGAAGCCCATTAGATCTCCTTTCTGAAATTTTCTCTTCTCAAAGATCACTATTCAGATTTGGAATGGAGTTTACAGGAGTTGTATGTTCTATGGCCAAACAATGGCTTTTATTTCCCACATTTCCAAAGTCCTCTTTCTAAAAACTGATTTTGAACTTTCACTGATAAACATCGATGTCTATGTAAATTGGCCCTTTTCTCTTTCATTTCGTTTGGTTGGCAGAAGGATTATCTCTAGGTGTTATGCATTAGGTATTTAGATACATGAGCTCAATTACATGGATGCGTTAGACCCAAATACTTTAAAATTGTTAACATTTAAATGTGCACCTTTCATATAGGAATGGCATCGCTAATTCGCTATTTTAACTAATTTAATTATTAGATTAAATATATACCTATAGGGCATGCATTTCACCAGAAGTGACATCACTCCCAGAGAGGAAAAACTAGTTCTTGTGAGGGTGAAAAAAAATCTTACTATTTTTGCGTAAACAGCACGGATACATATACAATATAAGTAGACATAAGTATATTTGTGGTATTAAACTTAGAAGAGAAATCCTTAGGGGAAAAAGATTGACAACACTGCCATAGGTCATCTGTAGTGATCTCAATGAATAGTAAGTAAATACTTTTTAAAATGTTTTTAAATAAAGTAATCCTGGTGACTACTTTGGCTTTCATGGTTTTATTCTGATTTGCAGTAGAATGATAGCAGCCCCAGTCATTTTTCTGAAGAGAGCCGAAAATAAGGCATAAATATAAAATCTACATGTGGGAACCTGGCCAGAGATATTGCAGTGAGTAAACAGAGAACAGGGACAGGGAAAAATCATTTATCCCGTCAAACAAGCCCCTGGATGCAAAACAGTTGGCAGTTGATGTTTCCCAAGCAACCTTTGCCTGTGACAGAGTGTCAGAGTGAGTATCTCAACCCCACTGCAATCATATGCACTTTATAAAATCTCTCTAGGAATTCGTCTAAAAATAGGTAGTCAAGAAGTTATTATCGCATTCTCATTTATTGCCATTTTCACTTGATAAAGTCCCATTGAAATGCCTATGGAGGTCATGCATATTAGCAAGACATAAGCAGTTCTAAAAGCATGTCTGAATCACACTGAAAATTCATGACACCGAAGTAATTGGAAACGTAAGGGGTTTTGTGTGTGTGTGTGTGTGTGTGTGTGTGTGTGCATGTGTGTGCACGCATGCACTGATCTGTCCTTGAAAATATGTATGATTGGTTAACATGTCTGCCCCTCAAGAGGAGCAGTCTGTCATTGCCCCTTGAACCTGATAGAGTTTTTCTGATGGTCTTGATAAATAGATGTGATGCAAGTGATACTGCATGACTTCAGAAGCCACCAAGGAAATGAGTCTCCACGTTTTTGGGGACACACAACTTTTGGAGCTCTGAGTCACTGTGTAAGAATATCACTGGAAGGTGTCATTCTGGAGGAACTTCATGGAGATGCTACAAAGAAACAGAAAGAGATGCAGGTAAGCCCATGTTATCCCAGCACTCAACTCAAGGGCAGACATGAGTGTGCCTTAGAAAACTGCAACCTGAGCCACCTTCCGACTGCAACCACGTGAAGGACCCAACTGAGAACAGCCTACCCGTATTCCATCGCCCTCCATAAAAGATAATGATAAAATGACTATTGTTGTAGATCACTAAATTATGGAATTTGGGGATAGTTTCTTACACAGTGACAGATACTGGGAACATGTGATCACACATACCAAGTGAGAATGTTTCCATATATATTTCCAGAGATTTTTCTTTTCAGAATAACTTGGGCTTTTTTCTGGAATATTATAGCATGAGAAGGTCGATTTTTTTTTTTTACCCTGAATAGATCAACTCCCTATATTGTAAATTTCATCAAAGAACAATTCCAAAAGTTCATTTTCCTTAATTTTTTTTTTTTTTTTTGCCTTTATCTAGAGCCGCGCCTGTGGCATATGGAGGTTCCCAGGCTAGGGGTCTAACAGGAGCTGTAGCTGCCAGCCTTCACCACAGCCACAGCAACGCAGGATCTGAGCTGCGTCTGCAACCTACACCACAGCTCATGGCAACACCAGATCCTTAACCCACTGAGCAAGGCCAGGGATCAAACCCGCAACCTCATGGTTCTTAGTCGGATTCGTTAACCACTGAGCCACGACGGGAACTCCCCTTAAAAATATTTGAACTTGGTAACTTACATTATATATTTTATCTGAAGATTTTTAAAATATTAAAATATTTATTTTCATTGCATAGTTTTTTTATATTTTTCCCCTTGATTTTTTAATTTATATGCATATTACTTGCTTTTTATTGAAATATTCTTGATTTACAATGGTATGTTAGTTTCAGGTGTACAGCAAAGTGGTTCAATTATACATATGTATACAGACATTCTTCTTCGGGTTCTTTTCCATTATAGGTTATTACACTCTTGAATTTTTCATTTCCTGATTTCGTCTACTTGCTTTTAATGTCTCTTTGACCATGTAAATCATCTTATTTTAGCTGAGTTCCTGCTGCTGATTCTTTCTAACATCAAGTCCTTTTGAAAAACACATGGAAATGATTGCAAAACCAGACTCCCCAATAATTCAGGGTTGGCTGAGGGACACAAGGAGCCCTGGCAGCAAGGGCAGTAGTAACTGCCAGAGACCAGCACAGAAAACCAACGTTTGTGTCATCAGTGCCAGGACCAGCTCATTAAAGTCTCCTGGAGTATTGCACTTGTTTTCTGCCTCTTGAGGTCCCAGAGTTGTTCATTTATTTATTTAGTCATTTATTCCAAAAGCCTATAAAGAACACCAACTGCAATGCCAAATACTTGCTTAGTACCAATGATAAAAAGAAAAAAGAAAATGTGTCCCATGTCTTCAAAAGCTTCCTTCTGGAAAAAGAAAACCCCAGTGATTCTGATGAATAACTGGCCACAACAGAGGCATGCATAAAGTTCTATGGAAATATGGAGGGGGGAGTTTCCATGTCATCCTGGAGAAATGTGAGAATTGGAGATAATGCAAAACTGGAACTGATAATTAAAGAAAGAATGGGCATTCAAAAAAGAAAAAAATATGAGTTCACATGTGTGAGAACAAATGGATGTCAAAAGTCCATGTTTAGGAAATAAGAAAAGTAGTTCTGTGCAAACTGAAGGGCTTCTGAAGGGTACAAGGACACTGTAAGTTGGAGCCATGTTCTGGAAGAACAGGTGAGTAAGGGCTGAAAGGTAAAAAGCCTTGCATGCTATGCAAATTCTCTTCTCCCTGTATATAACATACACCCCAACATCAGCACGTGGGCACACATGCACACCCACAGATGCACCTTTTAGGGCTGAAGTGTCAATTAGGGTTAAAATTGATTTAATATTATCAGAGATTCAAATTATAACAGCCTGCACCTAATCTTGGAAAAGATGTATCTTCTTTCTATCTCTTCCAAAGACAAGATATTATTCTTAGCCTTAAGTATTTCCTCAGGTTCCCCGCGACTATCTACTGGATGACTAACTCACTCTACAATTATGAAGGATTTCCTAATATTTTGCCTCTATTCTTCCCTGTTTCAGCTTTCTCTTAGGCTGCCCTGGCAGACAAATGAGAATCATCAACTCCTAACTTATTTATAACATCCTCTTAGATATTTGCAGGAGAGCTCAGGGAGCAATTCAAACTGAAATGCAGCTGCTTTCAGTTCGACTAAATAAAAAAACCAAGCATACTTAGTTTGGCCTCAGATATGGCTTCTCAGCCCAGTGATATTGTCAATAAGAACTTGTAGGTAGTATGGAAGAATCCTCGTTATTGCCAGCAACCTGGGGTTGGGGTGAAACGCGTCTCCAGCTCTTTGATGCTATTTTCTGTTTTATGAGAAGTACTAGCCATGGAAATTTATGTTTACAAACTCAGTTTATGGTACTTGGGAGATGGTACTGGTGGAAAGAATTGAAGAATGAAAGATTCTTAAAAACAATAAAACTGCAATGGAAAAACTGCTTGATCCATTATTTGCAGGGATATAGAGGAGGCTTTCTGTTGGGTTAAAGCATACTATACTGGCATAGAATCTAGCAGAAAGTAAATGAGAAAACATGGAAAATGTCCTTAGAAGGGTTATTTTTTTATATATAAATAGCAATTATTTTAGCACTATGTACTGAAAAAGCAGCCCCTCCTTCACTGAATTGCCTATATATGTTTAAGTAAACTTTGACCATATGTTTGGGTCTATTCTGGACCCTCTATATTCTGTCCCAGTGATCCATTTGTCCACTTGATGCCTATAGCACACTCCCCTTGATTAACCATAGTATATAATGAGGCTTGAAGTCTGGTGGTGTCTCAAAATTGTTTTGTTTTGTTTATTCTATGTCCTTTGCATTCCCATATACATTTTTAGAGCAATTTCTCAGCTGCTTTATGTGTGTATGCAGTTTTTGTTCTTTTTTGTTTTTTTTGGGGGGGGGTGGGTAGGGGCGGGTGGTCACGTCCATGGCATATGGAAATGCCCAGGCTAGGAGTTGAACCCACACCACAGCAGTGACCAGAGCCATGGCAGTGACAACCCTGGATCCCTAATCTGCTGTGACACAAGGGAACTCCTTCTCAGCTTCTTTATAAAAGCCTTCTGAGCTTTTGATCAGTATTGTGGATCTATAGATAAAATACTGAGAACTGAAATTTTAACAATATTGCACCTTTTGAATCATGAATATTACATATCTTTCTACACACTTAGTTCTCTTTAATTTCTCCCAGCAGTAGTTTGTTTTTCAGGGTACAAATGTTTAAGACATTGTGAGATTATTTCATATTTTCAGCTCTTTCAAATAATATTGCTTAAAATTTTTCATTTCCTGGTTGTTTGTTGCTAGTGTATAAAATAACTTGATTGTGTAGGTCACTCTTGTATCCTACAACCTAGCTAAACACATGTGCTGGTTCTATTAGCTTTCTTAGGTTCCACAGACTTTCTTCATAGAAGATGTGTTATATGCAAGTGTACACAGCTTTACTTCTTTCTCTCCAACTGGATTTCCTAAAAAATATTGCCTAATGCCATTCTCACTTCTGATGCACTTCAGCCCTTTATGCAGATACAGATTGCACCGTTCAGATAACCTTTATTCCTGAAATATGTTATTCTGGTTTCATGTACTTGAAGTTTTTCCAAATAACTTTTTGACAGTTATATCAAATTTAATTCCATTACATTTAGGAAATTTATGACAGGATCTTAAGATTACACATTACATGACTTGAAGAATTATAAATTTATTAATACTTTTATGGTCCATAAATGATCCATCTTGATAAATATTCCATGTATACCTAGAAATAATTTGCATCTTGCTATTGCTTATTGGTATATGACATAAATATCAATTAGTTGAAACGTTTGGTAGGGTTGTTCAAGTCTTTTATAATGTTAACTAATGTTTATTTTATTGAGGGATAAGTGTTGAAATGTCTAACTAGATTTGTAGATCTGTAGCTTTCTCCTTTCAGTTTTATTGGATTTTGCTTCTTACATTTTGAAGCTTTGCTACTGATCCATATACATTTATGATTTTTAGATTCTCTTAATGAACTGACCTGCTTTATCATTTTGAAATGTCCTTATCTCTGGTAATAGTATTTTTTGCTGTGACATATACTTTGGCGGATATTAATACAGCCACCACAGCTTGCTTTAGGATTTATAGTACACATCTTTAACATATCACATTCTATCTTCACTAATATTATAATACTTGATATATATATGCTATGCAAACTATACATTATACTGGGGTAACTTCCACGTTTTGTATTATAGTTGTCATACCTTTTACTTCAAATATACTATAAAGTCCACAATATATTGTCATCACTGATGCTTTAAACAGTCAGTTACTGTTTAAAGGGATTTGAAAAATAAGAAAAAAACATTATAATTTAGCCATCTGGTCCTTTTAAGCCCTTTGTATAGATCCAGATTTCAATCTGAAATAATTTCAATTTGATAAACATTCCATTCCTGAAGGACTTCCTTTAACGTCTCTTGTAGTGCAGGTATACTAACTGATTAAGAAATTCAAAAGCTAAGAATATTAAAAAAAATCTTAACTTGCCATCTTAACTTGAAAGATGTTTTCATTGGGTGGAGAATTTAGGTTGTCAAGTTATTTTTCTTTCCATCCTTTAAAGCTGGGACTAGCCTCTCATTTGCATTGTTTCCACTGAGCAATCTGCCATCACACTTATTTTTCTTCCTCTGTATCTAAGATGTATTTTTGTCTGTGACTCTTTTTAATCACTGATTTCATCAAATTTTATTATGACATACACTAGCAGACTTTTATTTGTATTTCTTCATGTTTCATGTTATTTAGTTTCATGGATCTGTAAGCTTATAGATTTCATCAAAGTTGGAAATTTCTCTGCCATAATTTATCTAAATACTTTTTCTGTATACTCTTTCTCTTCCTTGAATATTACTCAATAAAATTTAGGTAATATTTACAGTCGTGACAACAAACAAAATATCTGCAGAAGAATATGTAGAAAGCAGAGAGATAAGAGTTGTGAATAAAACCATAAGAGGCATCAATATTTACAGGGCAGCAGGAAGGAATGGAAGGTGTGATGGTGATGGAGAAGGAATGCCAGAAACAGAGGAAGACCAAGAGCTCTTATGACAAATGGTCTGTTCTGATAATATATTTCTGCATAAGAAATTATCCCAAACTCAGTGACTTAAAGCAACAAGACTATTTTTACTATCACTTACAGTTTTTGTGACTCAAGAATTCAGGAAAGGATGGATGGATGAACAATGTGATTCTGGCTTAACATCTCTCATAAGGTTGCAGTCAGACAGCAGGTGGAGCTGGCACAGCTGGGAGGTGAGATAACTCGGGCTGGCTGAGTCTCTCTTTTCAACTAATCTCAGGTCCTCTCCACATAGTTCCTCCACATAAGCTAGTTTGAGCTTTCTTATAGCATGGCAGTTTGGAACAAGTCATGGTATATATCTTGGCCGATAGCTTTAAGATTACTTACTCCACAGAGCAAAGTGGAAGCTATATCAAGTTAGAAATTACATAGCATGCTATTGCTATATTCCACTGGTCAAAAAAGAATCACAACAGTCCTCCTGATTTCAAGGGCAAGGCTATGGACACCACCACTCCATGGAAAAAAAAAAAAACAAAGATAAAGTCATAATGTAAAAACAGCAAGAGGAATGGGAGCTATTGTTGCAATGATCTTTGGAAAATACAATCTGCTACTCCACGGGAGGAGACAGGTTTAATAAGAAAAAAGAGAAAAAGTTACAAGTGCTAATTATTACAGAGAGCCCAGGTAAGATGAGCATCGAAAACTGACAACTGTATTTGGCCCTTAGGTATTCACTGGCATTTTTGGTCTGAGCAATGCTCTCCCTTGTTACAGAAGTGTGTGAATAAAAACAAATTACATAAACCCCCAAACACATATAAAGGCATGAAAACAATATTGCAAATAGTGTCAAAGTGTTTATAACAGCAAAATGTACAGAATAATGTACATTATAGTTTAATTTTTATCTTTAATATTGACATATATACCATTTTGAGTCCCCTACTTGTGCTAGGCATTTTTATGAGTTATTAATAAATACATTTTACATACAGAGAACCTGAGTCTCACAAAGATTACATATATTGGCCAAACTCACACATTTACTAATTGAGCTCATTTCAAAGTCTCGATCTTTCTGACTCCAGAGTCCTCATTTTTCCCCTCTATGCTTGACCGGCTATAAGAGCAATGATGCAAATTCTCATTCTCTTTATTATTCATCAATTGATATTCATAGTAATAGTCCATCCACAATTTAATAAGTTTAGTCACTAAAAACTGAACAAAAGTAGAAAATGCACTGTTTAGTAGTAGCGCTTCCTCACTCTGGCTCTCAGAAAAGAGCACAGGTGTGTGTTGTACTTGACCACCAGCATCAGCAATTGAAATAGTTTAAACTCTTCAGATTTGCAAAAAAAAAAAAAAAGCATTTAAATCCAACTATTTTTCCTGACTAGTTTGCTATAATGTGTGTGTTGTCATATTTACCTTGGGAATTATTTATTTTGAAAATAATTTTCCTTTGTATGTCATGAAGTTGATGGTTTGGGGATTCACTCAACCATTTATAATAGGATCCTGAGGAACACACAGAAAATACTGAAACATCCCCAAACACATTCTATCTGCAGGAAAGGTCAGAACCTCACAGGATTTTCAGTGAACCTTAAAAGACAAACAACTTCAACATGGCGCTGCTATGTCTTGGCTCAATGCAATTCCACCCCTGCTGAGAATAGTAAAATAAAGACGATATTTGATCCAGGTTGTAAGTGAGCTGTTTTTGTTGTGTTTTTTTTTTTTTCTTTAAAGGCAAATGCCAAAGTTCAGTTCATTCGATAATTAGGCATGAATAACCTATTAAGCTTAATTTGAGTATGATAATCTCACCTATACATCTAAAACAAACACCAAAAACATTAGTCTTTCTGAGGTGGCATAGAGTAATAACTTGAACAAGGGAATTAATAGCTAAACAAGCTAACCCCTGTTAGGTTATGCAGGCAATGATATACATCTTTCTTTATATGTTCTATCTGCAGTAATGCATCCCAAGTTTTCATAAGCCCTCTATTTAGCCCTTAAAACAATGTAAATTTACTGTTGTTTTTCAAATTTGGTCAAATAAGATTAAGACAGTTCCCAAAGAAGCCAATCACCTGTGTCCTATTCAGGTGCCATCATATAGCAAGTACAATTTGAGGGTGTGTTTTGGGCCAAATGACAGAACCAAAGGAAATTAATAATAAATCATAATGATATTATATAATATTTGATATTATAAACTATTTATGCCTAACACATCAAATCACACTTTTGATTTCCTGTCCCTCAATAGGTTATTTCATTTGTAGCTTACTTCAAAGTCTCCCCCTAAATTCAGTTCTTTCATATATTTAAAATAATTTATAATTAAATGCCAGATATTATGTTAATTGTAATTAACAGATCCCATTATTTAGTAAACAATCCTGGCTAACTATTAGCATATTACCATTTGATCTACCAGTTCCATCTGTAACTAAGAAATGTCTCTGAGTTGCCCGTGTTTACTCAGTATACACTAGCAAATGTATCTGATCATGGACAACAGCTCAGCCTAAATATTACAAAATCAACGAGTTCTATGTGCAGGATGACAGATGACTGTCCCTATAAAGTGAATTCATGTTGCATACTCACAGCTATTCTTTAACCCTGGCATGAGTTCCAACACTGAATCCCAAGTGATTATACCTACTAATCCATAACAATGAACACAAGACCATAGCAACCCATTTACTGAAGCTCTTACTAGGAATGTTACAGTTAAGCCCATGTCAGAGTTACTGTCATAAATGCAGTTGGATTCAACACAAATAATTTTATAAGCAATGTTAGAACACTTCTGCTGGGCATGAATGGTGTACAAAGAAATGCACCATAAAAACACTGTCACATGGATAGACTTCAGGTAACTCTCAGAAGTCATCTGGATATTCAATCACTACTAATGCCCCACTTGGATCTTGATAAAGACTGTTAGTTAAAGTAAAAACCATCTCCTCCTTCATATTGTGAAGAGAGTTATAAGATTCAGTATCCTTTTGGTCTTTATGGCTTTGGTTGCCAGTCATAGCAAGAGCCCTCAACAGTAAAGCATGGGAGCAGCAGTGGGAAGAAGTAGGCAAACTTCTGCTTTCTGAAGAGAAAACTCAACCGTATTTTTTTTCAAGCATGATGGGACAAACTGAGAGAGAGTATATATCTCTTTGGGTTTTGGCAGGGCCAGCCACTATCTGGTCTTCTAAAAAGTTTTTTTTGAAATGCTATTTATTGCCTAAAACTCTTGATGAAGGATGAAAACAGGGGTGAATATACTATTACGTATGTATGCGGTAAAATATCTGCTATAGGCATTTACATTTTTCTTTTTTTCCTATTTGGAAATGCTAGCCAGAAGAATTTGTAGTTATAATTTTATTCTCACAGTGTGTTCTTAGTAACAGTTCTTACTACTGGAAAAAATATAAAGCTATCTATATATAAGCCAAATACAGCAGAAACAATATAAGATAATCCACATACAAACACAACGCTCATCATTTGTCCAGACTCTTTGGGTGTCTTTGTTGTGACTCCACAAAGCAATTCAATTAGCAATACAGTTGGCCAATCTGAACCAATCTGGGGCAATCTTGGAATATTCAAAGGCAAAGTGCTTGGCACAGAGTCAATTGCTAATTGTTTTACTGTGCAGATAATAAGCTTCTACACATGGTTCCTTAACACTTTTAACTACTGAGAAACCTATATTTTTGTTCCCTTAAAAAAGAAATTACCCTATAGCTTTATTCTTCGCTTTGTAATTCTACACAGTTCTTTCCTATTTGTACTCAGGTACTGGGAGCAATTTTAGACTCTACCTACACCTAAACAAAAAAACTCATTTTGTTTAACCTACCCTCACTCCACTTCTTTCTAATCATCTCCACCTGAAAACCAAATATGTTTCCTTAACTGCACTTTGATGGGCAAATGCCTCTAGGAGACTGGGTTTCTAGGCAACGACGCAGAGACTAAGGGCAAGACAAAGGGAATAGTTCCCTATTTCAACTGTCAGAACAAAAGGGATTCCTTCATAATGCATTAATGTCCAAGAACTGGTGGCGTATTTGATTTAATTTTTTATAAGCTGTCATCATAAACCTGCCTTTTCAAGTAACTGTTTTTCTGAAGTTATTGTTTGATTTGTCTTTTTAAAAAGAGGTATATTACAGAGTTTAATGATCTTTAATTCACCCTGGCTAATTTAATTTTTTTTTAAATTCTTCTTCCTCAATTCATCTTCCCTTTATAAGAACACTCTGTTCAAATGACCATATTCCAGAATAATCAGGACATAAAGGGAGAAATCTTGCTGACATGTCAGTGTGCAACCTTTTCACACTATCAGCAGGCTTCAGGGCCATGTATTTGCAATTAAAGGTATTAAAGATACAGGGAGATCACAATTAAGGTCATTCTTTGCTCCTCTCCATAGTAAAAGAGGGACTTCTAAAAACTAATTTGTGCCACAGAAAGGTTAAAACACTGCCAGACCCGGAGAGTAATTCAGGTAGGAATAAATAGGGAATACAGACTATTATTTGCAATGAAATTTTATCTTAGGTCTTCTTTTGCTTCTGGATAAATAGGTAATTTCAGGACTATGAACTTGTTGCCTTCTGAGTAAAAACGACAGTTATTCGGGGTCATAGAAAGAGATTCAAATCTCATCAACCAAATTGTAGATGCATATTTCTGGCATAAAACTTGGAATTCAATAGCCTTCAGTCTTAGGCAACTGTGTGTCTAAAATGTTTAACGTGTGTTTAACTGAACTAAAATAAAGTTCCCATTGCCTAGAAGCAATGGGAGTACCTGAGTTATCAATAGTCCCACCAAACTATAATGAATAACGTCCTTAGCTATTGAGTTTTATTTCACAGTGGAGTTTTAGGGAATGTGTCATGATGGATAAAGGGACCAGAATATGCCACCCCAAAATATGCCACTTTGGCATAAGGATTACTTTGAGCTGAAGGCACTTGAAAATCAGAAGATATAGGAGTTCCCGTCGTGGCGCAGTGGTTAACGAATCCGACTAGGAACCATGAGGTTGCGGGTTCGGTCCCTGGCCTTGCTCAGTGGGTTAATGATCCGGCGTTGCCGTGAGCTGTGGTGTAGGTCGCAGACGCGGCTCGGATCCTGCGTTGCTGTGGCTGCGGCGTAGGCCAGTGGCTACAGCTCCGATAAGACCCCTAGC
>PVHT020000077.1:30116602-30326713 GCA_004024745.2 Catagonus wagneri
GAAAATCAGAAGATATAGGAATAGGTCTTTGTTTTCCCCTTTATCTGCCCTAAAGCAGTGTATAAATTTCTCTTGGAAGAAAGTACCCCACCTTGTACCAGGGATAAGAGAGTGACTCTTATCATGGATGATAGGAAGCAACACCAAGATGAGTTTGAATAAACAGAACCTACTACAATCACCCTAATATCCATTAGATCCCCCTCAAACTTCCTAGTTGTTCCCCCACAATTTACCTTCCTTTGAAACTTAACCCTCCTTTCCCTTATAAAAAAGGCATATAATCTCTGAATCCAACCACTTCTTTGAGTTGCACTTCTTACCTGTAAATTTTCATATACATAAGTTTTAATAAATATTGTGTGCCCTTTCTCCTGTTAATTGGTCTTTGATTAGTTTAATTTGCATGCTCCCTGGCACAGAATCTAAGAGAGCAGAAAAAAAAAAAAAGGTTTTCCTCCCTATCACTGATCTGGTATTATAGGTACAAAATACTATGGCAGGAGTTCCCATTGTGGCTCAGTGGTTAACGAACCTGACTAGTATCCATGAGGATGACGGTTCGATCCCTAGCCTCACTCAGTGGATTAAGGATCCTGAGTTGCCATGAGCTGTGTGGTGTAGGTCAAAGATGCAGCTCAGATCCCGTGTTGCTGTGGCTACGGTGTAGGCCAGCAACTACAGCTCCAATATAACCTCTAGCCTGGGAACCTTCATATGCCGCGGGTACAGCTCTAAAGGTACAAAAATAAATAAATAAATAAATAAATAAATAAAATACTATGGCAGGTGATAAGATGTGACTTTAGAGTCATTGTTTCATATATAGACAGTGCTTCTGATAGAGGCAATTTTAATAGATTATTGGAGGAACTTTACAAAACACAGAGCTCTGAAGCTTGGAGAATGCACAATGTCAAAGAAGAATAAAGTAGACACAGAGAAAAGCTGAGAAGAGACATGGCTGCTTTCAATGGTAACGTTAAATTTATTTCGTCCCAGTTTGTCTCAGAGAAAAACGGTTAAATGGACAGAGCAAATCCTAATCACGGAATGGAAAGCAGATGCACAGAAAATGGATTCTCATTCATAGAGAATTATCCTTTGCTTAAACAAAAATAAAAAGGAAGAATTTTGCAAAGCATATGGGAAAGATGCAAAGCCCCTTTAGAAATAGATTGATATGGACTGTGTATAATGTAAGTCATTCACATATGCAAAAGATAAGCACCAATAAAAGAACCAAATCAAATAATCCATCCTTCTACCTCAAGACAAAATGGGAAAAGCGTGCTAAGGACACATCAATGATCAATACTGGGATAACATGTTGTTCTGGAGAGTTCAAAGAAACAGTATATCTCATTATTTTGGACTCAAGGGATAAGAAATATTTCCCAGTTTCAAAAATGAGGAGAAGGCACACTTTAATATTCATATGCACTACAAAATATTTCTAGTTTGTTGTATAATATATGCTTAAGTTAACAATATAGCAATGAATGTATTTCCCGTTTGAAATTTGCACTACCAAAATGGTAAGCCCTAACCCTAATTACAGCTCCAGTTACTCTAACAAAATGCTCTGTTTTCCTCAGAGTCCCAAGGTACTAGTGTATAAAAATAGTCTTGGAAAACTTTACTTACCTTTTTGCAATAAAGGGTAACATCATGTTGAAAGAAAGAAAAACTAGGCAAATAGTTGCCTCACAGCACTTAATCTTAACTGGTTTCAAACTGTTTGTCTTTTTCTCCTTTTCCTTTTTTTAGGAACACACCTAGGACATATGAAAGTTCCCAGGCTAGGGGTCAAGTCAGAGCTGCAGCTGTGGCCCTGCAATACAACACTGGATCCAAGCTGCATATGTGACCTATGCTGCAGCTTGCGGCAATGCTGGATCCATAACCCCCTGTGTGAGGCCAGGTGTGGATCCCGCATCCTCATGGACACTAATATGTCTCTCACTTTGCTAAACTTATAAACATGGGAAACTGGGTCATTAGTAGTTAAATACCTTGTCCAATGTCACATATTTAGGAAGTGAGAGAAAAGGAACTTAAAACCTGATTGTCTGATTCAGAATCTCATTCCCTTCAGTGCCACCGTGTATTTCCTCCAAAAACAATGGACATAAAGGAAGGGAAATCTGGAAGCTGTCTACCTGAGTGTCGTTTAATTCCCTGCTACCTATCAGACAACCACACAGCAGCATTTGAAGAGGGAATAAAGCAGAGAATGTGAAAGTCTCTGGAATTTCTACTTGACAATTCTTGCCCAAAATAATCCTTAGACCAAGAAACTAGTTTTGTCCTCTCTCATTACCTTCAAAAACTGGGTATGTTTATGAGTTCCACTTAGAGTGTCCTCAAGGTCAAGTCACAAAACATAGAGTAGAAGACCTGTAATGCTAATATACATTTTTCAAAGGGTTACAAAGTCTTCATCATACTATTAGGGCATGTGATATATAGCACCTATGACATTTTAAGAGGAAAAGAGCACTTATAGCACTTACAGCTAGAATAAAAATATCATATGCTCTAATGACAAGAAATAAATAAACAAGTTATATTGGGAGAAAACAGATATATATGTATATTGATAAAAATGCACCAGATACTATTTTCTCTTTTGTCAGATGCAGTAATTTCTATTATTTTTTTCTTCAAGTTCATGGAGTCTTCCACCTGTTTTCTCTATTCTGCTTTTAAGTCTACCCATTGAGTTAATGTATATTTTAGTTCTAAAATTTCTATTTGATGTTTCTTACTATTGTCCATTTCTCTTCTGAGACTTTCATTTTTTTTAAATTTCTTTAAATGTGCTCCAAAGTGTTTGTTGAATCATTTTATGATAACTGCTTTAAAATCCCCATCAGACAATTCTAACATCTATGTCATCTCCATACTGACATCTGTTAATTGTCTTTTTTCATTCAGTTTGACATATTCCCAATGAGAACTGATTTTTTAATAGAAACCTAGACTATTTGGTATTTTGTGGCAAAATTCTGGACCTTATTAGTCTTATTTAATCAGGCTTCCTCTGACTCTGCTCCATTGGGTGAAGCATGGTGCCATCTCATTTCTGCTCAGTGGGAAATTAAGTCCAGCTTTTTTCATTTGGCTTCTGTTGGCATCCTAGGCTGCTGGGGAAGAGGGGGTGGGGGTTTACAACTGCTGGGTGAGGGTAGGAGTTCAGCATCCCCACTAGGTCTTCGCTGATCTATCTTGTTTAGGAGGGGAAGGGATATCTCTGCTGCTCCCCATGTGTTCTCTATTGACAAGAGGTGAGAGTGGATGTGTTCCTTCTTCACTGGTGAGTAGTGGTCAAAGTCATGACTCTCCACTAAGCCTCCACAAGGCCACCCTAGTGACATTCTACTGAATTCCAAATTTCATGCCAGGAAAATTCATGTACAGTTTAGGTGAAGAAAATCCTACCTCTTTCTCTGATCCAGGTTAACTGTTATTGTTACCCAATTTGAGATATATGAGGCAAAAAGAAACCTAGGCCACCCACTGCCATGCTGGCCATTTTGTTCTTTGAAATCTGAAGTGGTCTGTCTCTTCTATTCATCTTTTAGAAATCTCTTATATTTGCTTATTTTATGCCCAGAGCTTTTAGCTGTCTTTAGTGAGAGGAAAAATAAAAGTGTCTATTTAATCTTTTTTCAGAAGTAGAAGTCCTGTACAAATAGACTGAAAAGATGAACAAGGCATCAAGGACATATGGACTATAACCAAAGATCTAATACTTATGTCACTGGAGTACCAGACAGACAAGATAAAAGTTTACTTTCTACTATCACAAACTAGTGAAAGAAGAGAAAATTACACTCAAAGTAAACAGGAAAGGAAAATAAAGGTCACAGTGGGAAACAATGAAATAGAAAAGAGAAAAACAATAGAGAAAAATGAATGAAACCTAAAGTTGGTTCTTTGATAAAATCAATACTGTTGGTAAACCAGTAGCTAGACAAATCATAAATAATAAAAAAGACACAAATTACCAATATTAGAAATGAGACAGGTGTTATCACTATAGATACCAAAGCTATTAAAATGATAATAAGGGGATATTACAAACAGCTTTACATCAATATATTCAAACTCTTACATGAAACGTACTGATTCCTCTCAAGATACCAAAACTTACTCAAGAAGAAAGAGACAATCAAATTATTCTATATCTATTAAGAAATTGATTTATAGTTTAAGATCTACCTCCCTCCCCAAACTCCAAGGATCCATGACTTTACTGGTCATTTCTACCCAATATCTAAGAAAAAAAATAGCATTCTCATAAAAACACTTCTAAAAATTTAAGAGTAAGGAATTAGTCCACCATATGAGACTTAGATATCAAAACTGAACAAAAGGCAACACAGAAAAGAAAGCTATATACAATTACCCTTCAGGAACATAAACAAATTCTCAATAAACCTAGAAAACAGAATCTAGCACTATATACAGTGGATAATTTCCCAGGAATGCAGCATTTGTTTAAAATTTAAAATAAAAATAAATGTAATTTATGACATTATCAAACAAAGGAGGAAAAGCCATTTTGTTACCTCACTATGTGAAGAAAAAGCTTTTGATAAAGTCTATTCAGTTTCATAAAAACTCTTGGCAAAGAAGAAGTGGAAAGTTTCTCAACCAGATAAAGAACATTTAACAAAAGCCTATAGCTAACACCACACTTAATAGTAAAGAACTAAGTACTTTCCCTCTGGGATCAGGAAAAAGATAAGAATATCAACTCTCAGCTATTTCATTCAACATTGTACTGAGGTTCAACCCAAAGCAGCACATAAATAGTAACAACAAAGCATGCAGACTGGAGAGGAAGAAGTAAAAGCCCATGGGATTTGTAAAAAAGAATTACTAGAGCTAATATATGAGTTGAGTATGGTTATAGAATACAAAGTCATTATTAAAAATCAACTGAACTTTTGTATATTAGCAATGAACACTCACATAGTGATATATGAATATCATTTACAATATGATCAAAAATACAAAACACTTAGGTGTAATTTGATAAATGATGGTGAAAGACCTGCGTGCTTTAAGGGACAAAACACTGCTGAGAGAAACTAAAAATGACCTATGAAAATGGGGAGATATATTGCCTTTGTAGTTCAAAAACACTCAACATTATTAGAATGTCAATTCCTACAAACTTAATCTATAGACTTAGTACAATCCCTAATATGGAAAAAATGCAAACTAATCTATAGAAAGGAAAAAGATTAATGATTAGTTTTGCAATAACTCGGGTGGCGTGGGGAGTTATAGGAGTGAACTTTATAAAGGAGTATGTAAAAATTTTTCGGTGGCAAAGGATATGTTTATTATCTTGATTGTGGTGATCATTTCTCAGGTCCATATATATGTCCAAACTTAGCAAACTGTACATTTTAAATATGGCCATTTGTCGCATGTTAATTATGCCTCAAGTTTAAAAAACAAAACTAAGCTATTTAGATAGAATTACACACACGCACCTAGTGACAGTAATGAATGAACAGGGTAAAGAGAACAGGCTTACAATGAATCCACTTAGATTGAGGCTGGCCTCTTCAAAGTTAGTTTAAGAAAAATACTCATTTTAGACAGCTAGATTTCTTTCAAAGCCCTAATAATGAAGTAAGGTTACCTGATTTTTTTTTTTTTTCTGTTGTTGTATTGTATTACTTTGTCTTAAAACTCTCAGGCCTGGCACTGCAAAATATATCAACCTTTATGTTGTTGGATTTAAATAATGTTTTCAGGGAAATTCAATACTATTTCATCAACGGGATAATTAAGACGAGTTTCCTAATATTTTAGGATAACAAAAAAGTTTCCATATTTGTCTTTGTCTTGGTGAAACTTCTCTACTGAGGCCTTAAAAATAAATATTTCTGGAGTTCCCGTAGTGGCGCCATGGTTAACGAATCCAACTAGGAACCAAGAGGCTGTGGGTTTGATCCCTGGTCTTGCTCAGGAGGTTAAGGATCTGGTGTTGCCATGAGCTGAGGTGCAGGTTGCAGATACAGCTTGGATCTGGCATTGCTGTGGTTGTGGCGTAGGCCGGCAGCTGTAGCTCCGATTCAACCCCTAGCCTGGGAAGCTCCATATGCCATGTATGTGGCCCCAAAAAGCAAAAAAAAGAAAGAAAGAAAAGAAAGGAAGGAAGGAAGGAAGGAAAACAAAGAAAGAAAAGAAAGAAAGAGAGAGAAACGAAGAAAGAAAGAAAGAAAGAAAGAAAGAAAGAAAGAAAGAAAGAAAGGAAGGAAGGAAGGAAGGAAGGAAAGAGGGAAGGAAGGAAGGAAGGAAGGAAGAAAGAATTCCTTCTTACATATCTGCATGAAGAAGAAAATAAGTTCTAAGTTCTGAAAGTTGTCCCATAAAGACTGTACACCATTCCTACAGGTTCCTCAGATTTGTGATAAGCATCCATAAATTTTCTAGCAACATTTTTATCATTTTCTATCAAGAATCCAAGTATCATTGAGATTATCTGTGATTTTTACCATACTTTGTAAAACTTAAGCTGAAAAAGGATATATCTGCATACACTTAGAACACAGTAAATCATGAAAAATGGCTTCACACTCATCTATGAATGTAATTTATGTTAGAAAGTTCTTTCCGTATGATCATCAACCATTTTTATTGAGCATGCAACCTGTCAAAACCGTTGCAGTAGGCATGATTATATAAACAAATAGTTGGAACAACAGCATTCATTTATGCAACATGTTCACTTGAGTTTCCAATGTGGACCAGGGCTTGCACTAGGTACAGGGGTATAAGGGTCAACAAAAAAGCCATGACCCTGCACTTCATGGTGTTAACACTGCAATGGGAGGATATAGACTAAATAATAATTTGAGAATAAAATTACTTAAAAGAATCTCTTGATAAAAAGACAGGATTTATATTTTAGTTATATAGTAAAAAAGCAAATATCTCTTACATTCTAATTTAATCAGTACATATTTAACAAGGTTAAAATATGCATATGTGTATAGTTAATTTATAGCTTTTGAAAGTATACATAAAATATTCAAAAATAAGCTTTTTGAGAAAATTTAATTCTAGACTCTTTAGAGTTTTATGTAAACAAATAAACCTTGAAGACTTCCAGTTAACAGTGAACTAGGTAATTCTGACCAACTCTCCTACTGACTACTTCCAGAAAAACAAAACAAGTTATAAAAGCACCTGAAGGAATCTGAGATCTGACAAGACGGGGAACCTGACTGAGTCAGGATTTAGAAAAGGGAACAGTCAGGAACTTGACATTATTCCTTTGCAGGGACTTGCTGATTCCTGAGAGGGCTGAGGAGCAGGAGTGTTGGCAGTCTCTCTTGGTGAGAGCACAGAGATGCCATTCAGCGGTCACCAAGAAAAGTCCCCTGCTGAACACACCCCATCCTTTGGACCGAGACCTTAAAAGAATTTCACAACAGCCCTTCCACCCTGCAAGGATAAACGTTTACCAAAAGTAGAGAAATCTTCCCAGGAACAGCAACTTATTTTCCAGTCATCTCCATTTAAAGTGTGATCCAGGATTGCTAGTGCCCAGGAAACTAATAGAAATAATGACAGAATCCTCTATAAAGGATGATAAAATCATCCTAGACTCTAACTTAAGTCCATTTTTGAGATACAATAACTGATACATATTTTTAAAAAGCAACCATATAACGAGGTCATAATGATGGATACATGTCATCAGACATTTATCCAAAACCACAGTATGTACAACACCAGGCATGAACTACAGGGTGAACTATGGGCTTTAGGTGATAATAATGTGTCACTGTGGATTTATCAGGTATAACAAATGTCCCACTCTGGTGGGGGATGTTGATAATGGGGGATGTTGATAATGCATGTTTAGGAGCCGGTGGTCTATGGGGAATATCTCTATTCCTTCTCAATTTTTCTCTGAACCTAAAACTGCCCTACAAAAGTGAAGTCTTAATAAAAACTCAAAACCAATTAAGGAGGCAAACATGAATTAACAGAAAAGGTAGAAGGTAAAAACACACTCAGAGGTACTTAAAAGTAATTCAAGATTAAAAATTTTGGCAAAGAAACAGAAGCTATAAGAGAAAGGACAAACAAATTCTAGAACTGAAAATTATAGTTACCTAAATTAAGAACTCAAAGGATATATTTAACAGTAGACTATACACAATGGAAATAAAAATCAGTAAACTAAAAGCTAAGGCAGCAGAATATACCCAGAATGAAGCAATTTATTTTCCCCAGTTACTTGTTTGTAGTCTACTTCCACCTCAGTGTAAACTCCTTGAGTCCCAGGATCATGTCTTACTCACTGAGGCTTAGCTGGTGCTAGGGGAATTCTTAGCACACAGTAGAGAGTCATTAAATAATTGTTGATAAAAATATAGTTAGGAAAATTCACTTCTATAATAACTGTCAAGGCAATACTTTTAACAAAGTGTATGCAGACTAAACACAGTTGACTATACTAAAATAACTTTGTAGAATAACTTCTAAGTAGTGAAGAAAGGGGATATAGGAAATAAAAGGTATTCTATTTGGGCAGGGAGGAAGAGAGAAGGAAAGACCAGTTTTTTTATTCAAACATGATATCATTGTGAATGTCTAATAGCCAACATGATATATATACAAGTTATTAAAAAGAGTAAGGATTTAAGGTCAAGGCACACAAAAATTCAAATACACACACCTACAGTAGAAATAAATTAGGAAACAAAATTTTTAAAGAGATAACATTTATAATAGCATCAAAATGTGAAACACCTGCAAAAATATGAAAATACAATTTGTAGGCTACCCAACAGAAAGTATTAAAATGGAAATAAATTACTTAAATTCTTTAAAGAAAAAATGTATTTAATGTCCTACTTATATTGCAACTTTAAATAAAGCTATACTATTTAAGAGAGGAAGTTTTAATACAAGGATAGACAAAGATAGTCAAGTAGGCTGATGGCATTGCATGGAAATCCCAGGGAACTTTGTATACATGAACCCTTGACTAACCACAAAATAGAAGTGATAGGAAACGACAGTCATTTAGCAAATGGTTCTGGGACAATCAGAAATGCAGATGGAAAAAAGTGAAATTCACGCCATTCATAAAATCAATTCCTCATTAGATTATAGATAATGTGACGGTAAGTGAATACCTCTTTTAGGATTGGGTTTCTCAACAGCAGCACTATTGCCATTTGGGCCAGATAATTCTTTGTTTGGGAAGCTGTCTTGTGCATTACAGTGTGTCTAGCAGCATCCCCTGTCTTCCACACACCAAATGTCAGTAGCACATCCACAATTATGATAACCAAAAATGTCTTTAGACATTGACAAATGTCCGTTGGTGCAAAATTGCCTTCAGTTAAGAACTACTATTCGAGGAAGTAGTGTCAAAGAATACATATTATTTGGGATAAAGAGTAACTTCTTAAGTAGGACACAAAATATTCTAACTGAAAGTAGAAACTTTTGAATTTGACAACTTTAAAATATAAGAAATTCTGTTCATTGAAAACACCATCAGGAGAGTGTATAAGCAAACCACAGAGACAAGAAAGTAGTAGCTGTCTAAATGGCAAGGGGCTTATAATCAGATTTTATAAAGAACTCAAAGAGAAAATGACAATAACAGTAGAAAAATGATCAAGACTTCACAAAATGGAGACATCCAAATGATCAAGAAAGATATGGAAAAGTGTTCAGAATCACTAGTAATAGGGACAATGCAAATAAATCATATATCTGCATCTCTATGAGAAATGGCAGACTGAAAAGCCTGACAAGAGTAACTGAGGATGTAGAGAAGGGTCAGCGTGCTTAACTGTCAAAGGATGGATAATAAGTATTTTAGGTATTGCAAGCTCTGAGGTCTCTTTCAAAAGTGCTCAGTGAGGTACAACCTCACACCAGTCAGAATAGCCATCATCAAAAAGTCTACAAACAATAAATGCTGGAGAGGATGTAGAGAAAAGGGAACCCTCTTATACTGTTGGTGGGAATGTAAATTAGTACAGCCAGTATGGAAAACAGTATGGAAATTCCTTAAAAAACTAAATATAGAGTTACTATATAACACAGCAACCCTACTCCTGGGTATATATCCAGAGAAAACTCTAATTTGAAAAGATATTACAGCCCAATGTTCACGGCAGAATTATGTACGATAGCCAAGACATGGAAGCAACCTAAATGTCCATAGACAGATGAATGGATAAAGATGTGGTTTATACCCACCCCCAACACACACATAATGGGATATTACTCAGCTATAAAACAGAATGAAATAATGCCATTTACAGCAAACAGATGGACCTAGGGATTATCATACTAAGTTAGACGTCATATAGTATCACTTATACATGGATTCTAAAAACATGATACAATGAACTTATTTTTAAAATGGAAATAAACTCATAGACATAGAAAACAAACTTACAGTTACCAAGGAGAAAGGGGAGAGGAGGGGTAAATTAGGAGTTTGGGGTTAACAAATATACACTCTCTACATAAAATAGATAAACAACAAGGATCTACTGTATAGTACAGGGAGCTCTACTCAATAAATACCTTATATTAACCTATAATGGAAAACGATCTGAGAAAGAATATATATACATGTATATATATAAAATTGAATCACTTTGTTGTACAGTACACTGAAATTAACAAAATATTGTAAATCAACTATATTTCAGTTAAAAAAAAGTACTTATCTGTGCTCTTGTGCCGCAAAAGCAGCCACAGAAAATAGGTAAATGAATGGGCATTGCTGTGTTCTATAAAGACCTTATTTTAAATGCCAGTGGCAGGACAGACTTGGCCAGCAAGCCATAGTTTGCAGACTTCTGGTGTAGAGCAACAGGGATGCTCATATGTTGCTTGTGGGAGTGTAAACTGGTAGAAGAAATTTGGAAAACAAATTGTCATAATCTTCTAAATTAGATATCCTTTAAAATACCCATGCCTTCTCAGAAATTTCACTCAGATTACATACTTCTCGGAAATATAAGCAAACACCCACTGAGAGATAGGTACAAGAAGTTACCAGCAGTATCTTTGGTAATCAAAAGGAACAGAAATACCTCATACACCTATTGACAACAAAAGGAATACATATAAAGTAATATTTTAAAAATGAAATTATTTATAGCAACAAAAATGAACGAATCAATGAGTTAACTCAAACACGCATAATGATATTTGAAAGAAACCAGACATAAAAGAATACTTATCTTACTCAACTTTTCAGAAGCTACTATCAAAAACCTTTTATACTTTAGAAAATTATATACATATATATGTATGTGTGCATGTGTGTGTGTTTAGTAACAGTATAGGGTTTAGCAATACTTAATCCATATTAAAAGTATTAAAAGAAAATAACTATTACCATAAATGTCAGGATATTGGTATAAATTTGGGAGAAGGTATATTGAAGAGTTCTGAGATGCCACTTTTTCCTATTTCTTGACCTGGAGGATGTTTACACAAGAATTTCCTTTGTTTCATGCCCATACCCACATTTTTGTTATAGTATTATATTTTTAAATATGAATAGTTTTAAAAAATTATTGGAATTTTATGCTTTTTTTCCAGAAAAATAGAAAAAAATATGATATCCATGTAAGGTAGACTTGGATGATAGCAGACCCCCAAATAAGGAAGTTTCTTTCCCTACAAGGGATACTGAGTGCAGCAGCTTGAGCCGAGTTAAAAGCATTCCAAGTGTTTCTTTTCGCTTGTGACTATATCAAGCCAAGTAACCAGATCTTATAACAAATTTGAAATGTAGTTGAGTTCCCCAATTTTTCCATCCTTACTATGCATTTTGCCCAATACGTGGAGTCACTGGCCCTATAAAAAATATGGTTTTGTACCAGCTAGGGCTGAAATTTAACATATATCCATCTCATTGGTTCCCAGCTCTGGCTGCATATTAAAATCAGTTGGAAACTTAAGAAAAAAAAAATCCATAGCCTAAATCTTGCTCAAACTAATTAAATCAGGCTCTCTTGTGGTGTGGCCCAGGTGTTTTTAAAGTTCCCCAGAAAGATTCTAATGTGCAGCAGTTTTGAGAACCACTGATCTGTCTGATGGCCCACTCAGAAGTATGCATAATTAAGACAGAAATATTCAACTTGCTTCAATGTAGCCAATTAGGAAGAAAAAAAATAATAGTTCTGGTAAAGGCCACTACTCACATAGCTTCTAGTTTATTTTTATTAAAAGTGAGAAGGCCTTTTTCTAAAGCTTACAAATAAAAACATCTCTCTCTCTTTCTGAATATTTAGCACTCATACAAAAAAAAAACAGTAAAAGAAACATTTCACTAATGCAGGCTAGCAATTTCTTATTACTTTGGCCCCATCATATTCTTTGAACATTTCCAATGGTCTTGTTCACCTGTATTTGTCAGGAACAGTTTTTATAAAGAAGAAACCATTAATTGTACCTGATATTTGGCCAACGCTGTTCTTCCTTTAATTCTGCCCTCTGCTTCATTGAGGAATCCCCATCTTTTGGATGCACTTAGACTCCATGAGAGGCAAAGTTCGCCAAGATTTGAGGTGCACTTTGGGAGTGCTGTGCTGTCCTAACCCTTCCATCCCCCAGCCTAAACTCTGCAGGATACCTGTCTGTAAGCCTCATGAGAGCTTTCACCCATTTGACAGCCAAATGGTTTCACTCCAGTTTTATTTCACAGAAAGGCTCTATGGATTGCTGTAACTTTCTCAGCAAACCCTATGACCCTATTTCTTAATGCATCCTGTAGAGGTGGATAATGCCACTTAGCCCCAGGGGAAAATAATCCAATAAAGAAGATCCGAGAATCCCTAGTAATTGGCCTTCAACTCTTAAAACAGATTCAAAGACACTGGGTGGACCCCTTCCCCACTCTGAGTTGAAGACCTGCCAGCCCTCACAAACATCATAAATGTAAGAATATGTGCAACTTAAAGCAAAATTTTAATAACTTAAAAATATAGCTACTGATTTTTTTTTGAAACTTGAAAATAATCTGCCAGAATAATTTGTAAACTTCCCTTTAGGAGCATATATTGAGTGATATGGATTTAAAAGCCCATTATATCTGTCTTTCTACTTTTCCTGTACTTCATCTCTGATCAGTCAACTAGTAGACTTGGTAACATCTTTTCCACTCCATCCATTACCATCTGTAATACCCTAATTAAGGTTCATACCATCTCACTTAAATCTGCACAATTTAAAATTGCCCCCTAAGCCATTCTTCCTACCACTGCCAGTTTTAATCATCATAACACACTTAGAGGCTCACAACCCTTTAAGGCCTTTCCAAGCACAAGAATGAAGTACAGGTATGTGAGATATGAATATAAGCTTGCAATCCTGATCTTCATAGACCCATCTGAACTTATTTTCTCCCCTACTTCTGATCTGCACCTCTGAACACCTTCTATCACCTTGTCTGATTTCTACAACCTACAATAGGAAAACTTTTCCACTCTGGTGCCTTTGGTCAACTCTTCCCTTCATCACAGCCCACTTAAGTTCTAACTTTTAAGGTGGTGTTTGATTGAAAGTTAAATGGAGACCCATCTTCATCAGATTCACCTAGAGTTTGGGATGCTGGGCTCAGGTATCTTCATTTTAAAAAAATTCTCCAGGTAATTTTCATGTACATTAAACTCTGAGAACCTGACTCTGAGAAATTTGGGTCTTCCTTATTCCCACAAAGCTTATTTTAAAATTAAACAACAACAAACCCAAAGAGCATTTAATTTCTGACTCTACCACTTAGAGACAGTTGGCTTTGACAACTCATTAAACTTCTTGAGCCAAGTTCTCAGCTTTGAAAGGAAATAATGTCTACCTGACATACTTGTTATATGGAACAATAACAAAATTTTCCATGAGAAACAACTTGAAATGTATACAGATCAAGTTTCTCTATTCTTTTCTCCCTCCCCCCCATTTCAGCACCATCGGTTCAAATCCTTGCATATAAAACCTGGCTCTAATGGAAACCTAAGGCACCAAAAAGAAATTAATAATTATCTATGCTTCAACAGCCAATCTATAAAACAGGGACAACAGCAGTACCTATTATTAAATGAGGCAAAGCGCTTAGCCCAATGGGAAGTACACAACGAATAATGTTCACCAGTTGTTAGTTATTACTAAGAGCTATTTTTATCACTGTTGCTCTTAGACATCATTATTTTTGGCAGGCATTAAATAATGTTTGAATTAAATTCCACCCCAAGGTGCCTTAGAAAAAAGTAAGTAGTTATCATTAGTTGCTGAAAAATTGTATTTATCCATATTATTTAAATTACAATGCAATTTATTCAAACTGTAATTCACTTGAATAAAATTTCAAAGGAGGAATGCTATGCTGTAAATGTTAAAATCATCATCATAGTACACTTTATTGTGATTATTTAGAAATATGTTGAGTGATATGTTATATAGTTATTCAAGAGAGGGATAAAAAGCAAAGGACCATACTTGTTTTGCTAGACCTACTGAATTATTAACCGGTACCATTAATAATATGGTCACCTGCTCCTGTTCTAGACAGGGAATGAATTATTCTACAAAGCATTTCAGTATTTTCACAATTTATAAAAAAACAAAGTTCTAACTAACACTTCCCCATAAAGAAATCTAAGTAATACCTGTCCTACAGTTAAAAATAAATTTTAAAATTTAAATTCCTTCTTCTACACAGCATTTCCCCTACTATGGGAGATGCCACCATCTATTGTGTCCCTAAAGCGAGCAACTTTCTAAGTTACCTTTGATTCTTCATATTCCTCCCATATATAATTTTAATGCAACAACACCTCTAAGAGTTATTTCTTCCTTTCCATCTCTACAAATTCTTAACGATCTCTGGCCTGAATCGCTGACACATTCACTATCAGCAGCCATACTTCTAAACCTTCTCCCCTCTAATTAAGCCAAAATGACATGACTAAAATCATATTTTTTGGATTCACTATTGTATTGTAAAAGTACTCCCCTTAAATCTCTCCACTAGACAGCTTTCAAATTTGGGTAACAAACCATATCTGAACCTCAGTTCACTTCACTGCATCATTTTTCTCCAGTTCCTTTCTCATTTCCCAGACACTCTCTTGCTCTAAAACTATTCTTCCTATCTTGGTACCATCTTTCCCTTTCTAACATTCCAGTCTAGTATTTTCAATTTATTTAAAACCTTTCCCTTTTTCCTGTATGCTGTATATAGCATATTTTACAAAATATTGTGAGACATACATTGTCTTCTTTAGAATGGTAAAGCACCTCTAACTTCTTATGTTTAATAAGATAAAGTTTTTGAGAGCAAAACAGTAGTACTTTCTGCCTGGAAGGGGAGATTGTGAAGGTGTAAGCAAACAGAGAGTACCATGAAATGAAACTAGAATATAAGCTCCTGAGAGCAGGCATTTTGTCTGTTTTTGTTATTTGTTTTTTGTTTTTTTGTTTTTTTCACTGCAATAGTGCCAGAACCTAGAGGCTTAGCCTATGGTAGTAATTCAACAAATATTTGTTGAGTACACTGAGGGAATAAATTAATAAGTAGATCCCAGCAAGATGATCCATACTTACTATGCAGGGACTCTGTACAAAACATATAATATTCTCAGCATGAAATGTAACTATACCCGTTTGCCTGTAACAAAGGTCAGTAACTATTTATTCAAATACTTACACATTTCATATATCATTCTATATGTGAAAGTAATTACCTTAGTCTGCTTGGGCTGCTTTAACAGAATACTATGGAGACTGGGTACCTTATAGCCAATAGGAATTTATTTCTCACAGTTCTGGAAGGTGGAAAGTCCAGGATCAAGGCTTTGGTGAGTTCAGTTTCTGGTGAAGGTTTGCTTTCTGGTTCATAGACAACTGATTTATTTTTACTGTGTCTTCACATGGTGCAAGGGGCACAAGAGTTCTCAGAGGTCTCTTTTGTAACAGCACATATCCCAGTCATGAGGTCTCTGCCTTCATGACCTACTTCCCAAAGGCCCCACTTCCATAGACATTAGGGATTAGATTTCAACATGTGAATAATAAAATAGAAAAAAAAAATCACTGATGTTGCTTTACCTAGAAATGGAATGGGGAAATTATCTTTCAATGTTCGAGAAAGGGATTTGATTCTATATTCCTATAAGTCACCTGGCAAGTGTCATTTGTGGCCAAGATATTTATCATTCCAAATCAGATAGTACTAAAGACAACCATGAACATCATACTTGTATCAACCTTCCTTTTTCTCTTCTGGAATATTAGAATGTAACATTCTGTATCTGCTACAGCCATAGGTGAATTTGTGGGTTAACAACTTCTTAGAAATAAATTATAGATACATTACTTTCAACCGTAAATAAGGCATATAGTATTTGTTAAATAAGAACACTGTAAACCAGCTATAATGAAAAAAATAAAAATCGTTATATAAAAAACCAAATAAAATAAATATAAATATAAAAAAGGATCTTTCAAAAAATATAAAAATGCAAAATTCAACAAATGACAGATTAAAGCATTCACACAAGGCTTCTGACATCAACTGCCTATGGCCCGAATTGGATCTGGATGGGAACAGAGGACAGTGTTGACTACCCAAAAAGCAGTCTAAGCATTCTGAAAATATCAGCAAAGTTGGAATGCCCTGAGATTTTAAGCATTGATCTTCTTTTCTTTTTTTTTTGTCTTTTTGCCTTATCTAGGGCTGCACCAACGGCATATGGAGGTTCCCAGGCTAGGGGTCTAACAGGAGCTGTAGCTGCCGGCCTTCACCACAGCCACAGCAACGCGGGATCTGAGCCACTTCTGCAACCTACACCACAGCTGATGGCAACGCTGGATCCTTAACTTACCACTGAGCAAGGCCAGGTATCGAACCTGCAACCTCATGGTTCCTAGTTGGATTCATTAACCACGGAGTCATGACGGGAACTCCTGATCTTCTTTTCATGAGATCAGACTTCTTTTCATTTTTTGGTACCTAATTTATGTTTTAATATTTAAAAAATTTTTAATTACATACACAAGAAGTGTTATAAATTGTCTTTAATGGTAATTCACTTAAAGGTCTTTTTCTGACCATCTGGAGAGAGGTTGGAGGAATCAAACTGATGTTCAGGAAGGGCAATCCCATATCGTCACTCCTCTTCATGATGACTTCAAAGTCATGGACAGAAAGAGTATCTCTGAATATTTTCTTTTTCTTTTTCTTTTTTTCTTTTTAGAGCTGCACCCACAGCATATAGAAGTTCCCAGGCTATGAGTGGAATTGGAGCTGCAGCTTCCGGCCTACACCACAGCCACAGCAATGCCAGATCCGAGTCATGTCTGCGACCTACACCACAGCCCATGGCAGTGTCATATCCTTAAGCCACTGAGCGAGGCCTGGGATCAAACCTGCATCCTCATGGACACTAGCTGGGTTCACTACTGCTGAGCCATGACAGGAACTCCAATGTCTCTGAATAACTAAGCACCGTATTCTGGGGGTGTGATAGCTAATTTTATGTGTCAACTTGACAAACCATGGGGTACCCAGATATTTGGTCAAATATCATTTTGAGCATTTCTGTGAGACTGTTCCTGGATAAGTGCAAACCTGAAGGAACAGACCAAGTAAAGCAGATTGCCTTTCTGTGAGTGGGCCTCATCTGATCAACTGAAGCTCTGAAGTGAACAAAAAGGCTGCATTACAGGAGCCTTACTACTGAACTGGGACATTGATATTTTTGGCTTTTTGACTTGGATTAAAATGTTGGCTCTTGGGTTTTAAGCAAGCCTACTGGCATTTGGATGGAACTGCCACCTTAAGCTGGTATTCAGATCTTGGGACTCAAACTGAAACTACATATCTGTTCTCCTCAGTCTCTAGCTTGCCTCCAGATCCTTAGATTTCAGCCTCCATAATTGTGTAAGCAATTAATTATAATAAATATTCTTTTAGATAGATATATTAGCATATAGAGATATAGGTATGGTTAGATACACAAATCTCTATTTCCTATTGCTTCTGTTTCTCTGGAGACCTTGACTAATATTAATACAGGGTGCTTTTATATTGAGAGGTCACTTTTTGAATACATATATACATATTCATATATATATATTTATATGTATATATATATATTTTTAAAGAGGCCAAGAAAATGTGAGAAAATTAATTGAAAAAGTATGCTTATAAAATTCCCTTGTCAGAATTACAGAACTACTGGAAAGAATATAACCAAGTCATTTTACAGATGACCTCATGGAGCCCAATTTCGTCTTACGATTTTCCACAGTTATTTGTGCAAAGTAATGAATCATTTCAATAAAGCAAAAATAAAGAGGCAATATACTATTAAAGACATAGCTCCTTTTAGATGTATAGTGAGGATTAAATGAGACAACACAAATTTCCCACTGAATACTTATAAAGGAACCAGAAAACATGGTCCCTATTGTTGTGATACTACCATATTTTAGAGCCATTACCTATGTGTGACAAACGTTGAACTCCAGGTGGAACGTACAGGTACTGTTTGCTGGGTGTAGAGTGTTTGTGGTGGAGTGAGGTTTGGTGACTTCTCACTGGTCTCTACCAGAACCTGGCATTTCATTACAATTTGTTTTCTTTTTTTTCTTAAGGACACACCTGCCACATATATAAGTTCCAAGGCCAAGGCTCAAATGGGAGCTGCAGCTGAGATAATAAATATGGTTAAAATATTTTATTATTATTTTTATTTTAGGGCCACACCCATGACATATGGAAGTTCCCATGCTAGGGGTCAAACTGGAGCTGTAGATGCAGGCCTATGCCACAGCCACAGGAATACCACATATGAGCTGCATCTGTGGCCTACACTGCAGCCTGTGGCAACTCCAGAATCTTAAGCCACTGAGTGAGGCCAAGAATCGAATCTGCATCCTCAGAAATACCAGTTGGGCTTTTCACCTACTGAGTCACAACGGTAACTCCTGACTCATTAATTATTTATAGTTATGGGATTCTTCATCACTCAGTTTCATATTTGAAATTTCAGCAATACTCAGCATTACTTTTGTCTTAATTTTATAAAAAGAATCTATAACTTTAGAAAGTGACTTATCCATATCATAAACCTAGCAAATATTATAGCTAAGATTAGAAATCAGATCTTATGATTCTAATTCTTCCCATTACTCACAGTCTTGCTCATACATAAATATGACTTAAGAGAGACTGAATGAGATAGTTCTATAAAGAAATAAAACACAGTCTGTAAGTGACAAAAAACTATTCTCATCAGTTGACAGTTGCATCCCACGTATTGGACCATTTTGTAACAATAATGCTAATGAGTACCTGTGTTGTGCTTTATATATATAAATTAATCTATACCTATGTTAATTTCACAGGTCTTAAATTTACTTGCTTTTTATATTTCTCAAGTAAGAGAGTCAAACTACATCTGAATACCATTACTTTCAACAAAGATCTAGTGAGTCGCAGCTGTTTCTAACTTTTCGGTTTTATTTACCTATGAACAATCTAACAGGGAGCAAGGTTCAAAAGAAAAGGGACACGGATCAAACTTTTTAGCGAAGGAAGACATAACAAAAGACTAGGAACTGAATGTCATAGCTAAGTGACTCACCGTAGACCAGAGAACCTACTTTGCATGCAGTAAGACCTCCAGGCTTTCATTGAATAATTTTTAAATTATGCTGTTCCAGAGATTTCTGTTAAATACAACATCTTCTAAATTATTCTGCCACTGAAAATCAATAGAAGGAAGAATTGTATTCTCTTCTATCATAAATATCCTTTCTCTGTGTGACTGGGACACAGCCATGAAATAACCAACTACAGTGAGCATGCTTTGACAGCTCTTTCAAACTCTACAATCTAGCACAGTCCTAAACACTTTGGATCAGGGCAACAGAAGTACTTCTCACTACCTTCTCTGCTGGACATATTCTCACCTGACCTTTCTAGAAATGAAATTTCAATTTCTGCTTTGTTTATGATTTTAAAACCGTAAGGTCATTTCTGTTCAACTTATTCTTCTGTGTCTATACTTAAGAGGCAATGGAGAAAACAAAAAGCATCACAAGGGGCATTCTTCCACTAACTGAGCAAATATTGAGTATCTGCTATGTGCACAGCATTAGAGTAGGTATTAGATACTATAGTAAACCAAAAGTATTACAATTTGTGTGAACTATTATTCTAACAATTTTGGTTGCCCTGAATGGCCTAATTATTTTTAAAATAATTAGAAATTTGAAATATATCAAAATGTATTTCCATGGGATTCCCCTGGTGGCTTAGTGGGTTAAGGATCCAGTGTTGTCACTGCTGTGGCTGGGGTTGCAGCTGTGGTGCAGGTTTGATTCCTGGCCTGGGAGTTTCCACATACCACAGGCACAGCCAAAAACAAACAAACAAAACCACCTAAAACTACATTTTCCAGTTTTTAAAGTGTTTCAACATGAGAAAAAAAGAAGCAATAACATAAAAGGAGACATAGTTATCATGAATAGATACATTGCCCTGAGTTGGGCCTCTAAGAGGCACAGCTGGCTGATCAATGAACTTGATGGATCAGTTCAATTGGTTGTTTTACATCAAGGAACAATATAAATCATTTTTCATCTGGAGATTCTAGTTTCACAGAAACAACCACGAGTGCTGGATTGAACAAAAGACATTAATAAACAACAAAATCCAGTAAATCCTTTCACTGATTTAGGGAGGTGGAAGGATAGCAGGTTTGAGAACATGGCTGCTAGAGCATTCATAAGAGCACAAGTTCAAGTTTTAACCATATTCCGTGTAGCACCAAAAGTAATTTATAAAGGGACTCAGTCTTGTCACATTTGTTCTTGCTCTGGGACCGCTGAGTTGAAACTAAGAACTCTGAATCCTAGAAGACAATTTGAAAATATGATATTTAACCTTACACTCTATAGTCACCTGGGGATATTTACTTGATGGAGAGTTTCGTCTCTGTGTTCTGACTCTTGGATTTGAAGAGACAAGGGAGCAGAAGTGATTTCAGAATGAATTCAGAGCCTATTGCTCTGCAGAGGTATATGCTCCCAACTGCTAAAGGACTTCTCATTCACTGAACAAATATTTACTGAGTAGCTACTCTGTGTCAGGCCCTGGTGAACAAGACAGGGAGAGTCCTGGACTTTAAAAGGTCACATCATGCCAAACTGCCATTGACAGATTAAGAAAACAAAAGGCCAAAAGGATAGAATAATCACATATATCCGCTCACCCCTTTTGCCCACAACTATAAACATCACATCATCAGCCATCAGGTATGTCTGTAATAAGAACAACTTCCAGAACATCAACGCTCATTGTTGTCTGCGTCTAACTTGGAGCTTAAAATGATACTCTGTAAGCACTCCTGTTTGCATTGTTTGATCCCGGATAGCAATGCTTTAATCACTTGGTGTGTATATATTGATCATCTACAGCTGTGCACAACACACTGCTGAGTTACCGCAATGCAGTAATTCATCTCATGGAAACCAGCGTCCAAAGTGAAAATTTCCTTCAAATATTTTGTATTAAGAAGAATTTTCTACCGCCATACCCAGCAGTCCCAGAAGTTTGACTTTTTAATATATTTTTCAGATGCTTGTATGTTTCTCATTTACTTGCTCCCCCACAGCACTTGCAATCTTTGTGCCACATGCCCTGGCTTCCTAGATCCAGGAGCAGACTAGCCCCTTCCCTGATCCACATACTTCAATTCTGGACTTGCAGCTCTCATGCTTTCTTCCACTCCTTCAGTCCTATGGATATGTGCCCTTCCACCAGTTCACAGATGAGCCCTGAGATGGAGAAAGAAGCACCTCCCCATCTTCTGGGGAAGGTAAAATGAAAAGCCCCTTAGGCAATTCTAATACGTTCACCTCCCCTGCAAATTAGAGTAACCAGGCCTTTCCAAAATCTATTCCATAGTGAAAATTTCTTAAAGTTTGATTCATTTAGCCTTGGGGTTGGGATAGAAAATATGAAGCAGGTTTCTGTCTGTATTAGAAAATTTTTCATCAGCAGATAGCATTTCTCCCATTGGAAAAGAAAGAGGCCAAATCTAGTGTTCAGATAGCATCTTACAAAATAAAAGTCAATTTTCGTCAGGTTAGTACTTCTCAGAGAGAATAACGTTCTGATTCAGTAAACTTGTCTTCACAGCTAAATCTTCAGGCTAATTGTTAGAATATGGAAATGCCCTCAAAATGTTTAGTAAGTAGCACTGTCCCAAGCCCCTTGCATGCTGCGTCACTGTTCTGGCTCCTATTCTAAGATGGCATCTCCCCATCCTCCTAAAGAGCCAGTAACTACAGTCTCACACTTAGCACAATACAGAGCTTCTGGGACCCTGCTCGCACTATGGTTGACATCAGTTCTGACCAGTTTGTGCTCAGGTGGTATCAATGTATATGTGTTTTGAACATTAATTCTGTTTAACTCAAGTAAGAAAAATTCATTAAAATCCTCTGTTTCAGTCTGAGGTGAGAATAAGCTGATGAAAGATACCCCACCACCACCCATCTACCCTTAAGGTTTTGATATGAGTGCTTCTGAGGTAAATCACTAGAGTAAAAAATAACAACTTTGCAATGGTGGTAAAGATAAAAGAACATTATAGATTTTCAGAGTTTTGGGATTCCTACCAGGTATACTGCAGTTGACCCTATATCAACCCTGTCAGGCTGACACTGTCAATAAAATTAAGTCATTAAATATCTTCATGGGGTGGAAATGGGAACCCACATGTAGCTTGTACATGGTCCAGGAATAACCATCACCGTGACTTCTTTTGAAGAAAAATCTACCTATGGAGTTTTCTATTCTGAAGCCAAAAGTTCAGTTCCAACAGCATCTAGCATCTAGAAATGCACAGGAAAGGAAAATGACCACATTTTTTGGCAATGATGTCAGGCTGATTTTTCCCTTTCTTCCAACATGACAGTAAAGTTCACTAGTGCAAAAACACATAATTCATTTGAACCACAAATTGTTTCTAACCCATACAGAGAAAGAGAAAGAGGAATGAAGGGAAGTGGAGAGAGAGGAGGGAAAGAGAAAGAGGGAAGAAAGAAATAGCATTTAATAGATTTTATCTTTTGCAAAAGTTGGGGGGGAGTACTTTGTACCTTACCCTTTCTTAATATTGACTTGTGAGGTGGCCTCTTTCCTCAGAGCTTTATTAGGTTCCAGGGAATCAGCAAACTAATCCATGCTAATATTGTAATGTTCCTCTACAGAGCCAACATATTTACATTTGAATTAATTTAGTAATACTTAGTAAATACCCATTAAGTACTTAGCACTATGCTTAACAAAGGAGAAACCAAATGAATGTAAAGTAACAAACCCAGTTCAGCAGGTCATTACAAAATAACAATAACATTACTGTGTCTCTCCACTCCCACCTCCTTTAAGAGCCTTACAAATAGGAAGAGCTTTTAAAAAGTGAAACAAACAAACAAAAACCAGCTCTTTGTGTATAGGACAGTTGGAAAAATTAGTGGGGAAGGTGGGTGAGAAATCACCTTATTTACAGGTGATTTTTGTTCACATGCAGCAGTTATGTTCTATAAAGTCACCATAAACCCTGTTAGTGAATACTGAATCATTGCTCCTACAGGAAAACCAGGGTTAGGTTCCTATGAGCCTCTGCTCATAACATTTTCATTAATCCATCAATACATAATCTTGCTTTATGTGTGCTTCTGTTTAAAATCACCGTATTTGATATATATTTGTATTCATTAACACTGAATTCATGGCCTATAGCACTACAACTGGTGCCTGAAGGAAGCTTATCTAACACATGTATTTTCTCCTTAAGGCACATCACAGTCTTCCTGTGCTTAGAAACACTTGTCAGCACTTCAACAATATGTTTGGGGGCATTTTAACTATCAAAATTACCAAGAAAAAGCACACAAATCAGAAAAATGGCACTAAATGGACTGTGAAAAGGGTACTTATTTACCGTATGAGAAGCAAAAGGCAGAGCAATGCCTTGTTCAGCCTCATCTAGGAACACGTACTACTTTGGGTGACTCAAAATTCTTTCTGCTCTGTGCATGTCCATGAATAACCAAGAAACCACTCTGAGTATTGCTTTTAGGGTTATAAAGAAATGTTACTTGGTAGGCAAATTTGGAAATATGGAACCCACTAATAATGAAGATTGAGTTTATTTATAAGGAGAAGCAGACAGTATTCATTAAAAGCAACAGGAGAGATGGGGAGGGACACAGTAATTTGGGGAGTTTGTGAAGAAGTAGATCATCTTATTATACTTTAGATAAGTATTTTTCAAAATGTGGCACCTGGACCAGAAGCATCAGCACAATATGAGATGCCTTAGAATGCAAATGCTTAGGCCCCATCCCAGACCTACTAAATCCAAGTCTCTAAAGAAGGGACTCAGCAAGCTATGTTTTCACAAGCCCTCTAGGCAAGTGTGATGCAGAGAACAATCACCGGTGGTGGTTCTAACTCGAGTAAAATAGGAAATAAGGAAAAGAAGGTAGGGCATCAAAAATTTGTCAGTGTCCTGAAGGCCAAGTCAATGAAACTGGTCTTTATCCAATAGTAATAAGGGTGTTGATCTTTATCTAATAATAATGTGTGAGCAGTTTTTGGTGTTTGCTTTACATAGGGAAAATAATTTTGTAAAATTGATAATTAAACTTAAAACAATTGGAAATAATCCAGACCTAGAGTAATGACCTAAAGCAGGATCTCTCAGCATCGGCATGTATTGATATCCTGAGTTGGAAATAACTGTGTTGTTAGGAACCGTTCTGTGCACTTAGTACTCAGGAGCATCCTAGGACTCATCCACTGGATGCTAGTAGTATCTCCTATGTGCAACCAAAAATGTCTCTAGATATTACCAAATGTCCTCTGGGAGGCAAAACAGCCCCTGGTTGAGAACTATTAACTTAGAGTTGTGCTTTTTTATTAGTTTATTTGATTTAATTTGGCTAGTATTTATTAATCACTAATTAGGTCTTAAATTGGGCTTAGGGTAGAAGAGCAGAGATAAAAAAGGCATAGTTTATTCCTACTTTTTTCTAAGGTCTTAATTTTTAAAAATCCACTAATCCATCTTTAAAAGGTGGGAAATGCATTCTCTTATTCTAATTTTATATAGATTAGGCCATCCACCTATAGATTTAGTTGCTGGCACTCCGGATGTGAGAAAAAAAATCCAATTTTGAAACCACGGAGCTGTCCACGGATGTTAGACCAGAACTTGTTACTGATACACTTTGGTTTTGTGGGGTCTTTTTGTCCTTTCAAGCTTCATTTAACACTTGCCATCACTGAACATAAAGTAATGGGTAAAGAGGATAAGAGGCAATCACCAGACACCAGCATACGATTCCTTGGCCTTTGGGTCTGATGCTTTGTTTAAATGGCTAGAGGCTGCTGGATAAACATCCTGAAGCAGGGCAAGAATTGCAGTGACTGAAGAAAACTTTAATTAGACCCAAACTTCATTTTAAAGAATAGAATAGTGAGGACCCAAAACAGTGTCACTGCTTCCTTATGGTATCTCTAGTGTGAAACTGGAATTGAAAAACTCTGTATGTATGTATGCATGTATGTGCACACACACATACACACATGTGTATCAAGGGAAGTTTTTAGCAAGAGCTCCATAAAGACAGAGTATAATCATGCAAAACAGTAGTTGAGAAGTCTTAATCTTGGCTTCTCAACAGAATTACTTGTAGGTGGTGTGAACATACAATTTCTTATCCAAAACGTGTCATTTTTAGAGTAAAGTACAGTAGAACAACAAGGAAAAATGAAGACTGACCTGGGCAAACAAGACTTATCAACATATTAGCTACAGAGAATTAAAAATTCAATTTTGTTGTTTCTAGAAATACTAATTCAGTAAGTCTGGCCAGGACCCTGGGGATCATCACATTTAGAAAGACCTAAGAGCGGTATAACCATGTGTTGCCCAGGCAGAGACTGGCTTCATGGACACAGAGCCACATTAGAGGGAGGAAGCCTCCCGGCAGGTCCTTAAGCTCAGCAATTGTGGGAGGGCTGCCCATGGTTAAGGGACTCCTGTTTCTCCTTTCACGGCTTCCCAAAGCATCTCGTCCATCTCCCTAATATGTCCAGTCCTGCTGATGGCTGTGTCCTACAGCCAGTCTTTAAAAATGTCTAACAGAAACCTTTACAATTTGCAGCTGGTTATAAGCATATATATTCAGGTGTTGAGCCTTTTCCACTTGTGACACAAGTCTCACTTGGTCAGATATTTGGCACCATGATCTTATTTTCTATAGCAATTATCTCCTTTGGATGCTATCTTTTCAAGGGCTACTATTTTTAAACAGTCAGCAAAAGTCAAATTCATGAGTCTTGTTCATTCAGTGACATCAATGGCTTACAGTTAGAAACCAAGTTAAAAGGACACTAAAAGGAAGTTAAAAAGTGAGTAAAAGAGACAAACCATCATAAACAATTGTGTATCACAAGCAAATACCACCCTCACACGTCAGCCCATGTTCTTCTCAATATTTTTTGTGATTAGTATGAACTATACTACCCGATAAAGAGGCACACAATTATTAAGTGGCATCAAATTATCAATATAATCTTATATAGTCTTACACAGCACTATTTATTCTTGGTGAAGATGATCCATAGTCACTCTGTGCAATATCTGAATGTGTCCTTAGTCCATTTGGAATGCTTCTTAATTCGCTGCTCATGCCAGGTTTCTTAGGTTGCTGCTGTAGTCTACCTATTTGTTTTTGATTTGTTCAAATGACATATATTGATTGCCCATGACATGCTAGGTGATAAGATTACAATAGCAAATGAGTTTACCAAGTTCACTATTCTATGACTTTGAGTTTCTAGTTTTGGGGGGCACAATTATTTAATACATATAGACAAGGTAATCACAGAACCATAAGTACTATGAAGATAGCTCATTGGGCTAAAAGTATTTCTACTATGTTCTCAGAGAATAACTGATACTGATATTTCATGCTTATGGAATATTCTCACTGCATAAGCCAGTAACTAAGAATGTTACACCTACGAAATTACTTCAGATTTACACAAAGTTGCTGGACTTAGTAGAATTATTATTCTGATTCTACTAGTGGAGCGACTAAGAGTCAGAGAAACAGAGTACCTTAAGGTCATTCAGATGTAAGGGGAAGGACCAAGATTTAAAGCCAAGCCAGCTAATGATCCAAGCTTCTTATGCAAGTCCACGTATGGAAGACAGAGTGAGGACAACAAAAATAACTGGGAGATAAATATATGCTAAGTATAGACAGGGAGGGGGGTGAAAAATGAGAGAGAGGAATAATAAAAGCTTTCCTGGACACTGATACTGGGGCCAAGTGAGTGGTTAAATACTGTGAAGGCAAGAGAAGTAAGGATGATGGAGCCCTGCTGTCAGAGGGAACAGCATGTGTATAGCAGCGAGAACATGTCCATCCCTCCAATGAGAAGAGAGTGTAAGTGCTGAGGGCTGCAGGAGGTCAGGGAGGATGGGGAGGGATAAAAGCAGAGATGAGCATAGGTCAAACTGTGGAGGCCTTTGTGTGCCATGCTAGAAAGTTTGATTTTATCCTGTAGCTAACAGGAAGCCACTGAAGTATTTCAAGCAGATAAATGACCTACGATCTGCCCTTTTAGAAAGATCTCCCTTAAAAAAAAAAAAAAAAAAGGAAGTTTCTGTCTTGGCACAGGGGAAATGAATCTGACTAGGAACCATGAGGTTGCAGGTTTGATCCTTGACCTTGCTCAAGGGATCCAGCGTTGCTGTGAGCTGTACTGTAGGTAGCAGATGCGGCTTGGATCCTGCGTTGCTGCGGTGTAGGCTGGCAGCTGTAGCTCCAATTTTACCCCTAGCCTGAGAACCTCCATTTGCTGCGAGTGCAGCCCTAAAAACCAAAAGCCAAAGCCAAAAACAAAAAGAAAGATCTCCCTGTTGCCAGTGTCCAGAGTGGACTGGAGAGAGGCAGGCAGACAGGCAGCCAGAAAAAGATGGTTTGGGGAAGTTTATCTGTGGGTCGGTCAAGAGCTGATGACTTATGGCAGCCAGCAACTGTAGGGCTGGATGCCATCTCTAGTAATCACGTGAGGGAGGCCACATTAATACAAGGAGACTTCAGAGGACATGAAGCTAGGGGGGAAGTCATAGCAGATTCCACAGTTTTTGGCTTGAGGGACCAGCTGACTGGTGACCATATGGGGGTAACAATAGGGTCCGGTGAAGGAGCTGAGGCAAATTGCTAACCGCTAGACTTCAGTTTCTTCATCTGCAAAATGAGGAGAAACATCACATTTACCTTACTGACTGTGATGAAGATGAATGAACCATAAAAATATCTCAGTCCTTGAGGATAACTCTGGGTAGGTGCCAGAAAACCATTAACTATATCAATGCCATGGGCAACGAATTTTACAGAATACTGTTGCATGCTTTCTCTCACAATGGTTAAAGTGACTGCTCCAAATAAGCTGAAGCTGGCAACAAGAATTTAGGCAAAGGAATGTGGAACTGGTAACAGGAAATAACTTGTTCTCCTTGGGACATTGCATTAAATAGCATGGTTTTAGTCCCTTTAATAGCTATTAGGGCATTATTTTCTTCTGTTTACTCCGTATGTGGGGTATAGTTGAGGACAGAGAAATCCCATGGCTCCAAGAAACTTGCCTGCTTTACATTCTCTGCTGTTAGCCATGAACTTCTGACAAAGAATCTTATGACATGAAATACCTCAATGTCACAAAGCTTGAGCAAATTTGAAAAGAACTTTCAGGGCATATTTTCAATATAAGTCTTCTAAGCCTTTAGCACATTATCCAGACCTGTGCCAGAATAGGGATGGGCTCTTCAGACAGAGTTTTAGCCCACATTTGTTTCCATTTGCCTAGGTGCCTGTCTGTTGATGATTTCAGTTACAACTGCTAGAAAGAGAAAAGCTGGAAAATGAATAAAGTATAGATTGCCCGTAAATTAATTTTTCCCCTTTTTCCTCTTGGAGAAGAAGCATCCATCAAGGATATAAACAATATAAAATGCAATTTCTTCTTCCCATGGTCAGTAGTCTTTTAAATAATATATTGATTGGATATAGGATTACAGTAAAACATTTGTCTTATACCTTTTATATGAATGCAGAAAGAATTAGGTAACTGCATTACCTCAATCATAAATCTGACAAAGAGAGAAAAAGAAATTCTGTTCCTAAAAACTATCTACAGTTAAAGTTACCTCTAAATGCAAATACACCATTTTTGTTCCACAGCTTACTACTGTAAATTAAGTGGTCAATTAATTTGATGTATCTAAAAACAAAGAGAACACACACTTTCACTGCATTACAGTTAGGGCATAAGCACAAAATATGGCACACTAAAGCAGTGAGAAGCATAGAATGGAATAATGCAAATGTTACCACATGCAAATATGTCTGGCTTAAAAGTAACATTATGGATGAAGACTCCTGACCAGTGTTAAGTGGAAATTATTTTTTCTCCCAGAAGAACACAAGCATTTAGCATTTTTAAAAGTTCTCAAGACTTCTTCTACTTGGCTGATTTGTATTATTCAGCAACCATCAACAGGAAGATATTCAAGTCTGTATCGACCTGATGCTACAGAGAAATTCAGTTAAACATACGCTATCTCACTCTTGGATATGCCTTCAGGATCCCAAGAGTGTACGTTATTTATAATATAGTTCAGTGATGTAACATGTAGACCCAAAAAAAACATAACGCCTCAAAGTTAAGAGATCATTTCTCACATCTTTAAGAGTTCCTGATCTTCAAGTGGGTTTCTTCCACAACTGTGGTTTTCAATTTTTTTTTTTTTTTTTAATCTCAAGACTTGTTTAGACTCTTTCCCCAAGTGCTTGGTGAGGAAGTTGACCAAAGCGTATATTTTTGTGACTCTCTTTAATATCTGGGTTAATAGAAGACAGCTGGACTTCTATATGCTTCTTCATTTAATCTTTTGTAATATGTTTGGCTGTATACCATTAAAATTGTAATAAATTAAAAAATATACTCTCACAATGAAATGTACTAAACAAAGGAAAGAGCAATTTCATAGCCATCTCAGAAGTGTGTAAATATTTCAGATGAAAGTGGATATTCTTCTTTGATACTATACTCAAATTTGACAAGTCGTAGTTTTCTAAAGGTTAGTGGAAATGTGTAATCTGTATCATATCAGTGAACATTCATACTCCTTTTTTTTTGTCTTTTTTGCCTTTTCTAGGGCCACCCGTGTGGCATATGGAGGTTCCCAGGCTAGGGCTCTAATCGGAGCTGTAGCTGTGGACCTACCCCACAGCCACAGCAACGCAGGATCCGAGCTGCGTCTGCAACCCACACCATAGTTCACGGCAATGCCGGATCCTTAACCCACTTAGCTAGGCCAGGGATGGAACCCGCAATCCTATGATTCCTAGACGGATTCGTTAACCACTGAGCCACAACAGGAACCCCTGTACTCTTTTATATTAAAATGCATTAGTGTGTTTTGCAGGATGAATGGATCTTTTACCTCTAGGTGGTCTGTTACATCATGAGAGTGTCTGGTTTGCTGAGGTATGCAGATATCCCAAATGTTAACTTCCATTACTATACAACATTAAAAAGACACATTTGCTAAAATTACTGATGTTTTCTTTGGTGTTATTATGAAAATAGTTTTCAGTTCATAGACCTCCTGAAAGAGACTCTCTGAAATACCCAGGTGTCCCCAAATGATACTTAAGGAACCACTGTCCCACACAATGATTCAGAGACCTTGTCTCCTGGCTTGTGGTTTTCACTGTACTCCTGAAGACCACATCATTTTGTCTGTACCCAGCCAATAGAAGAAGCAGCTAGAAAGCACACTTGATTCTTAAAAATATTCATTTCCCTGAAATGACACACATCATTTCGGCTTGTATTCCATTAGTGTATACAGTCACATGTAGATGCAAGGGAGGCGGGCAGGAAATACAGCCCCTGGGAAATATCATCATGTTGCTGGAATGCTCTCATAACAGGAGGAATTCTTTCAACCTCAGACACTTGATAAGCTCATGGTTCTTAAGAAAGTTCTAAATGTAGATGAACGAAGAGGAGGTGGGTCCTCACAAATGAGACGCAGCCACAAATCTGCTGCATCACTGAACCACTGGGATACAAGTAGCCACAGTCACTACACCTTGTTTCTGTTCATGCTTACATTAATTGTTTAACAATATAGCATGCTTCTTAAGGTTTTTCTCTCATAATGTTATTAGAAAAGTAATAAGTGTACCTAGTTAAAAATGTGTTAAAATAGTTTCAAAGCATATATAAATTTGAGAAGTAAAATTCTCCCTCCCCTCTGGTAATTCATCCTTTAGCCTTCCCTTGGGAAATTCAGTGAAAATTCTGGTATTTTCTCCTAAAACTTTTATTTCCTTAAAGCTCAAAAAGTCAGACTGATAGAGAAATTACTCCGATAGGAGACATTGGGATTTTCCAAAATAATGAGACTACCATAATATTTCATGAAGATAAGCTGGGTTCCTTTCATAATGACCTTCCTGATGTACAAGTGTACATCATTATGGCTATAACATAGAACTTCTTGATGGCTTTTTCAAAAGAATATCTCATACACATTCTTCTGTTAGAAATCGTTTCTCATTATAGAAATAATAATCAAGTTTAGTGCTGATTCTGCTATCAGAGAGTTAAGCTTCAACACTCCTAGAATTTTTCCAAGGCCACAAGTAATATCCTGCCTTTTCCTACATCAAACTGCTCTGCCATAATCTTTACTATATATAAAATCTGTAACAGAATCCAATCAGAAAAAAGAAAGCACTTTAGGAACTGGCAACTGAATTTATAAAGCAGGGAATTGATCACATACATGATTACAGAACAGAGAAGCTGAACTGAGAATGTTGAGGAAAAGCAAAAACTAGCAGCAGCAGAAAGCTACGCTCAGTCTTAGGCTGGAGACAAAGAATAAAAGTCGTTGTTGGAATCTGAATGCACAGCAAGTATAAGCAGCAGGACGTAGAGACGTAGTTGCAAGGGGAAGTAAGGCCCTCTAAGGCCTTCATGGAGAGACCTCTGGCACTCAGGGAGAGGTGAAGAAATATCTTGATTCTCACTTCCTTTGCCAATTTTCCACCAATCTCAAGATTACCACTGGCTAAACTTAGAAGACAGACGATGTGGAACCTGAAAGGGTCAGCTCTCTTGAGATTTAGAGCAGAGATTTAATATCCCACAGTCCTATTCCCAGTCCTCAGAAATATAATAACAGGAGACATGGAAGGGTAGACCAGCTTGAGTCCAGCCAGTGCCCAAAACTCTACTCGGCTGGAAAGTGAGGGCATAGAATGAAAAAGAATAAAAAAAGAGGAAGAAAGAAAATGGAGCAAGTAGACCTGAGCATCAGAGGTGGCTGGATACAGATCTCCTGAGTTCAGCCTCCACTATCAAAAAAGATGCTTGAGGAGTTCTCGTCATGGTGCAGTGGAAATGAATCCAACTAGGAACCAAGAGGTTGCGGCTTCGATCCCTGGCCTCGCTCAGGGGGATAAGGATCTGGTGTTTCCCTGAGCTGTGGTATAGGTCACAGACACAGCTTGGAGCTGGCGTTGCTGTGGCTGTGACATAGGCTGCTAGCTGTAGCTCTGATCAGACCCCTAGCCTGGGAACCTCCATAGGCAATGGGTTCGGCCCTAGAAAGCAAAAAAAAAAAAAAAAAAACATATATATATATATATATATACACTTTATATACTTGATAGATACTATATTGTTTCGGGCTTGAGTCTACTAAAATGTGAGGAATTTCTACCACGCATGACTGAGATTCCCTATAGAATCATTGTGTCTACTCCAGCACCCATGCCGGCAGCTAGACCAAGGCTTCTGTCTTCCCATTACACTCCAGAACTGACCTTGAGTGGTAGTTTTCCCAGCCTGGTAACACATTCCTTCTCTACAGGTTGTGCAAAGTGAGTGACTCAGCTGCAGTTAGGTTCACCAAGGGTTTCACGCTTCCCAGTGAAGGGCTTGCACATGCCTTCTTGCCTCATAAGGAAGGCCTTGGAGGGCCTTACTTCCCCCTGCAACGCCCCCGTCAGACAGACTCGTGGATGCCCCATTCTTTAACTGAACAGAACCCCCAAACCCCACATCTCTGTAGCACCACAATCCAAATTGTGGCTGCCTCACCATCTCCAACTCTACCATGGAGAAAGGTGTCACCGCTGGTGCAAAAAGCTTGGTTACAAATGAAAAGGGCTGGGTGCCCTTTAGTAAGTGTTCCTACTAACTGACTGATAGTGCCCAAAAGGACAAGAAATTCCACTCAGCATCTGGCATTCAGATCATTCAGCTCCCTGACAGAATAGCTGATGTGTGAAAGGGTTCAAAAAGCCCAGATCTTCTCTCTTGAGATTCTAGAAGGAACTGAGACCCAGATATGTGAAAGAAAGGAAGCTCAGGTCTCATGGGAGGAGGTTATAGGGTCGTTCCCTGAACTTCAGTGAGATCCTAAAGGCATTTCCATCTTGTACATGCTTTCTTATTATACTCATCACACATTATTGCAATTACATTGGAGTTATCCATCTTCTCTGCTTGACTTTAGAAACTATGAGCAGAAGATCTAGGTCTGGCTTGCTCACTCTCATGACCCTTGGGCATAGGGCACATTAATTGATACTCAAAAATGTTTGCTGAAAAAAAAAAAAAGAAAGAAATGAGGGAGAGAAAGTAGAAAGAAAAGAAGGTTTGCAATGATAGAGTATTAGTAAAAGACACAATCTGAAGATTTTTGAAGTATTGTTTTAAAGTATCCAATATCAAAGACCCCACTGATACTGAATGACACCAGATTTTGGTGATACTATGTTTCTTCCATCTATAAGGCCTGACATTCAACTTGCTAAAACAAAATTTTGCTGTCTCCATAGATCAGGGGACTTCATATGTAATCTAAAACCCATATTCAATGTGTGACATAATACAATGTTGTGTACGAAGCATCCATCAATAGGGCTGACGATACCAAAGTTCCTTAACTGAGAATAATTTGTTGATCAAGAAGTTAATTAGTGGGGAATCCTGGTCAAATTTAAAAAATAAATCCATTTTAAAGGCAACATGTTCGCTTTTATAAATTAGAATACCTCTAGAAAAAACAAACAACAATATCATAGATTTTATGTCATTTTCCCATGAAAGATTAAAAATCAAAGATAAATTATAGTTAACGATATTAGAAAAATAATTTTTAAAAAGCATGGCTCTGTTATTTATCTTGTGCTGGGAAGCATCTCATTATTTGTGTTGGGAAGATTAGAATTGTTGGTGAGAAGGGAATTTAAATGAGAGATAAGCATAAACAAAGGCACTGTCATAAGAATGTTTATTCCTGTCATATGTTCTCTGATTTAATAAAGAGAGCAAACTTTTAAATTTGAAAATATGGATCAAATTAAATTTGCTTTCAGGAAATATACAGTATATACATTCAGGGTTAATTCTCCTTGCAAGGAGACACTTAATGCAATCTTTTAATGTACTAACATGTTTCAAGATATGGAGTTCTGTCTGCTTAGCAATTGCCCATTTTTTAAGGAAAACATTTTCACAATTCAAACCAAAAAATAAATGACAGATCAAAAACAACTTAGGTTCTTTACTATAAAGGTTGTTGACTTAAGTATATTATAATAATCTCACCAAGAAGCCATTTTCCAAATCTCAGTTAATCACTTTCGGATAAAAAGAAATCATCTTCTATGTCTTTGTACATGTGCATGTGTCTAAAAAGGAAGTGGGTATGGTATGTGATTTGTGATTTAGCAGGGCCAATTTTAGTCAGAGGGGTGAATCTGTAACTTTTTCTTTTAAGCAGCATTACACCTTCGATTAGAGGCCTCTGAAATCTCAGTTCCTCTGTAGCTTCCTCTCCACACAAACACTTCAAATCTCAAAACCATTCATTGTTCCTATGGCCTTTTCTGCTACATCCTCTGGAATCTTTCCCTACATTGCACGTTCATCCTCCAGTGGAAGTTTGCACAGGCAGCCTGATCATTTTGTCTCTCAAGGGTCTATATTTGAACCAAGAGCAGAGGCCCAGCCTAAAGATGAAGCTTTACGTAAAGTGTAAGGCAGCCCCAGGTTGGAGCTTTTGAGTCATTAGATTCTTGATGGAGGTCTGGCAGTCATACCCTATGGAAAGAGGAGCTGACTCTCACTGGAAATTTCTCTGCCTCTTCATTTAGAAAATGTCCTTCTCCTATTTCTTTCTGAATTCCATAATCCTTTCACTTCCTAAAGAAGATGATAGTATCAATCACATCTTCTCATGAATTGATATTTGGAAGCTAAAGAGAATATCATTATTCTGGCTGAATGAGGAGCAACTGTTCCAGCTTTCATCTGTTCTACCACAAATTTTTTTCTGGATATTCATCTGCTATGCAGAGTCTGTGTTAGTTATTTTGGGGTAGTTACTGACAGCTAACAGAATTGAAATCTTTCTAGATGAGCAAAAGCAGACCTCAAGTCACAGCTATATCTTTATAGAATTTATTAAAATGTTATTACTGGATTCATTCGTGTTAATGAAATATTCATTTAATTAATCCATATAATCAGTTTGTTTAGCAACTTGATTAACTATAATAAATAATATAGGGAGCACCTACTTGAATTATTCTCAGTCCTTAGAATACTGGGATGAAAAAGCCAAGCCACTGTTTCCCACAGGAGAGATGGACATTACACAAGTGAAAAAATAAATGAAAGACATAATGCCAGACTATGATAAGTGCAATGATTAGAACCAAAGATGGGTAACAGGAGTGAGAGATGGAGCAACCATTTTAGACAGAAGAGTCAATCTTTTTGAAGAGGTGAAATCTTAACTGATAATATGAAGAAGGAGTCGTGGGGCATGAGAAGTTCTGAGGAACAGGCCCTGGGCAGAGGAAATAACACATAATAAGGATCCAAGATATAATATGCTGGGAGGGTTGAGGAAAATGAGAAAGAAACAGGCTAGAAAGGAGTCTACAAGGTGAATAGAGGCAAGAAGGAACTAGGAAGCCCAGCGGAAGTTTTTTCAGATGGTGCCTTGCAAACCATTGTATTAAAAACTTTCATACAGAATTATCTTTATTATTACAGGTTTAGAATTATTTTTCTGATTTTAAAAGGATGATAACATATGGATAATTCACAACTTATCAAAATAGTCTCTTACTGTTAGATATTTAGGGTGTTACTAATTATTTCCCCCCAATACATATGTAACACTTTTACAATATTGCACATAACACTTTGTCCCAGTTTCTAATTATGTCTATGACAGGACACGTTAAAGTCGCCTTTTAATTACGAACAACTTGTTTAAAAACAATATGACTTAAAACCTTGTGTGGAAGGAACCAATACAGAAAACTAACGCTAAATATGCTTATTCATCAGTCAGTTCTCTGACTCTAATTTGCCTAATTGGCTTAAAAGAGCATGGTGTTACTACAGTATCAGTTACAGGCAGATGGCTATGCTGGCTTACAGCAGTGCTGCTCAACCTAACCAGTAGGCGTCTATGGTTTTATAGGTCATAAGTAACACTTGTCAACCATGTTCATGGCTCAGCCTATCCATATCACTATTATTAGAAAATCAATGTTAAGTCCTTTCTCCCAGGTTACTCCATTCATATACACTTCCCCTTTTTTTCCAAAACCCTGACTCCTTACCCCTTTACCACTCAGATTAATGACCCATGCCTTTTATTTTACTGAAGCACATTGAAGCAATCAAATGAGAGTTTCTTTATTGTCTCACCTCCAAATCTCCCAGATTGTCTGCATTTATACCCATCAGCTGTATAGTTTCCCCTTGCAATAGATGCACTGCCCCTGTTCCTATGTAAGATCAACCCTCTATTTCAGCACTGGAGCCTGTCCTTTCTCAGCAACTCAAAAATTAGCTCTGACACCATCAGTTTCTCTCTTTCAGTAGGTTGTTATCATCAGCACACAAACACCCTCCAATATCTGCACTCAACCAAACATAGGCAAACAGACCTCCCTGGGTTGCCCTAAGTCTCTCGCTGCAGCTCTATTTTTCTGTCCCTTACAACAACAGTCCTTCAAGAAGGTGCCATTTTCCCATTTCAGCTCCTTCAACAAGCTTTCTTTACTATTTCTCCACCAAATCTACTGTTGACAAAGTCAAGAGCAACATCCATTTTGACATTTAATATTCAGTTTTCAAACCTTTTCTTCTCATAATTTATCTTCCCTCCATCTTATTATTTTTTTTAACCTAAATCTAGGACACTAAAGCCTCCTGACTTTCTATTTCATATATGCTCCCCTTTGGTCTCTTTTTCTGGATTCTCTTCTTCCAGAACTGCAAAGTTCAGAATCCCAAAGCACAATCTCTAGCTCTCTCCCTTTCTCTGTTTTCCTTAAGTGATCTAATTCTTGTGCCTTTAAATTCCATTTCTATACTGAAGACTCAAATTTACATCTATGATTCAGTACCTCTTTTGAATGTATGACAACATATTTTACTGTTTACTTAGGATGTCTAACGGGCAGTTCAGATATAATGTGGACAAAATAGAGGAAGTGGTTCTATACGCATATTTTTTGTCCTTTCCTGTCTGCCCCCTGCCTGCCCCAGCTCAAAAAATGGAAACATGTGATTCTCCTAATGACTCAGACTCCAAGTCTGAAAGTCAGTCTTGATCATTCTCTTCCTACACCCTTCATAGAAGACATCAGCAAATCCTGTCACCCTAACCTCGTATCATATTGTTACAACAGGCAGATAGTTAGGCCTGAGCAGAGAAGGGGTGCATGGGACCAGATGGCAGGAAACCACACATCATGCAAACAGAAGGGTTCATGAGTGTATAAAGAAAAGCAGGAACCTCCAGACTGATAGGAAACCACACCTTTCGGGGTGATAAGTGTCCTGGAGGCGAATCTCCAATGTCCAATGTCCTGATGTTATCTGTTGCTCATTATGCCCTCATTATAATAAAATTATAATAAAATTAGCTATGCAGATAAGAATTACCCATCATACACGGATGCCATTACACTTTTGATAAAACTAAATAAGGACAAAAATCCCTCCTCCCTTCAGGAAGGTGAAGCTGGGATGAAAATTAAGGAATACAACCCCCAAAGCCCACCTTCCCAGTGAATATCCCACCCACAAAATTAAATGCCCCATATAACTGGCATGCCAAAAAATGCAGAGCAGCTGCTCATCTCTCTGTCTGCCTCTCCTTAAGAGTTGTATTTTTCAAATAAATCCTCAAATTTCTTTCTCAATTTCCATCTCATTTCTGAATTCTTTCTGCGGTGAGACAAGAACTTAACCTTTGGAAACAATATTGAGACTAGAGCTAGATATAATCTTAAATGGCAACCACGTACATATTTTTGACTATTTCCACAGCTCTCTCCCCAATTTTAATCAAAAGAATCTAAAACTTAGATGTAAATGCATCCACACTGATTTTCCTTTTGCTGTTCCTGTCCCCTACAGAATATTTTCACAATAGTCATAGTGATATTTTATAAATAGAAATTATACCACATCATTCTTACCCTATTCAAAGTCTCATTATGCATAACATATTGGCCCAATTGCATATATTTTCAGAAAGCTGAGAAAAGTTAGGAGTCATATGCTACTGTTTTTTTGTGTGTGTGTGTGCGTGTGTGTGTGTGTGTTTTGTCTTTTGCCCTTTTAGAGCCATATCCATGGCATATGGAGGTTCCCAGGTTAGGGGTCTAATCAGAGCTACAACTGCCGGCTTACATCACAGCCACAGCAATGCAGGATCTGAGCCGCATCTGCAACCTACACCACAGCTCACAGCAACACCAGATCCTTAACCCGCTGAGCAAGGCCAGGGATCGAACCCGTAACCACATGGTTCCTAGTCAGATTCGTTTCCTCTGCGCGACAACGGAAACTCCTCATTTGCTACTGTTTTAAGTTCATCCAAATAGGGAAATCAACCCATAATGTTCAACTATTTTAATAAAGACCTATTATTTAGCTTTTTTTAGAGAAGCATATTAATAAGATGTAGAAATTAAAAACTGAACAAAAATTACAATAATGATAAAGGATACTATCTGCCAACAATTTCAATGGCTATAATTTTGACAAAGAAATTGAGGTTACACTCTGAAAATAAAGAAAAAAAAGGTCACCACAGAAGGGAATTTGTTTTTATTCATGTTAACATGTTTTTTAAAACATTTTCAAAATATGTGTGTTTCCTCCTTTCAGCTTGAAGTAAACGTGCGTTTCCACTCTTTTAAGGCAGTTTATCAATTAAGACAAACAAATTTAAAAAATCATTCAAAATCCTGAGGACAGCAATTCTTCTGAGTGTGAAAGACAGGGCTTCCTCTCTCTGGGAAGGTCACCTCCCCCAGAGAGTGGGCAGCTTCAGGAAAAATAAACACGGATCCAACAGACCCTGGAGATCTGAGGGGTGACAGATGTCACAGATAGACTGCCTGAACATGCTGCTCCAAATCTTTGTCTTTTCATGTTCTTTTTGCTTCTAACATCTTTTCAGAGAAGGTAACTTGAGATTTGGTCAAAAACATCGTCAAATAATGATTTGGACTGCAAAATTCTCTGCAAGAATATGAAATTCTTAAGCCAAATTTCCTTCATTACTAATACCTTTATAATCATTCACATTACTTTGTCACGAGATCTTCCTATAGTAGCAATAAATTCCAGACTCTTTTTCTGAATATGCAATTATTTTATTCCCCTCCTTCTTCATCTTCATAAGTCTTCAGATTTAGTAATTCCAGAGTTGTCAGGGAAAATACTAGGGTCTGTGTTTCATTTGAATTTTAGCTTGTCTATTTGATAATGTTTTCCAAATAGGATCATGTCACTCGTGCCCCCTGTGGACAGATTTGATCTCATGCAATACTCAAGAGAGTGGACTCATTCAGAAAATAAAATGCTTACAACCAGGAAAGCGATCTAAACCTGGAAAATGTTATAACCCTGATAAATGACATTTATAATGTAGCTTTTTTTTCAGTTTTCTAAAAGAAATCCATAAAACTGCTACAACTTGCATTCTTAATAAACGGTAGAATTAGTTGCAGACGGAAGGCCCATTTTTCCAGGGTTAGAAGATTGCAGTGAAATACTCTTATTATTTCCTAAGCAATTAATACTTTATGGCTTTTATACAGTACATTCACATTATGTTTATATGATCATATTCTGCTATCTTTGTTTTCAAAACTGTGCTTCTGGTTTTACATTTTCTAAGAAATAATTTAAAGAGAAAAAAAAACCCAGTGGTAATAATTATTTGGTTAGTTGGCAATATTAAACTCAGCTTTTTTTTTTTTTTATTGAGAAGAAGGAAACAGGAAGCAAAAGGACAAGAAGAATTGGACTCATTATGCCTCACACCATGATGCCACAGTTAACATATTATATAAATGCATTCAAAAGTGAGTAGTAGGGGGTCTGGATGTAAAAAATGCTTAATGGATTAATTTCAGTGCCCATAAAATCGAAGTGCAAAAGCTTGAGTCCATCCATTCTGCAAGCTGCCTGATGCATCTGGTGCATCAGGCGCCCCCGAAGGGCCGCAGCCCTCCCAGGGCCTGGCTGGTTCCAGCCCTCTTCAGGAGCAACTGCGAAGTATGCCCAATTGTGTGATATGGTTCCCCTCTCAGGACTAATTGAGAGCACCAACCTCATTCTCACTTGTGATTCAAACAAAAGATTCGAGGACCTGTCACTAGAGATTTTTCTGGCAGAGTGGAAAATGGACAGAGTGTCCCTGTGGTATCAATGCAGCTACTTCACTACAAAATGCCTAGTTTTTACACTAGGAACAAGATGACATTTCTTGAAATGCCTCCTAATTACTTCAGTTTTATATATTATATTACCTATGAGTGTGAAAACCCTCGAGTCCTACAATTACTATCAGACTCATTCCTCTAGCAGGTTACATGTGCTAATGAAGGAAAAAAACCTAATTATAATTCTGTAAGTGGCTGTTTATTAGTGGCTCATTCTCCTTTTACCCTTCTAAGCTGCTTTTCCGAATGCATCAGGCTACACATTTTGCCTTTTTTAAAATATCAAAAACAAATCTTTAAAGAGGGTAAGTAACACTTCGGGTGCTTTGTTGGAATGGAAAGCATCTTCAATGTTTCAAAGTTTCTTCATTCAGTTCTCAATCAGGAAATCAGGAAAGAGATTTAAAGAGTCTCATTTTCCTTGTATTATTTTCCATATAATAACAGTATTTAGTAAACATTGCTCCCTGGTTACCTACAGTGAACTGAACTAGTAATCCAAAGATTCAACTGCATTTTCCATGTAAATTTTAAATATAGGATAGAATAGAGGTTTGTGACCAATGTGTAAGGCATGGAAATTAGCTACTTATTTGCTCTTTCTGGCCAAACAACTATGAATACTAGAAGTAGAAAAAATTGATTTATTTCACTATTTAATATCCCTTGAGTTATATTTTTATATAATTTCCCACAGATCATCAAAGTACCAATTGTCCTTGAGTAAATTCACAGACAAAGAGGCTGACATTCTGCCCTCCAAAGCTAATTTGGCAACTGCCAGTTCCAATTTAGTTGCGAAATGAGTTCCTAGGGTCATGTTAGGATGATGGTTTACAGAGAAGAGGGGGATTCTGATAAGATTGTCACAGACTGAGAGCACATGAGGGGTTGCAGTGGACAGTGCTCAAGTGGACACAGTTCTCAAGTAAATTCTGCCACTGTTTCAGGATCAAAGAAACCCACCTTAATATGAAGTCATTCTAATCTAGACAAATTATTCTGGGGTTTTAAAAATAGCGTGGTTTCAATGCCGTTTGTTTTTTTTTAAATTCAAATATTTATAAATTGAAAGCTGTGGAACTCTTAATGGAAACACAGTCTTTTGTTTTAACATGGCTCTGTGAAAATTTATTTACTTATTTATCTTTTTATGGCCACAACTGCAGCATACGGAATTTCCAGGACTAGGGATCAAACTGGAGCTGCAGCTGCAGACCTACACCACAGCCATGGCTACACTGGACTGAGCTGCTTTTACAGCTTACACTGCAGCTTTTGGCAATGCTAGATCCTTAACCTACTCAGTGAGGTCTGAGATCAAACCTGCATCCTCACAGACACTGTGGTCAGGTTCTTAATTCAATGAGCCACAATGGAAACTCCCAGTATGACTGTTTTAATTTGGCACAGAATAAAAACTGTTGCTCTAGGATGACCTCTGACTAGGCTTTGGAAGCAAATGGAATGGTGATTGCTTAGACCATGTTTATACCTGCTTTCTTTTTATTTCTAGCAGAATACTATCTTGGAATATTAATCTCTTGGCTTTCATTTTTCATATATAACTTTTGCGAACTTTACCTAGTGAATCAATGACACCCTTCTTACTTCAGAGAGAATTACCATTGTTTTAGTAGGAATGTAAATTGAAAAAAGTAGTTTTTTTTTTACTTCCAAAAAAGGCTTTCAAAGTCCACATCAGAAATAACTGCTTTGAAACCAAAGCTTTTGATTTATAAGAGAAAATAAAATACTAACTATAGAAAGATTCGGTGAGGAAAACTGCACATATTGTATTTCTTAATAACAAAGTAGAGAGAGAGCAGATAAGACCATAGAAGCCCAAATCAAGAGAGAACAGAGCAAGAGTAGCTGGAGAAGAGGGACAGGGCGTGCCTTTGAATGAGTAGCAGATCTTAGCGTGGAGAGCAGAGGACTCAGCATTTGGAGGCTGAATTCCACTGGCAGCATGTGGATCCAGGAGCATCAAGTCAATACCTGGAGACCATTCTGCTATCCCAGGGAGCCAGGTTGACCATTTTCACTGCTCTGTGGGAAGACCTTCTACCAACATTTTATATGCACAATGGCTGTCAATCATCCAGCAGAAATAACGCTCATGCTCAAGACTTTGCTGATGTTCATGGAGATTCTACTGTGTAGAAGGTCCTCCTTTCAATACGCAATACACTTTTAAGCCCCACAAAGAAATGGTGGTATTCTTGACCCCCATAGGGGCATCTAAAGGGGGAATTAGCAAGAGGGCAAGACATCAAAGTAAGAAAATACAAATTAGAGCAGCTAAGTTACCAGAGCCACAGAAACCGTTTATGTCATCTAGTTCTTGTGGAGAAAAAAAGCAACAAAATCTTAGAGGAAACAGTAGAATTGTGAAATGGTTTACACCGCTTTAACGAAAAGAGCAAAGGCGGCTGAAATCCAAGTGGGAATTCTCAGGTATCTTTGTGGCTCCCAGTGAAAGCTTCATGAAGCATATAAGGATTTTGTTACTCTGGGAATAGGGATGTTCTGCTTCTAGAAATTCAATTACAATTTACAATTACAAAACACTTTAACTCCTTTAAATCTTTTGTGTTTCTGTTGTCATCCATTTTAGTTCTACGTGCAGTTAAATTCCAATAGACTTTAGTATTGTGGTTTTGTATTATTTTTAGTCACATATTTATCCTATTATCTTTATTTGTTCCTGAAATTTCATTTATTGTTATGGGATATTTTTTCTTCTGCCAGAATAATTTATTTTATTTTATTTTATTGGCCACTCTCACGGCATGTGGAAGTTCCCAGGCCAGGGAATAAACCCACACCACAGCAACAACCTGAGCCACAGCAGTTACAGTACCTAATCTTTAACCTGCTGTACCACAAGAGAACTCGAGAATAACTTCTTTTAGTATGCTTCTTACTGTATATTTGATACTAGTGAATTATCTTAGACTTTGTTGCCTAAAAATGCTTTCATTTCACCTTTATTGTTGAAGGGTGTCTTTGCAAGGTATGGAATTCTAGATTGTCACTTCTGAAGCACATTAAAGGTACCATTCAATCGCCTTCTAGATTCACTCTTTCTGTTGAAAGGTCAATTGTCAGTCCTTTAGCTTTTCCTTTGAAGGTAGTGGGTCTTTTAACTTTGGTGACCTTTAAGATTTTTTTCCCTTGGATTTTGTTTTTAGCAAGACTGCTAGTCTATAGCTGGATGTAGTTTTCTTGGTATTTATTCAACTTGAGATCTGAAAGTCTTGAATTTGTGGGTGGATATATACAATCACTTTTGAAATATTCTGTCATCATTACTTCAGATATTGCTTCTGTCTAATTCCACCTTTCTTTTCCCTCTGGCAATTCAATTATTTGTATATTGCATCATTAGTTGAGCTCCATATGTTTCTGAAAAATCTTTTAAAATTTTTATTATTTTCTTTTTGTGTTTGTCAACCTCTCTCAGTACTTCTGTAGGATATTTTCTATTGACCCACCATACTCCACTTTACAATCTTATCTTTTGAATCTACTACCAAACACACCTCATGTGTTCTTACTTTTAAATGTTACACTTTTTAGTTCTGGAATTTCCATTTAATTCTCTCTATAGATCCCAAAGATCTTAGGATAAATTCTTCATTTTTCAGCATACTATCTCCAGCTTTTCCCATTGTTTTCTTCAACATTTTAAGTCTTTATCAGGTAATTACAGTGTCTGAATCATTTGTTGGTCTATTTCAATTGTCTACTTTTTCCCTTCACTATCAGTAATGAAGCTCTTTCTTTTAGCATATGTAAGAACTTGCAATTGCCTAACATCATGCATATAAGTAAACTGTCAGATAATGCTATCTTTCTCTTAAGATGTCTTCCCTTCTCCTGAACTACACAGATAAAGTGATAGCTGGTCAGCTTATTTCAATCAAGGACTGTGCTGAGTTGAGCCTGGACTTTAGCCCTGGTAATGTTTAGGGTATCTCTCCTTTGCCCCTGGCTTGTCCTGCAGGTTTCTCAGCTGTAACTCATTTATTTTGCAGAGCCCCTCTTTTGTCTTCAATCTCCATTTTGTAAGACTGCCAAACAAAATTTAACTCCACTTTTCAGTCTTTCCATTTATACACTTAGCCTTATACAAAACTTATCAAATGCCCTAAGAAGAAAACTGTCCATGTGTTTGAGGCCCTCTCCCTTAAAGCTATGATGACTTATATACATAGTCCAAAAATAGCCTTCTATGAGTTTAAAGCTTAGACTCTTAGCTGCCTTCTCCAACCAGAATCAGGAAATGCCTCCAGAGCATAGCATCTTCAAAAGGTCACCTCATCTCTTTGAGGTACTTACCTTTCCAAAGTATGATTACTTCAGCACACCTCTACTGTTTTCGATTTACTGTCCAAAGTTTATATCAAACACACACAATAAAAATATGCATTTGATGCTTCACCTCAATCTACAAAGATTTCTGTAGCTCCCAAGACAAAACGTTATTTTTCCTGCTTATTCATTTCTTTTTGAAATAAATTTTGCTTTTTTTTTTTCTTCTCTGGGTAAGATATGAATTAAGGAATTTGGATTTTTGGGGGATGGTGATAAATTATTTTGGACATGCTGATTTTAAGGTGTCAGTGGAACTGACATAACACAAGCAGAAAGTTGGAGATGTGGGATTTTACCTTAGCAACAAGGTCAGGAATAAATATATATATATCTGGCAGACATATGTGTAGAGATGATAGTCTAAATTATGAGAGAAAATTGCATTTTCACATAAAGGAATGTAAAAAGACAAGTAGAAAAGTCCTATTCTTCACATTAGGGGCATTAAAAAGAAGTGGAAAAACTAAGGAAACAAAAGAAAATTGAAGAATAAAATAAGCAGTTTAATTAAATGCACTATTAAAGGAAAAAAAAGAGAACAGGGCAGTTACAGCTTGACCAAATTACAATAGGTTGGTTCATTTCTATTTTGGGAGAAAATTACATCATATTTAATTCTCAATAACATGTAAGCTATTTATCCCACATCCAACAGCAAAATCTATTTTGATGGTTGGTAAATATTTTTTTTTTTCCTAATCCATTTAGTGGTAGTTAATTGAAGTATTCTTAGACTGTTTTTTGCAATAAGAAAAATAAGATAAAAATATGAATCCAATTATATTCTTGATATTTGCTACATTTAGGTATTCTTTGTTTATTAGTAGTTGCACAGATATTTTTGCTTTTTGAAGAACAGCATTAATTCAAAAAAAAGATTATAAGAGATCTCTCTCTCTATACCACCTTTTTCCATATGAAATCATAAAAGCAAATTTTGATACCTGCATTGATTTCACCAAGCAGAAAATATCCAAATATCAGATATCTCTTCAAATGAATAACTCATTTTTTTAAAAAATAAAAGGAATAAAACGTATTGTTGCAATAGCATGTTATTCCACACAGCACTCACATCTGGTTTTAAGGATTTGTTCTTGTTGCCTACAGTGTATGGCAGGTTTTATTCTCCTCCTGTCTCTTACGTTTGCCAAGGGTACAGTTTTATTCCTCAAAGCTTAAATAGGCCACATTTTTATATGGCTTTTTTATATACAATTTCTTTTAGTCTTTTGAGGGCTACACCTGCGGCACATGGAGGTTCCCAGGCTAGGGGTCAAATGAGAGCTGTAGCCGCTGGCCTACAACACAGTCCCAGCAACACAGGATCCAAGCAACATCTGCAACCTACACCACAGCACACGGCAGTGCAGGATCCTTAACTCACTGAGTGAGGCCAAGGATCGAACCTGTGTCCTCATGGATACTGGTCAGATTCATTACTGCTGAACCATAACAGGAACTCCCATATACAAATTTTTAAAATGAAAAGTTATATGTAGATCTCAGAAGTAACTTCAAAACCATTAAAACATGACAGCTTTCTAGATATTGCTATTAAAAGCATTCATTAGATAGAATTAATTGCTCTAGGCTATGTTTAACGAGGTAAGTTTCTGATAATGTAATGAAGCCCAAGAGATATATACCTGCATCCTAGTATCAAAGGGTTAAATACAAATAAAGTGGGTTGTTTTAAGTGTAAAATAGTCTCTTGGTTACTCGTTCATGATCTCTAAATTAATTGTTTTATTTCTAAAGTAGTTCATCATTCGCTAATATTGCTCATAAATCACAAAAGTAGAAAGTGAGATCTTAAAATAGTCATATAAAGAAAAGTGTTAGGATGTAATTTCAACCTAAGAGTCATTTACAATTGTAGCACATTCAACAGAATACAGGTTTTTACAGATACCAGAAAAGCACTAATTTTTTTCCTGTGTATAACTATTCAAACACTATTTCATAAATTTTATCTTCCCAGGTTCATCTATCTGAACCTAATAGATGAATTACCATAGCATATGTGTTTTCCTTCTAACAATGCACTGTGAAGTTAAGTACAGAACAAAGAATAGATCTCTTCTTTTTTTCAAAGTTAACTCAATTCACTTAATAGCTGGGATTACTTCCCATTTCTCTCTGTTTGATATGTGAGCAAGATAATCACAACCGATGAGAATAATACAACAGCACACTAAAACTATTTACATGAGGAATTCTTAAAACTATTAATCCAATAGTCCAGGTCAAATTTAATGCTCAAATTTAATTGCTTATAAAGTTTGCCAACACTTTGGGTTACAAATTAATGTCCTCTATCTTTAATGGATCATCTATTAAAATATCATCTCAGAGAGCAATACACTCTAGGACATTTTTGAATATTTAGTTACAACACTAATATCTAAATCATTAATGTAAATGATGTGGAAATAGTTATACAATGTATATGTTTATTTTTGCTATATTATGTATTAATTAATAGGATAGTCCCAATATTTTATTGGGATCACTGAGATTAAATTTTTAAAAAGCAGTTTTGTTGCTGAGTTTTATTTTCCTTAAATTTCATGGGATAATAAGTTAAATATATTAACTGGTATTTTAACAATAATGTTGGATTTACACAGAGTTTTTGATGAACAAAATATATTATCTATACAAGGATGGCTACAAAGAAAACTGAAGATCAACAATGTCAGTCCTGAGGATCATATTACTATATTTAATCCATTTCATTCCTGAAGGGACCCACTAGGTCGGTTAATGACGCTAATATATGTTTCTTTCATAAGTACATGGCAAGTAGTTCAGCAGAGAAAACAGAAAAGACACTGGAAAATGACAACACAAAATTCTAAACTCTAACAAGTAACTAAAGTTTGCCTTAATATTTTACCACTTTTTCTCACATCCTGTCTATATTCATTATGAAGAAATCACCACTTTGCAGAATATTATGGAAATACACTTCTCTCACATATATAAAGATCACAGAATTTCTGCCTGATTCCACTTCCCATATTTCTCCTTCAGCTTCAAGCAAACTGACCCATTCATATGGTCAAAAAATTTTACTTTTTGGTGAGGTTAGGAAAAGTAATGGTTTATATTCTGTAATCTCAGTATTATCAGCAGTTTCTGGAGTCCCATTTTTGAGTTTTCATAACTCTGTACAGTTTTCAATCACCATTACTTCCTTCTGGCACTATATGACTTGAAGAATGTGAGGCAGTTGCAGATGCTAAAGAAGTAAATGGTATAAATACACCTTTCTCAAACCCTTTGAGCAGAAAAGGGAGGAAAAACCAGGACAGATAACAATATAACTTTTCCTTTATGGTTTTCCTTTAGATTATTTGTTAAAAGGAAATTATTAAATTTTCATGTGCTCTGCAGAGCCTAGGCTTATAAGATGAAAAGAAAGGGAAATATTATTAACTGCTGCATTGCCACAGAGTAGTCATTATTTACCTGTGTGCATCGGAAGAGTTCTTAGTCATTTGCGTTGCAAATATCTTGAACTCTAATGTTTTAGGATGTGCCCTCACTGTGGTTTTGATGCTTATGTCCAAGGCCATGCAACTGCAAGCTTTCTTTCGTGCCTCAGTCATCACGTGGAACAGTGTTAACAGAATTACAGAACATTTGTGCAGCCAGCTTGGCTCAACTCCTGCTCTCTCTCTCTCTCTCTTTAATATTAAACAAGGTCTCTGATCTGTTAGATTATTTTACTCAACCAATATGCCTGATACCTGTCTTCCAGTTATTAAGGTGATTATTTAAAATTGAAAATATCATTAAGTCATTTTAGTGAGGAATCTCTTTGAAAAAAGCGGATTATACAGCAGAGACGTATAAATTGGGTAAGGAATTCAAGACCTGGAAAACATGTATGCTTTTACGGCGTGGAAGGAATGTGAGCTTTAAACAGGAAATTAAGTGTCCTTCCTAGAATCACCTAAACAATTCCTTTTCATTGGTCACAGCATCTTAGAGAAAGGATTGACCGCTGTCGATAGTGTGGAGCATGATGCCTGGCCAGGATGACAGCAATGCCATCCACCAGGGCAGTTTTACAGGAGACCAGAGGGAGGACATCTCCAAAAATCTGACCATGAAACCACAGGTTCAAGAAACTTTGGATCTATCTCATACAGTAATGTTACCCTCTTGTTTCATCTTCATCATTTGCCATTGAAAAAAAAAAGATTATTTATACTTGATATGAAACCATATAACACAGTTAAATAATAAACATTTTTGAAGATGCTCAGTGTGCTTTGTAAAAGTCCTGTACGATAGATTATAAATGTGTATTAGCACTGCCCCATCTCCTGCCCCCTGAGATATATAGACCTGCAAAGGTAGTTCCTGGTGACGTTTTAGCTCTTGCAGCATTTTAAAGCAGGTTATCATCTCTACGTTTAAAAACTGTCAACATCTTCACAGGGCCTTCGGCTCTAAGGCATAGAGAGGTAAAAGAACATTTTACAGTCTCTTTCTTTTAAAGCTAATATGAAGAAGTACAAGTTTACCACTCTCTCTAGTGTCTCAAGAAAGATTTTTCTACCACTTTGAATGTATTATCTCATTTGATTTATTTGCTGTTAATTGCATTCCAATAGAAGAAGGAGCTCTTTGGATTTAGAGATCTACAAACTGTGTTACTTCAATGGTAAAGGCATTTATGTTAGAAATAGAATAGCAACACACACATATGTAAACACACACATACACACACAAAAAGACAACACAAAATAAACTTTAGTGAAAAGTTAAGTATTTTAAGTTTCTCCTAAATTATTTTAGACTAAAAGGATTATTTTCTTCATTTATATAATAAATGCTATCCCTTTGGTAACAGTTTTACTCAACTAAAACCCATTAATTGTTTGAATTATCATATTGTTATTTGGGTCCACTCAGGAAAATCTTTAGCAGGGCAATAAGCAAACTATGTGATTTCAAAAATCTTCAAGATTTTTTTCTCTGAAAAAAATTTCCTATTCTGCTTCAGAAACCTCTCAGCAGTCAATGTTTTAAAAGTACACAGCATGGTCACTGCAGTAACCAATATTTCACATTACTTTTGCTTAAAATAATAAAAATTCATTCTTTGTGACACACGGAAACATCACTTTGATGGTAGAAATAAATGCAGAGAGATAGATGAGGACACCTTTCAATTTACCTTCATTCGAGGTGCATCTAAGTGACAAGAGCAGGGTGAGACTCTGCCTTGTTAACACACAACAGATGACTCAGGCAAATCAGATGGCAAATTACCTTTGAGAGGTCCCCAGCCTCCAAATAGAAGCAGATAACAAACACGTTCCACGTAACCCAGAGGACTAGCCAGACAGCATACTGTAGAAAAGCAAGAGAGAAATAACATGTAATTAATTTTGAACCAGCAGAGCAGGATTTAGATAGGATTTCAACTTCTGAACACCAAATCTTAAGATTACTGGGAAATATTAGATTTTACTTCTTTCTAAGGAACAGGATAGAATGTACATTTATTTCTAGTTCTATTGTTTTTTTTCTCTCACTGTTATGGACTCATAATATTACAGCTCAAACTTTAAGAAATTTTTGTTTTTGTTTTTAGGCAAAATAAAGCATAGCCCAAATTTCTATTTTAAGGAGGAATGGTTATGGTTTCTAGTCATCAAAAAAAAAAATGGTGCCCTGATAGATAATATCAACTATAATCTGTCGAAAAGAGACCACTTATCTTCCTTAAGCAAGATCAACCCATGTGCGATAACATGCAACCTCTTCCCAAGTTATCTAGGGTCATCCCCAAATCAGTCTTCACACCTCCATCCCATCTAATCGGATTTAGCTCTCTGGAATCTTCTTTCCATTTATCTTTCCATCTTATGATTTCCTATTATAGTGACCATCTAGTTATTAGCTATAAATTATTCTGTTTTTTATTCAGTGTGCTTTCTTCAACAGTGACAAATTTGTCTTACCAAGACATAGTTCTGAACATTCAGTTAACTAAAATTTATGAAGCCCCTAGAAAGAAACATGCTAGTAAGACACTGAGGATGCAAAGACCAATGATAAATTCCTCCTAAATTCAAGCAAAGGAAATAGTTTAGAAAAGAGATGATTCTTACACAAGAAGTTTTATATATATATATATACACACACATATATATACATACACATATGTGTGTGTGTGTGTGTGTGTGTGTGTGTGTGTGTGTATATATATATATATATATATATATATATATATATATATATATTAGTCTGAGCTCAAGAGAGGAAGATGAGAGAACTGTACAAACTATCCAGAGAAAAGGTAGTCCTGTAAAGTTTAACAACAGTGAAACAAGGTAACTTACGGATTTTACCAAGTGTAGGCGATGAAAGGGGTAGGTTGGGATGGTGCTATAAACAAAGAAAGTTATAGGTATGAATTTGAAACAAAAAAATGGGACAAGAGGCTACCATGTCGTTTCTCTGCTAAGTAAACACCAATGGCTTTCATTCTTTACATGAGTTCCAAAATCTTTGTTTTAGCGTTCAAGGACCTACATGATCTTGTACCATGTTATCTTTTCAGATACATGTTTGAGTTTATCTCTCAAGTCATTATGGATTACAGATACATTGGATTACTTGTTGTTCCACGTACATGGAAAGCTATTTCTCGCCTCTGTGCCATTTTGAGTGTTATTCCTTTTTTTTTTTTTTTGCCTTTTGAAATTTTAGGGCTGCACCCACAGCATGTGGAGGTTCCCAGGCTAGGGGTCTAATCGGAACTGCAGCCACAGCAACGCAGGATCCGAGCCGCGTCTGCAACCTACATCACAGCTCATGGCAACGCCGAATCGTTAACCCACTGAGCAAGGCCAGGGATTGAACCCATGACCTCATGGTTCCTAGTCAGATTCGTTAACCACTGCTCCACGACAGGAACTCCTGTGTGTTATTCTTTATCCTTTAATAATTTTTCTTTTCCCTTGGTACTTCTCTTACCACCTATCAATGTTTTATTTTTCTTCAGAAGTCAATATAAATATCATCTCTTGAATGATATCCAGTTAGAAATGATGCACCCCTGCTTCATGTAAACAAATAAGACTGCCAGTAAGATCTTATTTGCTTGAATTTCATTCCAAATGTGATATATCTGATTATTTGCATATTTTCTTCAGTGCATAATAATAAGTTCCTTGAAAGAAGTGATTGTTTCTGTTCATATCTCTAAATTGCTAATTTAATACTTTGTACAAAATAAATACTCAGAAAATATTTTCTAAGGCAATCAATGAATGAGGAGCAGTAAGAAAAAAAGGAAACTTCCAAAACTATTTTTAGAAGCAGAACTCCTTCCATCCTTTCTAATCTGGTTTTTATAAGAATATTATGATAATTCATGTAGCGTGAGGACTGAAAGCCCTGAGTTTATGTAATAATAAATAGTGACTCTGCTATTTTCCAGGTGATGCGTTCACCTGACAGCTAAACACGTGCATTGATCAGTGAGAACAAAGTAAGGGCAAAACTAAATGGTCCAAGACAAAAGGAGTTTGAGACATGAGGGCTGGGGACTGGAAGTAGGATCAGGAAGCCAAGTAGACTGGAGCAAGGAACTTTAGTTCCAGAACAGCAATCTATGATATGTCTAAGTTTGCTTGATATTATAAAGTAAGAATTACGCTCACAAATTTTTTAAACACTAAAATGTAGACATATTGGTCTGTTTTGGAGATTTGGATATTAGTTTTAGAAATTTAATGAAGTACTGGGTCCTACTTTAAGAGTAAATAGGTGAAGGGGAAAAAAGTGCCTATAAGTTCCCGTGACTTAAGTGAATGTAAAAGATTATGAAAGCATGATTAACTGAAATGTTTCATCGCATTCTTTGTTCTTGGTGACATACTTTCCCTACCTTTATAATGGAGGGCTAAATAGGCACAATTTACTAAAAGCCAAAGTTGCAGTATAAGTAAAATACTTAATAAGAATAGATGAAACCCACTGTACTACATTTATTAAATATTCCTGAAAATGACACTGGCTGGCAGGTTTTCTGATGATGCATTAAAGAATGCCAGCAGGAAAGCTATAGCTTAAATATTTTGCAAATAAAGTTATATTTTAAGATCGTAAAACATTGAAAATATTACCTACATCCATGTGGCATGAATGGCATGATCACTCTTTCATGATATAGTGTATATATAAAATAAGAATTTGGAATTTTCATCTGGATTAAGTTAGATGCCACCCATACTAGGTTACTTGCATGTATATACAGGTGTAAATGTATAATTGGTTTAAAAATCAAGCCAAAAAGAAAATGTATGCATTAGTTACTGAAATTAATAACCTTATGGAAATATAGGTAAGATAATGGGTCACATACAAATAACTTGAATATAGAAATGAAATTAAGAATTTAGTATCCAAAATCTGGATCACTTGGGAGCTCTGTGGCTATTTTCAAGTCTCACTGCCCTTTAGCTTTCTCAAATGTAAGATCATCTTATTAAGAGTAGCAAACTTATGTGGTTTATATAAAGATGGAATGACAGAATGTTTGAAACTAGTCAATATTTGAGTTCTTACTCCATGTTGCTATTTTATGATGATTATGTCCCATCATCCCTTCTTGTTTCAGTAACATAGCAGTGATCCCCACATTTTTATCTCCCTGGGATGCTCAAAAATATACTTTTTACTTTAAGTTTTGAGAATATTTTTCCATCTAATTCAACTTGCAATCTAGACTTTATTCCTTAATGAAACAAATTCTTCTCTAAAATAAGTTTATTTTTGATACATTCATGCCATATTGATATTTATTTATTTATTTATTTATTTGCCTTTTGTCATTTTAGGGCTGCATCCATGGCATGTGGAGTTTCCCAGGCTAGGAGTCTAATCGGAGCTGCAGCCACTGGCCTACGCTGCAGCCACAACAACGCAGGATCCGAGCCGCGTCAGCAACCTACACCACAGCTCACAGCAACGCCGGATCATTAACCCACTGAGCAAGGCCAGGGATTGAACCTGCAACCTCATGGTGCCTAGTCGGATTCCTTAACCACTGTGCCACAACAGGAACTCCCAATAGATAGATATTTAATAAAACAAATATTTTTCTTTTGGTTTCATTAAAATACTTTATTATTTACAACTGATTGCAGTTCAAAATTATAAAGTATTTTCTATGTTATACTTTATGAATTGCTCTTTCATGGTATTTATTACTAATGTTTTTGTTGTTTTTTATGCCACTTCTCCTGTAGTCATCCAGAAGGACAGGTTTATATCTTTGCATTTCTTAGCATACTTCATTACCAAACTTGTAGGCCTATAATGCACTCCACTTCATTAAAGATTTACAAAAGTGAATTATCACCTTTAGTGGTGTGGTACTAGTAATAAACACAGACACTCACACTAACGCTGCAGAGGGTAATCCTATGTTTGCATTATTATCGAACGGAAGGGTTTTTTTCTAATTTACTTTCTTATACCTCCTTTGCTCATTTCTTTTTCTTAACTTGCTTTCCTCAATTCAGTAGCTGATGTTCACTTAAAACAAATCTCTTCTAATTGGATTTTGCTTGGTTGCCTAAATATTGATGAAGATTTTGCATTCCCTTGGCATTTGGATTATGAATATTTTTTTCAATAAATGTTATCATTCACAGTGTTCTTAAAATTTCTCATATTTTAAGAGTGTAAAGATTCATACTAATTTCTTCTCAGGTGCTACTGTTGAAGTGATATAATTGACAACTGCTCAGTTTGAATATAATTGAAAATGATGTCCTGCCTAGGAGATAAAATACTTGCCAGATAGCACCTCACTTTAAGGGTTGATTTCTGCAGCACTAAGTGGACCAGTTAAGAGGCTGATTCAGCTTGAGTCACCAGCTAAATGGTTAAAAGTATCAGCTGAAAAAGGTTGAATTGAGCCATCATGGCTTCCCTGTTGTATCTGTGGCCCTAATGATGAAGTCAAATTAGCTGTATAAGATAAAACTTGTCAATCATGATAGGCCAAAATATTGGCTAGATCCAGAGACAAGGTTTAGTAAGTATTATATGATATGTAACTACTTTATGCAATGGTTACATAATGATTAGAAAGATAGAGCCTTAAACTAAAATCAAAAAAATATTTCTATATTTATTCAGGCATTTTTGATACCAATTTCTCATGCAAAATATTACTAAGTTAAAAATTGAATAATAACTACACTCCTATTCTAATTATTTTTCGCTTTATCTTGTAACTTTAAAAATTTTAATTACGAACATAAACTTTTATGGATTCTCAAAGAAGAATCTTTCTTGCAAACATTTTTATTGTTTTCTTTCTCCTTCCTTTCCTCCTCCGTCTTTCTTTTCTTTTTTCTTTAATATAGTCAAGTTGCAGTGGGATTGTAAACTCCATGAGGCCAGAAACTATATTTCTATTTACGAAAAAATGCCTGGTATAACATATATGAATGAGAGAAGAAGACACACACACACACACACACACACACAGGGAAGAAAAATATATGTAAATATATATTAATGGTCTAAATTACATCTGTGACTTTCCCTCAAAAACTACTGAAACCAAGCAGGACCCTGTGGGGCTAGTGGGCACAAAAGCCTTTCTGTGCCCCCATCCATTTCTTGTGTTTAGGAAATGGGTTTCATTCAGTGCCATGATCTTCCTTGACTTCTAAGGGGTAGGCTCAGGCAGTTTCTGATGGGGAAGAAAGGGGATGCAAAGTCAAGGGAAGAACAGTGAAGTAACAAGCGTATAGTCTTGGGGTAGTATCCTGGTTCCCACTCAAGGGATACACATAATAATGTAGGCATCTTTATATACCTAAAAGTTACATTCCTTATGCTTCTTTTAGAAATGAATTCTTAAAAACTGAACAGTTTGGAGCCCGCCCTTGTGCTTCTCCCTCATTTGATTGCAGCTTAAACACAATCACCTATAAGCTAAAGATTAGGCACCCTGAGCACAATTTCCTGTAGGTTAAGGATTACTAGCACATGATGTTTTTCAGAAACTTTCTTAGTTTGTTCTAATCTTTGATCAATATCACCTTTTTGCAAGTACTGTTATTCTAGGCAATAACTCAGAAGACCACCACCATGATGACACTGAGATCTGATACCAGCTTCAGTGACTAAGATTACTCCAAAGAAAGAAGAATGCATGTCTGCTCCAATCCCAATTCTTATCTGAAACTCTGTTTTTCTCCTTTTAGACTATAAAACTTCCAGCGGTTCTTCCCCAAAGGAGTGGCACAGTCTTTAAGGCATTAGCCTCCTGTGGTCACCTTTTCCTGGCAAAGCAATAAAAGCTGTTTTATTTCTCCTTTACTCAAAACTCTGTCTCTGCATTTCTATTTGGCACCAGTGGACAGAGGCTGAGTTTCGGCAACACTGCAACAGTCTAGGAAACTATTATTCAATAATATTATCGTAATCATAGAGTGAAAGACGCTGGTACAATTTGAGCATCGGTCACATTATTTCATAAATGCTTAGTTAGAAAAGGAGTTGGAAGAGTGAACTGGTTCATATTTATTAAGCACCAGCTGGATGCAAGTGACTAAAACAGATACTGTAGAAAAACATACAGGATATACCTGAGTCACTTACACCCCTAAAATGATATACATTTATCATTGATATGTAGTTGGTACAATCTATAGGAATCTTTTCAGGTATAATTATTTTTTAATAGAAAGCAACACATATCAGCTTGCTAGTAACACTAATATTTTGTTGCTGGTATAAAAGTAATAATGTAATCAGTTCTAATGAACTGTGACAGAAGGAAGCCTTCCTGAGAAGCACTGTATTAGCGAATTATGTCTTAAGAACAACTCCTTTAAGCAACAGCTTAGAATTATTAACAATCAAGTGTTTTAATATTAATAATGAAAATACTAAAGTAGCTATAAAATACCTATAAATGTATACCCATAAAATAAATATCCCTGGACAAACTGACTGGAATATATTCACCTTTTGATTAAAGCTATTATATTTTTGCTTCATTTCCTCATCTTTAACAGCAGCATCATTTAATCTATTTAGGCATTCTCATCACTTTCTCATTCATTGTCATAAAAAAGAACAAAAGTGTCCCAAATAAAGCAGCTTATTTTCTAATTCTTGATCATCTTAGGACCAGTGACAGCTTTAAGATGTAAATTCTGTCTTTTAATTCATAAATCCTGTTGTATCTACTTCACTCTATAAAAACTTGAACTTGAGAGAAGTAACTAAATAAAACACACTACTATTACAATCATTAGTTTGACCAAGGATGAAGGCCCTGATCAGGTTATCAACCAGAATCTGACAAAAATACAATTCTAATTATAGATCATTCTATAGATCATAGAGGAACACAAGTTTCTCCTTTCTCATTTTACCTATGCTGCTATTATGTGTTCAAGTTTCTTTATGATTTTATGTTTACATAAACATTTTAATAACCATATCACTTTAATTCATTTTATAATAAGATTTTCCCTCAACTGTAGAATTTTTTCATTGTAGAAAATATTGAAAATTTTGAACATCAGAAATGGGAAACTGAGAAAATACAATACTTAGATATAAAAACTGGTATCATTTTAGTGTATATATTTCCATCCTTTTTTCTCTGAGTATGTTTTAATCATTTGTGTTTGAATCTTCCTCTATATTGATACCAGATTTTTTTGCATTTGGTTAAAAATCTCATTGAATAATCTGAAGCATATGTTGCAATTCAATGATGAACTATGGCTTATTAAATTGATTCTCTGTTAAACTTTTAATGTTTTTCTTATTCTATTTTGATCAGTTTTTATAAATTTGGATTTTACTTAAGAAAATTTAGTTTAGTTTGGCACGTTAATTCATATCTGAAAATATTTCGCTTAAATGGACTTTTTCTAAGACAGGCCATAAATGTTACAATATCCAACGGGCACTATTTTAATGAACATATAAACAAGGCCATTAAATTTTATGCAACCCCAAATAAAAACAGAATCCCCAAAGGCATTCTATTCTTCTCGAAGCAAAAAGTGGAAAATGAATCTCTTAAATTGAAAAAAACAATGATACTCATACAGCTTGAAGACACCTGTATATAACTAATTTCATTCCTTTTAACTCATGCAAATATTTCAAAGATATTTATAGCCCTACAGCCCTAAGGCTAGAAGGATTCCACTGAAGGAATTTTTGATACTAAACAACAATAAATCAGATAATGTAGGAACATTCTAATTGACATATGCAAATAAGAAATTTGAAAGGCAAATAACATATAAGAACCAGTGAGAAAAAACAAAAAAACCCAAAAACTACACTTTTAAAAGCTGAAATCTGTGCATCTTATGAATCAAATAGTAACTTTATTCACATGTATTTGTTTCTATAGCAGGATTTTAAGATGCAGATGTGTACTTCATAGATCAGAAGGTGGTATGTGAAGGAAAAAAGTCCTCAGTCTATTGAAATGACAACTTCTGTTTTATTGTCACATATTCATTACACCTTGTGCTTAGAAGTGACATCAGAAAACAGTATTCATTTTTTTTGTCAGCAAATAATGCGAAGTCCTATTTATTGATCTTGGTTTTTGAAATCACAGTTAAAGAACTCTAAAAAGAGTGGGTTTTCTCGTGTTGAAGTTGCTTGGACAAGCTCAGTAACACTAAAGAAAATAAAATTGCCTCTGGTTCTGGTTATTTAGGAATTTGAAGATTACAGTTAAGATTATCTTTTAAGGCATTAAAACTATTTTCATGTGAATTTTTAAAAAATTATATATTTTATACTGTTTTTATCCTACTACCTAGATGTCCCCAACTTCCCACATACTAAAAAAAAAAAAGGTAGATTGAGAAAGGCTCCTCCCAAAGGTATTCATATTCTAATCTCAGGAATTTGTGAATGTTACTTGTTATTTTACATAGCAAACAAATAAAAGTCTCTGCATATGTGATTGTTAAAGATTTTTAAATGGGGAGATTTTGGATTATTGAAGCGGCCCAATGTAATCACATATATCCTTATAAGTAGGAAGGTAGATATTTTATACACATAATTAGACAATATGAACAGAGCAGACAGATTTAAAGATGGTGTGCTTGTGGCCACAAGCTAAGGAATCCTGTAGCTAGCCAACACTGGAAGGGCCAAGAATCAGATTCCTCCAAGAGCCTCTGGAGATACCATGAACCTTGAGTGAGGCTCAGTGATACAGATTTCAGACTTCTTGGCTCCAGAACTGTGAAATAATGAATTTCTTACACTTTAAATCACCAAGTTTGTGAAATTTGTTAAAGCAGCCATAGGAAACTAGTATACCCACCCAAATCTTCTCTCCTCTCCTCTATTGATCTGTCAGTGTAATGTAACCCTGAAGAGTACAATGCCTAAGTACTTGTGGAGAAATGCAATTATCTCCAAAATTAAGATCCACTCTTTTGAGGCAATTTTATCACTGCTGCAAAATCAGTCCACTGCAAATCTCTGGATGGTATGCAAACATAAATATCTTGCTTTATTTATATGCCATATGTAATTGCTGTGAAAATCTTTGCTGGGAAATGGAGTATTTTTGTTTTATGAGTCTCAATCTGTTCTTAGGTATTTTCAACATTCTAACGATATAAGGCTGTTTTATTGTTTTCAAAAGTTATTGCATAAAGCTGTAGGATGCAGAAATCAATACATTTAGAGTCCTGAATATTTTCAGACTTTTATAAAAACTATCAAAATGAGTTAAATACCTAGAAAAGGATACAATTCAAGTAACTTTTTATTGCAACTAACTTTGGAAACAAGTAAGGGGAAAAGCAAATGATAATCATCAACATGATGAACTAATAATATTTAGTTAGGAAAATGAATCACAGAATATTAAAAATTCTAATAAATAGCAGTCCTAAATTTATCAGCTCTCACAATTACCTTGAAAATTTAGAGAGGTCTTAAACCACTAATTATTTAATATATGTCAATTCAGATATTCTTCAGTATCACTTTTTAGCAATTACGCAATGTTAAGTATTTAACCCTGAGTCAATACTGCCATTTCTGAATCCATAGATTGAGTGGAAAACATTACTTTTAGCTATATGGATATATTTTTATGACTATTATGATCACTTTGAAGGCGTGTATGTTTCCAAACGATGAATATATCTTACGATACCTAAAAATGAAAAATGTGAGTCCCCTCTCCTTATAATAAATAATTAATTTGAGAAGATACATTATTATCCATATGTTGTATTATCACCTTTCAAATGCGCTTTATGAAAGATTGTATGGTACACATGAGCAACAGTACCTTTTTGTAAGTGTCAGTGGTATAAACAAAGGGGATGGTTTGCAACTGTTAAGTGACTGACTCAGGGGCTCTGGCCAACCCAGGTTCCTGGAGAGCTTGATATACCAGCATATCTGCACATTATTAACTGTAACACTGTTGGGAAGTTTTGCTCAGAAAAAATAATACATAATACACAATTTATTTTCAAAAAGATAATCTGGCTAGGGCATCAAAAACAAAGTCTTCCTGCTCAGCCTGCTCAGTAGGGTAGCTGGTTCCCCACAAATCTTAATATTCTATATGGTCAACTAAATGTTGTTTCTCAATATCACACTAATGACCTAATTAATTGTGTAGCAATTGTAGGTAATAGGGACAAATCAAGGAGGTAATGTTCAACTCAGTAGCCATATGTAAACGTAAATACATATTTATAGAACAGTATTCTAAACTAGGTGCTTGGCTACATTTTAGATTGTAATATTCATGTAGAAATGAAATTCCAAATTTACAGATGCTAATACATCTGTACATGTTTTTCCACTTTACAGTACTTTTTTTTTTTCAATTTATCAAACAACTTTCCATTTATCACCTCAAAAGCAAGGCTGAAATTACTACCTTCAGGATACCTTTAGTAAGATAAATAAAAATGAAAACAAAACAAAATAATGATTTTAGGAATGCTTTTGGCTGGAAGTAATAAATATGGAACTACAGGTAGTTTAAGTACTGGTGTTTTTTAAAGTCTTTTTCTATACATGCAGTCTGGAAATGGGGTGCTGTTGGCTCAATGCTGCCATGGCTCTAGATTATACCTTTGGGATTTCCTTTCAAATCCTCAATATAGTTAACATAACCTGCAAGCAGAAAGGTGCTAGGCAGAAAAGATCCCTTCCTTCTGCAATGCTTTGGCTTTGTTCTTTCAGGAAAGACAAAAAAAAATTCCCAAATGCTCCCAGAAGACTTCCTTACTTCTCATAATGTGGAAATATGCCACACTCCTACTTACTTTACTGAACCCAATCACTGGCAATGAAGATTGGGATTATCATGGCTGTTTTATACCAATTGGATTTCATCCCCTGGACCTGAGAGAGGATTAGACCCAGAGCTCTGCTGACCATCCAAATAACTGATGAAACATATCGGGCATCCATAGGCAGAGAATCCAGGGCAGGCAGAGTTGTCCGTCATTATAATGTATGCACATCCTAATTTTCTGTTTCCTTTAGCATGCAATAGTGAATAATTGCTATTTAACATTTCTTATGTGTCTTGTTTTCTAGAGAAATAGTCCCTTTGCCTCTGTAAGACTATATGTGTATATACATATATATATATATATATATATATATATATATACACAGACACAACTAAATAGAGAGGTAATTTGATAAAACAACCAAAGGAAGTAAAAGATTTCAGATCATCCACAAAGGAAGCACACAAGTCAGACAGAGTGTTTTACAATCCGCCAGATTCAACTTAAGGAACATGCAAAGAGGAAAAATGTCATAGAATATTATCCGTCTTACTGAAAATGTAAAACAACTATGTCTTGAGAAAGACGAAAAAAAATATGGAAAACATTAAGAATTAAAATAAGGAGAACAGGGCCCTGTAAAGAGTTAAAAGTAGAAAGTTACCAATGGCATTTTTGAAATGTATATAAATAAGTTGTGGTAAATGTGTGGTGGTTGAGAACTTTGACTGAGTAAGCATTATCCAATACTTTTTTTTCCTTTTCAAACTAGAAAACATCTTGTCTCTTTCAACCAGAAATCTTTTAATCTCTTTTCTTAGCTTTTCTAACCCCCTAGTGTTCATCTCAAACTCAAAGCAAGTCTAATAGTCAGGTAAACAACCTTTTAAAATATGTAAATTATCATAATTGGGGTATGTTAATATTATTAATACATATTATATATAATACCTATGATTTTTAAAATTGTTTACTTTCTGTGCCTGGTTTGAAAACATCCAAATACAGATACGAGTCAAAAATATATATTTGGTCTTGCTTTAAGATGACACATTTAAGAAACTTTATTCCTCTTGTGGTCTTTGTATGACATTTGATTTTAAGTTTGAGGTGAGTATAAGTTCTCTCAAACATTTAAAATTGCTACAATGATGCAAATTCCTAACTTGCTTTTGGATAAAAAGATTTCCATCAAAATTTTTACTGGGCCAATATTATTTGCTTACAGAAGTGACAGGATAGACATTTACCAATATTTCATGTGATATGTGTCTTCTGAAGAGCTGTCTTCTTGATTGGATACTGTCAATAGTAAAGGCTTAGTCATAACCTATCTGATGAATATTGCTTGCTATATTGGTATTTTGGGTTCAAAAGATCTACTGTGCTAAGAAGTCTAAAGAAATGAAGCCTCTTAAAGAGATAAACATATGTTCAAACATAAATGTTACTAATTCAGTAAGAGGAAACCTTAAAATCACTAGACTTTGAATTAATTAAATATCTGTATTGAAATGCTTACTACCTAAGACAGAAGCATTGAATATAGAAAGCCTACCCTAAGGAGAATTGAAATGAATCATCATGGAATAGAAGAACTATTTTTTTTTTAATCAGTTGGTTAAAAGGGAAAAGTCTCTTAAAAGTACTTGGTCCATACCATTCCAATCCCTCCCCCACCCCTACCAGCTATAACGGAAAAAAAAACAAACAAACAAACCAAAAAACAGGTACTTGGTCCAATGTAGAGCATAACTCAGTTTTAAGTTATGCATCTTTTCACTATGCAAGACACTCTGAAAATAACAGTAATAGTATCCAATAAAAATGTCCTTTTGATTTCATTTCTAGCTTATAAGAACATAGGTTTTTAAAGGTAAAGTTGTATGCTTACCTTACTAATGAAGCCTTGGTTTTATGTGCACACTTAGATTCATAAATGAAATACTAATTAACGAAGTATGTTTTTAAAAATCAATTTACCAATTTTCTTAAATTTATGTATTCTTTATTTCTTAGTTTAATTATGGTAGGCAGAATGATGGCCCCACAACTATGTCTCACCCTAACCCCCAGAACCTGTTAATATGACGAACTCTGACTCCTGTGACTGTGTTATGCCATAGGCAGAGTTGACCTAAAATAGGGAAAATATCCAAGTGACCCCAATATAATCACATGAGTCTGGCTGGTGGCAGAAGGGGAAATGGGAAAGAGTTAAAGCACTTGGAGCTGAAAATAATACGCAGCAAATAGTCAGCAAGGAAATGAGGACCTCATACCTACATACAAATGCAATGAATTCTGCCCCAAACCTAAATGAGGTGGATGAAAACTGTACCCCAGGGACCCCAGACAGGAGTTTAGGACAGTTACTATCTTAATTTCTGTCTCCTTAGAATAAACACAGTATTCAGCCAAGCCCACCTGGACTTCTGACCTACAGAACTGAAAGAATGAATGAATGGGTGTAATTTAAGCCTCTAAGTTTGTGCTAATTTGTCATGCAGCAATATTCCCATTGCATTACTGAGAATTTTACTTTTTTAAAAAAGTATTTTTAACTGTCAAGTAGTTTCCCACAAGGGCCAAGCACCATAAATACATGGTATATTAAGTAGACTGGATTTAACAGAATATTTCAGACTGAATTTTGGTATATATATTCCCTTTTGAATTTTAAAATATTTTGACTTACTGTATTAATTTGCCTATAGATTTCTAAAGATAAAATTAACATTATTTATTTAAATTAGTTATTTAATAGCACAGTATACATAGAAGTTAACAGCCCTAAATTTAAACCCGAAGTCCACAATGAATCTACCTCTATAACCCAGACAATATTGGTATGTTTAATTTTGAAACTAACATTCCCGGTTGAATATTAGGTGATTTTACTGTTATTTTCCTGGTGAAGTATAGCCTTTCTCCCATAACAAGCATTAGCTGCAGTGCCCATGGGCTAGTCCAGCAACGGTGATAGCAATAAACAGAATGTTTCACTCTCGATGTCAGCCACTTAAGACCGTCAATCATTTTTATTGGATATAATGATTGGAGAGTGATATCAACCAGAAGTATTAGCACTGGCAATCACTTTTTGTATTATTATACAAAAACTCTTTTATAAAGGACATGTTCTTCATTTCTTAAGGAACATATCTTAAGAAAAAAAGAAAAAAACATCAGCCTTCTTAACGGCCATCAAGTAGACACTTTCTTTGCAAGACTGACATTATTTGATCAAAAGCGTTATTGGTGGTAGGTAGGGCCTTGGAGAACATGCATGTTAGAATAATGCTTCCAAATGTGTACATTTTAGTGTATTTAGTATTAAAATTATCTTCGAAGGCTTACTAAACTTTTCAGAAAGATGAAAATAAGGTCAAGGAATGATGTTTTGTAAGGGAAAGATTTAAAGCACTTGGAGCTGAAAATAATACCCAGCAAATAGTCAGCAAGGTATTGATAACGAATACCTATGTTTCATTACACATATGAGTTTCTTCCAATCTTTGTTTTTTTAGACACTCTGAGTCTAAAATGACTAATTCTCAGCTTATACATGGAATTCAAGGATACAAAGTTTAAGGACTAACTTCCTCTTAAAAGTGTTTTCTCCTACTTAAGGGTAAAATTGAGTTTATTCCAAATCAGCCTAAAAAATTAAGTTTTATATTTGGCTCTAAAACCGTTATTATATCTTCATCAAATTACTATGCAAGTCTATGACTAGCCCAGGTGTTAAGAGTACTCTACTGATAAGGCTAGGATCTTGGACTGGATGCCCACATAGACTCAGAATTTTTCTTGCTCATTGTCTATAGAACATAAATCTTAGGAGAGACATACACCTTAAAAATGTAAGGCTACAAAGTGTTATAAGGTACATGAAAGTGAGGAATGGTGAAAATTCATCCAAACCACTTGTAAAATCATGTGCCCTATTTATTGCTGATATGTTAATAGTGTCATGTTTATGTAAAAATTATATTTTTTCTAATAGATTCTATACATAAATTGAAAAACTTTCATCAATTTATTTCAGTACAAACTTATTTCTGTATAAAATTTCTGGGTGACAAGCATGTATTCAAAAGAAAATTCAAATAAAGCATTTTGGAACTCAGACTATAAGGGGATGCTGGCCAGTGGGTGGGTACAGCCCAGATGTCCCTTGAGGACTGCCAGAAGCATTGCCTGTTGATAGCTCTCAGCCAAGCCCCTTCTCAGGAATTACCCTGGGTCAAGGGTGCGGCCTTACTTATGACTTATGCTCACCCCAGGAGCAACCCTCATCTCATGACTGGTTAATGCTATAGGTTAAAAAACCTCCAGATATTTATCTCAATTCTGGACATTTATGAAAGACCAGCATAGCTTCAGGGGTCTATATGGGATCAGAGGAAGCTCCTGCTGCTGCTGTATTGAGTTCAACTTCATCTGACCAGTCTTGCTTCCCTCACTCCATTATAGGTGTTGTCCCCAAGACACTCCCCTATAAATGACCTACATACTTTTTTCTGTTTTCCTTTTCTTTTTTTCCTTGTCATGGCTGCACCTGCGGCTTATGAAAGTTCCCAGGCTAGGGATCAAATCAGAGCTGCTGCTCAGGCCTACACCACAGTCACAGCAAGACCAGATCCAAGCTGCAACTGAGACCTACACTGTAGCTTGAGGCAATGCCAGAACCTTAACCCACTGAGAAAAGCCAGGTATAGCTCCTGCATCCTCACAGAAACAACATTGGATCCTTCACCTGTAGAGCCACAACAGGAACTTCCCTGCATGTGAATCTCCATCTCAGAGTCTACTATCAGAAAATCTTGACTACCAATGATGGAAAATAGGACTGGTCCTGGGAAACAGATTTTAAAGGGGGAATTTTTGATCTAAATCACTTCCTGATGGCTGACAATAAGGACTTCACGATTGGAATAGATGGTGTAATGATAGCTCTTGACATACAGTAGCACTGAAACTAACTTTTGTACTAGTGTTACAGTAGCACTGAAACAATTAACTTTTGCATTGGTGGTGAACTGGCATGACTTATTTAGCCCTAGACAAATAACTCCTGCTAACAAGAGAGCAATGCTGAGTCCACAGTATGGTACGACTCCTTAAGAAGACCAATAGCTAATCTATAACAGATGATCACCTTGGACTTCTACTCTAAAAAGGAGAGTGATATATTTGGGCAGAAATTGAAACATTCTAAGTATAGACTGTGTTTCCTGCTTATAGGCTTATAGGAATCGTGCCTATAGGATTGACCAACACAGGATCCCACAAAGAACTGCATTGGCACAAAGGACATACTTTATAGTTAAAAAATGGGGGAAGTCAACAAATGCCCATGGGATCTACTGGTGTCATAACTACCAGAGTTGGCAGTCTGACATACCCATCTGGCTTTTGAATATGCAGATGAGGTACTAACTTGGAGATGATACTGTACCAGGGTAGGTGTCTTCTTTCCTTCAGGGTGCAGGTAAATGCCCCATATGAATGACTATTCTATGGTGTGGGGTCTCCAGTAAGTAGAAAACATGTATCTGGGAGTGGAGGAGTGAAAGGAGGAGTGGCTATGCTCGATGGCAGTCACAATGATGTATTTGGAAAATTTATTCTTTCTGCCCTCACAGATTAGCCTTTGTGGATCCAGATGCCCTGGGTTCCAGAGTGAAATGCTTCTATTGGAGATAAAGAAAAATGTAAGCAATGGCTGACACCCAGTCACTTTTAATCTTTTGATCCAAGAGACCAGCAGTGATGAAAACAATCACCCTCCTGGCAAGGGCAATAAACCCTGGTTATCAGTGGGGCCAGGGAAGAATATGTTTGGCACCCAGATGAAACAGTGCGGCATCTCTTGTTAATCCAATAACCAGTTTTGAAGTAGTAATGGCTTGACAAGCATGAGGGGCAGTGATTTATATTCCTCAGGGTTGAGGGTCTAGATTACCCCAGTAGGTAAGCCCCCTGGACAGGAAGATGAGGGTCCAGAGAGGATGAACAAAATGGATAGTACAGAATGCATCAAGACCAAGCAGAAGTAGGGCTTCAGTTTGTTCCACTAAGTTCATCTTGGAAAAGAAACCAAATAGTAGACAGGATGACAGTACTACCCGAAGCAAGTGGATCTGGGGGTGCAAGGTATGGATTAAAAAGAATCAGTGGTACACCTTCTAAATTTTCCCTTTTGCATTGTGTATTCTTCCATAATGGTTAATTAATGTCTCACAGTTAAGTCCCTCTCATGGAATTGCCTCCTGGTCAAAGGGAATTGCCTAATTCAAGATCATATCCCACTCCTACAGACAATGACAGGTCCATTGGAGAAACAAAGCCCTGCCCACAGTTCTCTCACATTTGGACATACAGAAAATTATCATGGCTTTTGAGTGCCCCATAAAACAAAAGGGTTGCAACTGAATTGTAGTTTCAATTTTTCATTTACACAATCCTATTTTTGTTCTTAAGAGCACACACCAATAAAGTTGCTATAGATAAATCTCTGACTGAATTGGTATCCCAGGGAAGCTGACCTATGAAATTTAATACATCATTTTGATGAAAATACCATAAGCATAAATGAAATATGGATAATACGGTAAGAAATAAGCAAAAATAGGGCTCAATTACATGTGAAACTTTATAAGCCAGGATCAATATCTGAAACAATCTAGTACTTTACAAATATACTATAGATTTTTTAGAAAATCACACAGGTTATGAGCATTTCTAGGGTATACTATCCAAATATCTGATCATATATTAATAATTTCTGTACCATAATCTCAATAAAGCTGTCCGCAGTGTGTAGTATAAACAGACTGCTCCTAAATAATATACCCTTCCATTTGCTTCAGGCTTCTTCATCTGGGTCTTCCTTTACATTTAGATTTTTTTTCCTTTCCTGTTCTTTTATACTCACCATGCACACGTATAAAAATCTATGCTTACCCATATTGTAAGGGAAGTAACAATATCTTGTACTTTGAAACATATTATTTGAAATATTTAAATGTGACTAGTCATTTTAGTTTTGAAGAGAATGATATGGAAAAACAGAAATCATTAAGTAAATTACTATATATCTGTTTTTTATTCCAAACATAGTCTTTTCCTCAGTGCAGAGTAGCACAATGTAATATGGTTATTTGTGAAGGCATCCACATAAATATTATAATTATTATTTCCTAAGCCCTTTATTTCTGCCACTTTACACTTTTATGAGTATAACATGGAATGACTATATTGACATTTAAAGATAATAATAGCTATCATGTATTACCAGTTCAATATGTACTAAATTATGCTAAAATAATTTGACATGATTGCCTCATTCGATCCCAAACAATTCTATCAAGTAGGTACTATTATTATTCCCACTATAAAACTGAGTCATTAGACACAAGACTAGAATGTTTCCTATCATCTCTCCTATTCAACATTATACTACATAACTTAAACAGTGAAGGAGAATGAAAGAAACAAAAAGTTAGGAAGGAAAAAATTAAACTTTCGTTATTCATAGATATGATCATTTACAAGAGAATTGGCAGAAAAAATATTAGAACTAATTAAGAGTTCAACAATGAAGGATGATCAATAAAAAAATCAACTGTGGTCCTATAAAGGAGAAAAATAGCAAGATGTCATTTTAAAAGCTGTTGGTTCTGGACTTCTGGGTTCTGGAAACATGAGATATCATGTAGTTTTTAATCCTTTACAGTATTTCTTTAGAAACCAAACATATATACTGAGGAAGAGAAGGAAAATACATAGTATCTTCGACAATACGTGTTGACAAAGTGCCATATATAAACTCCAAAATATGGGTGGGTGTGGCCAAACCATTAACAGAGCAGAGCAATGGAAGTTATAAGAAATGAAAAGGAATATCAGATGAATTCCATGAGTCACAGAAACTCTAAGTCATAAAACTTACCTGTAGAAGTCAAAGCCCTCACAATGAACAGAATCCTATATTTCAGGTTCTTGAGAGGTTCAACCAAAGTTGAGCAGTCATGGGTGAGTGCAAAAACTGAGTGGCTAAGAGGTCATGACATGAGAGGAGGGTAGCTGGGGGAAAGTTGTGGTTGACATGCCTATCAGGTAGAATTACCTGACTGAGCAAATAAAACATTGCACAGAACATATTTATACTAAAATCCCTGTTGTTTATCGGAAAATCAAATTATACCAGGCTTCTGTATTTTATCAGGCAACTCTACCTTCAGGGTTTCAGAAATATCTATAAGTATGAAACCTTATCCTGAATTAACAATACTGGAACTCACATAGAAATGAGCAGAGCAAGAACACTGAAGTAAAAGGAGAGACAAATACTAGAGTGTATAAATAGGTCAAGAGATAAGAGATTTCCCCCAAATCTTGTAATTGCAAAGTATACCATCTAAAGATTGAAACAGTGTCTTTGAACACAAATTTATCCTGAAAAGATAACCTTGCCGAACTGAGCTTTGCTGAGTCAGAGAAAGGAATCACACAGAGGCCATCATTTGAGAAGAAGCACCCAAGAGTAGTGAAGCAGTGAAAACTATAATGATCCACCTCTGTATCCTCCATAGGAAACTCTTTCTAAAAGTCCTAGAAATTCTATTTTATTCAAACTAGGGTAAAATCACCACCAAAGATGTAGCCACAAAAGATGAACACTAAATTCCAATATTCCAAAATGAGCTAAAAGAAATTTAAAAAAACAAACCACACTGAAAGATGAAAAAAAAAGAAAAAGCTCAGAAATTGGATGGTTATATGATAAAATGCAGGATATGACAGAGCTGCAAAAATTCTTAACAAAACGTTAGTCCATGAAATTAAGCAATAGAGAAATATAATAATCAACTATGATCAATTAGTATTTATTTAAGGGATATCAGGGTTATTGAATATTCAAAAATCGATCAATGCGGTCCATTATATTAACAGATTAAAGAAGAAAAATAAATACATGATTGTATCAGTTGATGAGAAAAACATCTGACAAAATTCAAGACTAATCCATGACTTAACAAAGAGGAATAAAGGTGAACTTCCTCAGTGATAAAGATCAACTGAAAACTGCCTACAGTTAAAATCATATTTTATGGTGAAACACTGAATGCTTTCCCTCTAAGACTGATAATATGGCAAGGATGTTTGTTTCCACTATTCCTTTTACACAAACTATGGAAATCTTAGCCAGAATAATACAAGAAAAGTAAATAAATCCTATGACAATCAGAAATGAATGAAGGCAACTGCCCCTATTTGTAGATGACATGATTGTGTTTGCAGAACTCAAAAGGACTCTACAAAAATCCTCCTAGAACTAATAAGTGAGTTAGGGTAGGTAAAAGGCTACAAGATCAACATGCTGCATTTCTACACACTGGCAATAAACACAGAAATTTAAAATATAATACCATTTACAATCACTCAGAAGAACAGAAAATATTCATGTGTAAATCTAGAAAAATTAGGTACAGGATTTGTATGATGAAAACTGTAAAGTGCTGATGAAAAAATCAAAGGTGATCTAAATAAATGGAGAGATACACCATATTCATCAACTGGAAGACTCAGTATAGTGAAGATACCAAATTACCCCCTTTACATACTTAATATATATTAAAATAATTACTATCCAAATCCAAGAAAGTTTTTTGGCAATATAAACAAGTTGTTATAAACTTTATATGGAAAGGTAAAGAAATTAAAATAATTAAAGCAACCTTGAAAAAGAAGAATAAAGTGAGAGGAATGACTAATAATATAATAGCCAGAAATCAAAGACGTGACATATTGGCAGAGAGATAAACACCTAGATTAATAAATCATAATAATGAATTCAGAAAAAGCAGAACACAAATACGTCCAGCTGATTTTTGACAAAGGTACAAAAGAAATTAGGTTGGGAAAGGAAAGTTAAAAAATATGAAAACAACTGAATATCCATAGGCAAAAAATAAACCTGGACTTAAACTATATACATAGGATCATAAACCTAAATGTAAGACATAAAACTATAAAACTTTTAGAAGATAGTGTAGGAGGAAAAAAATCTTTGAAAACAAAGACCCAGTGAAGTGTTCTTAGATGACGCCAAAAACCTGATCTATAAAACAAACCAAAAAATGGATAAATTGGACACTTCATCCAAATTAGATATTTTGTTCTATGAATATTTAGGATATATAAAGAACCATCAAAATTCAGTACTATAAAAAAATAATAAAATTAGAAAATGGGCAAAAGACATGAAAGACATTTCGCCGAAAAGAACATACAAATGGAAAAAAAGCACATGAAAAATATTCCCAACATCACCAGACATTAGGAAAATGCAAATTAAGAACAAGATGAGATATTACTACATATCTATTGGAGCAGCTAAAATTAAAAAATAAAATCATCGCTACGCCAAATGCTGGTCAGTGTATGAAAAACATTGGTCTCACACATTTCTGGTGAGGATTTAAAATTGTAGAGCCATGCTGAATGTAGTTTGGCAGATTCTTAAAAAAACAAAACAAAAAAGATCCCTGCTTATCATATGATACAGTAATCACATTCCTGGGTCTTTATCCCTAAGGAATAAAAATTATGTCCACACAAAAACCTCTATGTGATTGTCCATAGAACCTTTATATGTAGCAGCCTAAAACTGGAACCAGCCTGAAGGTCTTACAATGGGTGAATGGCTAAACAAACTGTATAATACATACCATGAAATACTATTTAGCAATAAAAAGGAAGAAGTTATTGACACACACAACTACCTGGAGATATCTCAAAGACCTCATGCTGAATGAAAAAAAAAAAAAGTCAATTATCAAAAGGTGACAGATTTTACAATTCCATTTACACAATGTTCTAAAAATGATACAATTATGAAGATGAAGAACACAGTGATCACTGGGGTTAAAAGATGGTGAAGAAGAGGAGGGTTGGTGTGATCTTAGAGTGTTAACACGAGAGATTTTTATAGTGATGAAATGGCTCTGCATCTTGATTAAAGTGGTGGTTACACAACCCATACATGTAATAAAATGGCATATGACCATATACACAGTGTGTCAATATTAATTTATTGATACTGTAGTACGCAGTTTTATAGAGAAATCTGGGTGAAAGATGCTGGAGACCCCTGGCCTATCTTTGCAGCTTCCTAAAATTTATAATTAATTCAAAATATAAAGTTGAAATCTATTTTGTTATCCTTTTTAGTCATTAATACATATTCATTTTACCTATTTACAAAATGAACACCCTCAAGTGTAATTGTTTACAATTTTCTTTTTCTCTCTCTCTTTTTTTTTTTTTTGGCTGCACCTGCAGCATATGGAAGTTCTCAGGCCAGGGATCAAATCTGAGCCACAGTTGCAACCTATGCCACAGCTGTGTCAATACCAGATCCTTAACTCACTGTGCTGGGCCAGGGATCAAGCCCGTGCCCCCACAGAGACAATGCTGGATCCTTAATCTGCTGTGTGACAGTAGGAACTCCTATAATTTTCTTTTTAAATAAACACTTTAAAAGTGAAAAGAAATATATTGTAATAAACCTCATTTATGATGTTTTTCAGCACAATAAGTCCATATATATGGTGTCCATACATATATATGGTGCTTATCTCTTGGCTGGAATTATTAATATGTAGCTCTATATGAAAACCACTATATCATGCAATAGCTATGAGTGAACAAATAAATAATAGAATCAGCACTTTAAAGCAAAATGTATTCCCATTCATACATTTCTCTTTGGTTCCATTTTGATTAATAGTTGTTAAAATGTTAAGCTCATATGGAGATTATCAGATGAACTGACTTGCATTTTCTGAGAAGCTGTGCCGACATTTCCATCACCCCATCACCACAGAATTTGTTGGGAGGGAGGAGCCCCGAAGTCCAATGTTGAGCTGCATGCTCATGAGTGAATCATTTAGCAATCTGGAGCTCAGGTTGTTCTTTATTAGAGTAAAGGCAACATGACAAGTTCTATTCCAGCTCTGCAGTGATATTGAATGCAAACACAGTATCTTCCAAGGCACTAGGAACTTGCAGAAATGAATCACTATATAAAACTGATATTACCTGTATCAGAAAGGTTCTCATTAACTACTTACTTTGTAAATAGAATGCTTTATTTATGATCTTAACAAAATTCTTTTAAGTACAACTATTTATCCAAATGTTTATGAGTAGCCAGCTTTATGAATCTTTTTAATTGAAAAACAATGTTATGTTACTTTCGGGTACACTACATACTGATTTCACATTTGCATAAATTATGAAATGATCAGCACAATAAGTCTATCTGTCCCCATATAAAATTATTACAATATTATTGACAATACACCTTATACAGTATATTACATCCTGTGACTTATTATATAACTGGAGGTTTGTACCTCTTCAGTCACTCCACCTACTTCACCCATCCTCACATCCTCCTCCTTTCTGGCAACCATCAATTTGTTTTCTTCTATATCTATGAATCTGCTGTTACTTTGTTTTTTTCTTTGTCTTATATTTAGATTTCACATCTAAGAGATAACAGGGTCTTTCTTGGACTTATTTCTCTTAGCCTATTATCCTCTACATCCATCCATGTTGTCACTAATGGCAAAAACTTTTTTAGGGCTGGATGTTATTCCATTATACACACACACACACACATACACACACACACACACACACACACACCAATACTATTTACCCATTTGTCTGTTGATAAGCCCTTAAGTTGCTCCTATATCTTGGCTATAGTAAATAGTGTTGCAATGAACACTGGAGCACATATATCTACTTGAATTACTGTTTCTGTTTTGTTCAGGTAAATATACAGAAGAGAAATTGCTGAATCACATGGCACTTTCTTTTTTTTTTTTTTTTTTTTGGTTTTTAGGGCCGCACTGCAGCATACAGAAGTTCCCCAGGCTAGGGGTGGAATCAGAGCTACAGCTGCCACTGGCCTAAGCCACAGCCACAGTAACGCAGAATCCAAGCCACATCTGAGACCTACACCATAGCTCATGGCAACACCAGATTCCCAGCCCATTGAGTGAAGCTTGGGATCAAACCCTCATCCTCATGCATACTGGTCAGATTCATTTCTGCTGTGCCATGACGGGAACTCCTCTATTTTTAATTTGTGAAGAACCTTCATACTGTTTTTCATAGTGGCTGCACCAATTCACAATCAATTCATAATGAAGGTTTGCTTTTCTCTACAGCCTCTCCAACATTTATATTTGTTGTCTCTTTAATAATAGCTATTCTGACATTTATGAGGTGTTATAGTGGTTTTGATTTGCATTTTCCTAATGATCAGTGATGTTTAGCATCTTTTCATTTATCTGCTGACCATCTGTTTTCTTTAGAAAAATACCTACTCAGGTCTTCTGCTAATTTTTAAAATTGGGTTGTGGTTTTAGAGGTTTTTTTTGATATTAAGTTCTATGAATTATTTGTAAAGTTTGAATTTTTTTTTTTTTTTTGTCTTTTGCCTTTATATAGAGCCGCACCCACAGCATATGGAGGTTCCCAGGCTAGGGGTCTAACAGGAGCTGTAGCTGCCAGCCTTCGCCACAGCCACAGAAACGCGGGATCTGAGCCGAGTCTGCGACCTACACCACAGCTCATGGCAACGCCAGATCCTTAACCCACTGAACAAGGCCAGGGATCGAACCCGCAACCTCATGGTTCTTAGTCGGATTTGTTAACTACTGAGCCACGAAGGGAACTCCTGTAAAGTTCGAATATTAACTCCTCATCAAATATATATTTCTGTGGTGTTGGTTTTTAACTCCTCCTCTTGCATTTCTTTTTTTAATTTTATTTGGCCCCTTTCTTTTTCCTGAAGAGTCTGGCTAAAGGTTCATCAATTTGTGGTAACTTTGCAAAGAACAAAGTTTTAGTTTAATTGATCTTTTCTATTTCTTGTCTCTCTCTCTCATTTTCTGCTCTGATCTTTCTTCCACTCTTTCTACTAATTTTGAGGGTTTTTAGTTTTTCTTTTCAAGTTCCTTTAGGTGTGATTTGATTATTTCAGATTTTTCCTGTTTCCTGAGGTTGGTATGTATAACTAAAAACTTTCCTCTTAAAACTGCTTTCTCTGTGTCCATAGATTTTAGAACACTGTTTCTGTTTTCATTTATCTCCAGGTATTTTAACTCTTTATATTTTTCTCTTTGTTAAAGTTCTCAGTGATTTTTTTGATCTTTATGATTATGATCACTACATAGAACTCTTTACCCTGTAAAGAGTTTTAGTTTTTTCCCTAAGGTTTGCCTTGTTCCTTCATTTGGAACACATTCCCCTGTCTCTTCATTTTGTAGAATTTCTTGCATTGATTTCTACATATTAGGTGGTTTGGTTGCATTTCCTGATCCTAAGAAATAGTCTTATACAGCAGACATCCTATGGGATCCAGAAGCATGTTCCTCTTTAGTCACCAGAGCTATACACTCTAGGGGTGTCCCTGTGTAGGTTTTATGGAACCTTCTGACTACTGTGGGCACATTGGTAGGTAAGGTTGGCTTTAGGCTCTGCCTTGAGCAGTGGCTGACAGCTTGCTGGTGGGCATGGCCTGAGGGATCCTGGAACTGGTGTTGGCCTCCTGGTGTGCAGGTAAACCCTTAGGACTAGTAGGCTAGAGGGAGGACTCCAAAATGGCAACTGTCAGGGCCAGTGTCCTTACAGTAGCTCCCAGAAATGGCTACTGCCATATCTATGTTCCCAGAGGGGGTCCTAGTTGCCTCCTGCCTCTCTGGGAAGCTGTCCAAGGTTAGCAAGTGAATCTGATCTAAGCTCCTTTCAAACTACTGCCTCTGTGCTGGAACTCAGAGTGTGTGAGATTTTGAACACATCCTTTAAGATGGGAGTCTCTGTTTCCTACAGTTTTCCAGCTCTCTCATACACAAGCCCTACACAAGCCCTGCTGGCCTTCAAAGCCAGATGTTCTGGAGGCATGACACCTGGTCTGAGAAGGCTCAATGTGGGGCTTGGACCCCTCCCTCCTTGGGGAGAATCTCTTCAGATTGTAATTACCTTCCCATTGGTGGGTTGTCTACTGGGCATGGGTCTTTACTATATTACTTTTCAAGCCCCAAATACCCATCTCATTGTGGTTCTTCTTTATAGCTTTCATTGTGGAAAATATCTGTTGCTAATCCCCAGATAATTCTCATTGAGAGTTGTCCTGTAAATTGTTATAGTTTTGATGTGTCCAGGGAAGGAGGCGAGCTCAAAGTCTTTCTACTCTGTCATCTTGGCCATTCATTCTGTCTTTTATTAGAAAATGAGTAAAAGGGTCACAGAAAATTTAAAGTGAGTAGTAAAAGAAGATGAAAAAGTGATAAAAGAAAGGCAAGATGACATGGTTTGGACGATTTCAGTGAAAATATATATTCCAACCATGCCATACTTCATCAGGAGCCCAAGAAATAGTGAATTATTGAATACTGGCCTTAGGCACTCTGGTAGGTTCTAACTTTGAGTTAAAACCTCATACACTGCCTGCTCCCATGTGACTCACATACCACATCAGACATAAAAACACTGGATAGTTACAGATTATTTAGTAATTAGTGTGCTATTTATATTCATATGATGGAAGTTAGCTCAGCAGGCACTGGTAATACTTAAGCCTCTAGCTTTGCTTTGCTGTTGATGCAAGGACTCACTTAGGTCACCTCAAAAATCAGTGAGACAAGTCTCTATTTCCTAGCAAAAGCTGCCTTTAATGTCCTCATCTGTCATCCTCTGTACAAGCAGTCCTGGTTTATAGTTGAAACTATTAGCTGTCTGAGAACCCATAAGCACCCTCAAAGTCTTCACACCTCCATTAAGTTCACACTTCAAACAAAGGATAAGGCAGTCATTGTACCCGAGGGTATCCATAGAATATCACGGATGAAGTGTTTAAATCAAAAGTCAACTACTTTTGCTACATTCTCACCATTCTGGCTAAATATTTCTTCTCATAACAAACACTTATTGAGCCCATAAATTAGACTGGGAGCTGCAGATAAAGAAATACATAATGAGCAGTTTGCTTTCTAAGATCTTAGTCTATTGGGGGAGGTGGGCAAGAGAATGAATGATTTTCGTATGTGGAAATATGTTATGAAGAATAAAGGGAGTAGTTTTCTTGGTTTAGAATAAATCTTACCCTTAGGAATGCTTAGACGGTTGCAGAATGTCATCACTCAACTGTGTATTTTATTTTATTTGTGTGTGTGTCTTTTTATTTAAAAGAGCTTCCAAAGAAGATACATTTTAAACATCCCCTCATTTGAACTGGGCTCTTGGTATTGTGGAACTGGGCAGCAATTACAAGAATGTATTTCTTATAACATTAGAGATAAATGCCATTCTGGATAAAAATTTAAATTGAAAACCTGATAGGGCAAGAGGCAACTAAATATGAGAGCAAATAGCTAACACTTGAAATAAAATGGGAATATATCCAAATGTCAGACAGTATTGATGATTTTAGCAATTAAAAGAGCAGTAGCCTTCTATACATTTTGCAAAAGAGCAAGTTCAGCTTTGCCTCAATTAACCCAGATTTCAATTCAAGGGCAGAAGGATCATGAGCCAAATGGATTCTCCACAAATCCAACAGTGAAAATGCAGTAGAGTAGATCTGGTCGCTTTTTTTTTTTAAAGATCTGGTCAGACTTTTTAAAGCCAATTTTTAAAATTGTGGCTTAATTTATAGCAGCAAATATTTTTACCTGAGGATCTGGCGGTCATTAATTAAAAACTTAAAATTAGATATGAAAAATATAGAATTATCAATGTAGAAAAATGAAAGATAAGAGAGTTGACTTTGTTTTTTCCAAATAACAAAGGGCAGAATGAAAATGAGTTTGTTCTGCCCTTGCACCCCGACGCATAATAAAAGTTTGAGGGGACAAACTCAATGAAATTAAAGGGCAAGATACTTAAAATGAATGGACATATTTATTTGCCCAGCAAGTATAATAACATTTTAGCACCCTTAGTTACTAGAGGTCATGGAAAACAAATAAAAGTACCTGGGATTCAAAAAGAATAGAATAATTTTCTATGTAATGAAACCATTTATAGCAAAGATAATGGCATATTTAATTATACTGCCGTACTTCATGGAACATTAAATAAATCATCGAACAAAAACCACCCTGTCAGCAATGAAAGCCAATAAGGGTTCTCTACATGTCTTTGAAGTCTTCAGAATGTTCTGCTGCTTTCAGTGAAGAGGTAACTAGGCCTCTCTGATTTGTTAGCCAATAAAATATTTCCTTATATTTTTGGGTGGCAAGGTAGTTATGGAATCAGCAGTTGAATATCAAAATGAAACACACTGAAATATTGACTTAGATTTTGATTTAAACGTTTGCTCTTCTATGCACTATTTTTATAATTTTTGGAGAGTCACAATTTCTTTTGGCCACAGTTTTCCAATTTGTAATATGGGTTCGTTGAGATTTATCACTTCCTGCTGGAGACTGGGCAGACCTTTATTATGCTAACTCAATGGGGCACATAAACCTAAATGGGACTTCTAGTCCAGAAATAGTCTAGATAACCTGCCATTGCTCAGAGTAGACCAGCAAAGCGCCTCTAATCATAATTCTATATTAAATACCTATAATGAGAGTAAATGAGAAAAAGCTCTAAGAAAGGAAATGGTCACTAATGCCACTCAGTAAAGTATAAGCCATAGAGCTATTCACTAAGAGAGCTTTAGAATCCCTTTTCCTGAGGATCTGAGTAGGAAGTGCAATACTTTGCTTTTTGATGTTAAGGTCAAGCTTTGATCATATATGGCTAAACTACTTGCTCCCCTAATTGGACTACACCCTATATTTCTACATTAAGCATTACGATGCTGTTGTTGTTTTTTCTCAACGGAACTTCTAATTTGGTCCAAAAAACATATTTCTTTTTATCAGGTAGTCAGATTCTCAGTCAAGCTAAAAAGTTGTAAGCCAAAGAAAAATAAACTGAAATGAAGAAAATAAGAGGGAAAGAGATGGGAAATTTTATTTAAAAAATAGATGATAGAGAAGAAGTAGTAATGCTAAAAAATTATCTAAATGTAAAAAACACTCAGAAGTCTATCAAGAGACTCTCCTTTAAAATCATCAAGAATAATTTATTGATATAAGAGAAAAACATTGCTAAAATGAAAATCCATAATTGTTTTCTCTGTCTCCAAAGATGATTTTGAGTAAATGTCAGAAACAGACATAAACCTCAACAAACAAAGAGTTATTTGAATTGCTGAGAGAAATCATGAAAAATCTGACAAACTTTCAAAATTGGCAGGGTCTAATAAGAATAAAACAACAAATATCAGTACTAATTTCTACTACATTTATAATCTCTTTCGGTCCTGGAGAATAATATTTTTTTTTACAAGAAGTAAAGTAGCATTGCTCACATTTACTATGCAATCTATGAAAAACTCTATAAATGCCAAAACTATTTTATGAGGCTTTAGCAGAGGAGAGGGTATTGAAATTCTGAATAGAAATGATTTGTACTTAGCATTTCTCTGGCATTACAGAAATGATTGGAATTTTTTCTTTTAATTAAAACTGTCAGCATGGAAGGATTTAAGGATGATCAGAACAAATCCAACCAGCAAACTTCATTAGCCAAGAAAGTTGCAGGAAAAGTAAAAGGCACTATTTACTAGTGTTAAAAGAGAAGGATCTATGTATCAGACATACTTGGAAAAGTTCTCATAAATAGAGTCTAATTATAAGCAGAATGTTGGAGAATTCCTTAACTAAAGTTCCATCAGTTGTGAATAACCTAGAAGACTGATGACCAAAATATTTAAAAGAATATTTTGCTCTATTATTTCTTTAACATGAAGAATGACATATATTTTAAAAACCTGTAGCTTAAGAAAATCAAGTACCTTTCTTCTCTCTTTTTACTCTGTGTAAAAACAGTATCTAATGAGATAATAAAGGATGATTTTTATTGTAACCTAACTCAATCACTCCAGAAAAAAAAAATCACAGGAAGTAAAAATGGTTATGAACTCAGACCACAGCCTGTGCTTAAAGCAATGAGAACAGCCTGCTTCATACATCACTAGCCATTTCTCCTGTCCTGTTATGAACATCATTGAAGTAGCAGATACACAAGGAGTCTTTTAAAAGTACTGCATCAGTACCTAGCATCTAAACTGATATCTCTGAAATTTAAAAATGAGAGAGCAAGAGAAAGAAAGAATTCTTTCCTATACTGTATAAGATTCTGTTCAGGAAAAAGACTTCAGTCCAAAGACTTACATGTAGTAAAACCTCAAGAGGTACTTGATTCATTGATATGAAAATTAGAGTCAAAACTTAAGCAAGGACCACAGTACCTTGTTCAAACAAGCTTTGAAATGATGCTAACCAGGCTCAGCATTCTCTAGTTGCAAGCATTACTCCTAAACTTTACCAGTTCAACAACCCAGCAAAAGTCGCCTTAAATTTACTTCTGTTAGAATCCTGCTGCTAATGAACCATAGCTGCTCTAAGCCTTCTATACCACCAATACAAAAACGGAGAACAACATAGCCCACATCACATACAATGGTGCTTTCCCAGCCCATCTGAATCTTTAAATTCTGCAAGGAGATTTGAGTTAACTAAGTCATCCTTATCGCACTTTACCTGTCTAATGGCATATGCTACTAACATTTACAGACTTTTCCAGGATATTATAAGTGCACTGGGAAGTTTTACCTGAAATTCTTAATTTTTCTCTTTCTTAACTTTCTCCTGTGATTTTTATAAAACTATCATTATCCCTCTTTTCCACTTTCATTTATCTTTATAGTTTTCATGAGTATCAACTCTAAAAATTATTTCTTTAACCTTATGACTTTTACAGACTCAGTGTGTAAAAATCGACTATGAAGATTATTGGGTGTATTAATGAATCAGATGTGTAAATATCATACAGTCCTCCTAACTTAAACTGCTTACACTGACTCTATCCATCAATCATCCTTCTACATGTTGATGTTCATGTCTATCTCACACTAATATACATACAGTTATGAGAGTGAGTAGGAAATTTAATGACTATTTGATTACAATTCACTCTGCTGATTTTTCTTTCTTGATACTGAGTCTTCTAGATGTTTAAGGAAAAATATTCACCGATCTTGTGACAAAAATATTTCAAGTTGGCCCCATCCGTTCTGAGTTTCCATTACCTGTTTTCATTTTAACAGGAAAATAAGATTTGTTTTGAATAAGAAGAGATATAAGCAAATAAAAATTAATGGTAATATATCTGTACATTTTTCCATTCCTTACTGGAATACAAAAAGGACTGGACACTGCACTAAATATGTATTCTGGGGGACAAAAGCAAGGACATCCAGCAGGACAGTATCTTTTCTCTACTGCATTCAGGGAACAAAGGGCCAGTGCAGCATAATTTATATTTGGAGATTCAACACTTTGGAACATTAATCCTCTGCCAATTCTATTCATATGCTAAGCCCTTACAATTGAAGTCATGTCTTCAATATGTTGACTCTCTAGAAATGAGAAAAGATTTTAGGCTCTTAGCAACTTTTGATCCATGAATAATTTTACACATGTCAATTGCTTCCAAAATTGTAAGAGTTTCTTCAGTTTTATGAGGTTTTCTTTTTCTGCTGCTGTCCTGAGAGAAATCAGTTTTTGTGCTTTCACTACCTCCTCTGACACGGTAACTATTTCTTTCTATAAATGATACCTGCTCATTTGCTTTTTGTAATATCCTACTGGAAAAAATTCATAGCTTTATCTCTGAATTCCTGTCACTTTGTAGACATGTGTCTGGGCAGCCTGGGTGTCTTTGTTGATTAGTTAAGGAGCAGAAGATGCCAGACATGTCGATTCTGGATGTGCTGCAGGTGCATCTATACCATCATCTAAAAGAGAAATGTAGTCCTTCTCCAAATTTAAATTCTAGGGATTTATATTAATAACAAGATACTGGAAGTAACATATTATGCACATTACCACTTTAGGTCTACACTAATGATATTCTATATAAAGAACTAATATGATTATCAAATATCCCACCTTAGAATTTTCATTTTATACTTACAGAAACTGAGGCAAGCCTTCTATAAATACACTGAAATATTTATACTATGTGCCAGGCACTCATGAGATGTGATATTTGATGAAAATATGTACAAACGGAAGCAACTTATTCAGAAAGAATATTAGAATAGATTCACATGCTTTTCTAATGGGCACTGAGGTGGTACCTTTCTACATTCCTCTTTAGGTAAAGACACACCCCTCCACCCCCCAGGTCCTGGGAATATTGGCTGTTGGGGCTCACGCTGCATCCATTTCCAGGGGACAGGATTCAACTACTGACTGGCTAACGTGGGGAGAGAAAAGTGCCAGCCCTTTCACTGCCTCAGTCTGGCACAACTCTGAAGGGCTGCTATACATGCTCCATAATCCCACAGGGTAAGCTGAGGCTTCATTTGCAATAGCATCAAGGCTCCTTCCTCTGCCCTATCCTGCTGCCCTCACTTCCTTGTAGGTGTGTCTCCCACAGCACTTCCCAATAAAATCCCTGTCTCAGAGTGTGTTTCCATGGAGCATAATTGAAAAACAAAAACAAACAACACCAACAGAAACTTTGAAAACTTTTCATTTGCAAAACTTCATAGGAGTAATATTTAGAGGAAATTACCTCAAAGAGGGCACAAAACAAAGTGTCAAACCCCAAATCCTGAACATTTGGCCCATTTTTTTTATAATTTATTTTTTATTTTTTTGCATTATGGTTTAAAGATTTCTGTCAGATTTTCCAACTGCACCGCGTGGTGACCCGGTTACATGTACATATATGGATTCGTCACATGTGATTAGATATAGTTCCCCATGCAATACAGTTGGATCTCCTTGCTTTTTCATCATTAAAGCACCAGTTATCCCCATTCCCTCCCACCCCCTCCCCTCACCCACCCCCTTGGCAACCACAAGTCTGTTCCCTAAGTTTGTGATTTTCTTTTCTGTTGAGATGTTCATTTGTGCAGTGTTTTAGACTCCGGTTATAAGAGATTTCAGATGACATCTGTCTTCCTCCTTCTGACTTGCTTCACTCAGTATGAGGGTTTCTAATTCCATCCAGGTTGCTGCGAATGACATTATTTTATCCTTTTTTATGGCTGAATAGTATTCCATCATGTATATATACCACATCTTCCTAATCCAGTCATCTATCGATGGACATTTGGGTTGTTTCCATGTCTTGGCTATTTTGAATAGTGCTGCAGTGAACATGTGTGTGCAAGTGTCTTTCTCCAGGAAATTTTTGTCTGGATATATGCCCAAGAGTGGGATTGCTGGGTCATATGGTACTTCTATGTAGAGTTTTCTAAGGTACCTCCACACTGTCTTCCATAGTGGTTGCACCAGCTTGCATTCCCACCAACAGTACAGGAGGGTTCCATTTTCTCCACACCCCCTCCAGAATTTGTTGTTTTTGGACTTGTTAATGATGGCCATTCTGACTGGTGTGAGGTGGTATCTCATGGTAGTTTTGACCCACTCATGATCTGTTCTGATTTAAAAGGCAAAGCAAATCACTCTGTGATTTTCTTTAATTTCTGCTTATGTAACGGACGTTGGGGAAGGCTTTACCAATAGTGTAAATTATCTGACACTGCTAAGAAATGAAGACACAGAGAAAGTACTTTATATTCTTAAAAAGGTAAAAAGCAATGGGTTTTTACAGCCCTGGCAGCCAAGCTGCCACCTCTGCTTCCTCAACCTTTGCCTCAGCTCTGTCATGCCAACCTATTTAAGCTGGAAGGTTTGAACAGCAAGCCTTGGTCTAGGTAGACACAGCCATAGATTTTCCCAAGTTTCTAGTTCCTCTGGGAGAACCAAGAGAATCCTTTGGAAAGACATGAGATAATCACAAACACGAGAGGTCGGCATCTCATTCAATAGGATATTTTGGTCAGAGACTTGCTAATGGGCCCACAGTGACTTGAACTTGGGATTGAAAGAAGAGAGGGGTGTAAAGAGGTTGAGCCAGAGTGAATTTTCTGCAATAAAGACTGACTTTGTCATGGTTACGTTACTGAAGGAAATGACACATATTCGATCAGAGAGCCCACATGGAGCTACCAGCCACACAGAGGGCACAATTGGAGACATTTCAATTATCAACATGGGAGAAGTTTAATACTATCAAGTAAGTAAGAAATATTTACTCCTTTCTCCCCATCTCCCCTCTGGTCAGCAATACTCTGGAGAAGAAAGAATCCTAGAAGAGGAAGGAAGAGATCAGAGACATAAAGAAGGCATAGAAAAGCAGGTCAGGGCCTCTTCCAGTGCAAGTCGATGAATCAGGGAGGGAAGTTGATGAGGAGGATGAGTAATAAATTGGAAAATTATTACAGTTTTAAATTGTACTAAACTTGGAGTTACTGTCGTGGTTCAGAGCTTAACGAAATCCCTGGCCTTGCTCAGTGGGTTAAGGATCTGGCATTGCTGTGAGCTGTGGTGTAGGTCACAGACACAGCTCGGATCTTGAGTTGCTGTGGCTGTGGTATAAGTCAGTGGCTACAGCTCTGATTGGAATTCTAGCCTGGGAACCTCCATATGCAGCAGGTGCAGCCCTAAAAAGACAAATAAAAAAAAAAAGGGGAAGAAAGAAATTGAACGAAACTGAGATATTAACAACTGAAAGAATTTGAGAATCTATGAGATCTGCCTGAGATGTTTTTACAGATGGGAAATAGAAATCAGACACAGTCAAAGGAAACAATGAGAAAACTAATGGCAACTAATTATATTTCCATCCAATGGGTTAAGATTGTTCAAGAAATGTTTACATTTCATTGAAGAGGAATGATTAAATTTAAAATATTTACTGTCCTGCTTGACAAGATATACTAACTGAAAGACAATTTTTATGCTTATTAAAGAATTTTCAGCTATGCATCTTTATTTTTATTTCCAAATGTTTATAAACTTACATAGAAGGAAGCATTTTCTACTTTATATCTCACTCAGAAGTTTGAAACTAGAGGTTAACAGGGGTTTACAATAGTTATTAAGATTACTTGGGAGTGAAGGAAGACTGAATTTTTTATTTATTTGTGTAGTTTCCATTTTTCATAACAAGCATTTCACTTTTGAAAGTAAAAAAAAGCATGTATTTTTTAAAAAACATGAAAATAAACTTAAAGGCATAGATTCATCAGTCAGGCAATGGTCCCTCTTCTGCATGCAAGTCTCTTCACCCCTTGGTGAACATGTCATGACTTCAAAATCATCAGAGATACCAATTAAGAATGGGCTCTATTGACCACATAAATGAAAATCCAATAACAAAACATGCCTGACACCTTATTAACTCCATAGTGGCTCAGGTTCTTCCTACTGCTTCTTGTTTCCTGATTACACTTGGTTTCACATACATTAATATAGCAGATAGGGTGTTTGGAAACTGGCTAATGTGTGAACCCCTATTTTTATTTTATTATTTTATTTTATTTCATTTTATTTTATTTTTATTTTATTTTTGGTATTTTGTCTTTTTAGGCTGCACCTGCAGCATATGGAGGTTCCCAGGCCAGGGTCAAATTCAAGCTGCAGCTGGTGGCCTATGACACAACCACAGCAACTCAGGATTCAAGCTGCGTCTGTGACCTACATCACAGCTCATGGCAATGCCGGATCCTTAACCCATAAGGCTAGGGATCAAACCCACATCCTCATGAATACTAGTTGGTTTCATTACCACTGAGCCATGACAGGAACTCCAGTGAACCCCTATTTTTATTATTATTTTTTTTGTCTTTTTGTCTTTTTAGGGCCATACCTGTAACATATGGAGGTTCCCAGGCTAGGGGTCTAACTGGAGCTGTAGCTGCTGGCCGACGTCATAGCCACAGCAGCACCAGACCCGAGCCACATCTGTGACCTACACCACAGCTCAGGGCAATGCTGGATCCTTAACCCACTGAGCGAGGCCAGGGATTGAACTTCATGGAAGGAAATTTGAAAGTCTTATACCAAAAAACTTTATGTCAGAAATTAGAATACAAATTTAATTTTTGTTTGAGGGATTTGTTCAAAGAATCCAGTCCCAAACATTGTGGTATAACCAATAGTAGGACCAAGGCACTTCACCCTCAGGTCAGTACCTTATTACACTAAACCTCCCTTTTGCTACTAACTTCATTGCCAGTACCACTTCTATTTTCCAACACATGGAATTCTGAATATTTCTGGCAAAGATAATTGCAAGAGCTGTGCCCAGAGAATCTAGGAGTCAAGACCATAGTTGTTCATTAACACCACCTCTGACGTCAGTAGACTTTTTGGTCATACTTGGTAGAACAGACACTTTCAGCTTTTCAGTCTGTTTCTTAGTGAATGCACTCAGTGTAAGAATTGTGTCTATGTCCTAATTGCATTGTAAGTTCATAATGTCTTCCAAGAGACAATAATATTTTGTAGTCAGTTCTAACAAACACAAGGAGACATATTTGGTGTCTTTATGAATTACAGATATAACATAAAATAATCTACAGCCCATCTTCTGTTTGGTAAAATATCAAAAGTATTTCAAATACTAAGTTTCTAATCACAATTTCAGGGAGAATATAAAATAGTTGCCTTATGCAATTTAAAAGTCTTAGCATGAGTGACATATCAGCAATACAATTATAAGCAGGGATGGCAATATGAGGCACTTCCAATGCAGCTGCACAAATAATAAATTAAAATTACAGCCCAGGGAATTCTACCCAATATTCTGTGATAACCTATATGAGAAAGAAATATGAAAAAAGAATAGATATGTGTATGTGTATAACTGAATCACTTTGCCGTAGAGTGATTCAACTTCAATAAAATTTACAAATTTTAAAAAGTGAAAAAATTAATATCACAACAAAAATTATTTATGTAGGTGAAAGTGCTAACTTAACTATGTAAATCACCTTCTATTCCCATGCTAACTGCAATGAAACATATATGTTCCTTTTAATGCATTTTTCTCCATTTGGCTTGGTGGTTTGATTTCACTTTAGTGTTTAATTGGTTGCATGCTTCTGCAATGAACATGTTGGGAATATGTCTTTTCACCAAGCCCTACTAATGTGGAAGAACTTAAAGTTTCTATGAAGCACAGGTATTTTAAATCTGGCACATGTATCCAAAAGAGGTTTACCTAAGTAGTCTGATGTGTCACTATTACTTGAGACTGTTAATCCTAAGAGTAAGAATGAAAGTGAGAAGAGGGATCAAAGGTAAATGTTGAGGAGAGAGGAAAGAAATGCAAATAACAAAAGAGAGAAAGTCAGAAAGAAGGAATGTCATTCCATCAGCATTTTGGGGTAAAGTATATGGATCAAGGAAGATTGGAGCGTATCATTAAAAGGGTCCAATAAAAGTGCCAAAGAATGATACAACGCTGTGTCAATCAGTGTAATGGAATGAGTCTACAGAATCACACTGTTCAACTCAATCAACTCACAACTGCAACAACAAAGACCCTGAAAAGTGTTCTTTTGCCTGAGGTCATATAATCATTTAAGTAGCAGAGCTGGAAACTCTAAACTCCTGGTGTCAAGTCCAAGGTTCTTGATTGAAAATCAAGAAATATAAAGAGAGGAGTTGCAAGTAAAATTGAATTATTAAAATAAATATGCTGAAGTTAAGTTGTCATAATGATAGTTGGAAGTCTTAATAAAATTAAAAATTAGCAGACATAGAAATTTAAAAACCTCAATAAGAGAGTGTCTGTAACAAAGTTATAATTTCATTAATCATTAGAATGACAACTTGATCTCAGCGACAGACATGCTATTATTGCAAGTTATTAAGTTAGCCAAAACAGATTTTAATTTAGAAAATGCTCTTGGCATGACTTAACAACTTCAAATAGCAGTATTATGAAAAACTACCACAGAAAAAATTCTAGGCTTGAATCTTTTATAAAATCAGTGCAGTTTCAGCAAAATGATTTACCCTTTCTCAGCTTCCAGTAATCCACTTAAAATTAATGGTTTGGATTTCAGGAATCTTAAATTCTTTCTCTTCCAACTTTCTATAAATTATATTAGGAAATAACTTCTGATTCTTCTAGATTTAATACATTTCTTCTTTCCAGATAAAGAGTAGAACTTCCATGCTAACATATAAAATATGAAGGGTATATTTTCTCAGTTTCTCTGACTTTTTTATCCATCATCCAAGTCAAAAGGCATTATTATTCTGTAATAGTCTACAACAGTTCAACTCTTCAAATAAAAGGGTGTGTTGGTATAATGGCTTCAGCTACATTATATGTTAAATCCTTTGTAATGTGAATGAAAAACTCATGTTTGGTTCTTTCCTTGTTACAAGATTTTGCTCTGGACTCATCTGTCCACCAGTTCACCATCAATGGGTTTAAATGTGCAAACGAAATAGATAACAGATCACACTATTGTTCAGCCACGATCATAAAATGGGTAAAAACATTTGAGAAGGTAGAAATATTTTGCTACAATAGACAAGACAGTACTTAGATTGAATAATTGGATCTGAGCCTCTTTCTAAAGTACAACAAGCCTTCATTTTTCATTCCAATGCTTACTGTTGGGAATAAGAAAGGCTCGGGTCAATAATTACTCAGGAAACATTTCAGCTTTGGATTTTTATATCTTTTTACTAATTATTAATTTTTATTATGTTTAAATCTCATGTAAACTTGGCTTACCTTTAGTAGATAAATCTTGTTCTTAGGTATATAAAAATTGTAGTTATGGGGTTTGATGAATTTTCTATCAAGTAACACAACTGTGTATAACTTATGGTGAACGAGTTGCTTAAAATTTTCATTTAAAGTTATAAATACTTTTCTACATGTCATATTTTAAATGTTAAAATGATATATTCTTATACTTTACTATATTTAGAAGGAATATCTACATTTAGTTTCAACAAACTTAAATTTGTTAAAGACTAATACAAAATTTCTGAAGAATGCTCATTTTGAAAAATGTTATCTGATGCACTCCTTTTTAAAAGTACAAAAAAGTAGCATATTTTAATAAATAATTTCAAAATATAGTAATTTACATTAAGAGTATATTTTTATATGGATTATGGTAATAACAAGCAAGAAATTCAATTATAATTGTCAACCTTTATGTATATTAAAAGCTTTCCACTTCCATCAGTGATGACCACAGGATACACATGGCTATTGATTGTAAGCTATTTGTATAGGATGGATTAACGGTTTCTTCTCCCGTAAATATAAATATTTCAACCTGAGCTCATCAAACCTTCAAATTGTTAAACAACCATTAACAACATCCAATCCCATTCACCCACCTACCACTTTTCTCCAGAGGTTTCTTGAAATAGTTCCTTGTGGAATGAGAAATAAACTGATGAACAATGATTTACACAAAAGCATATTAATTACTTTACATATCTTGACACAACCAGGCTGTTCAAGAAACTATATTTTTCTTTACCTTTATTTAACCAGAACATTTTACAGCTTGCTTTTAGTAGTGTATTGTTAAAATATCTGCTGGTTGCCTTAAAATGAGCATAGACAGACCTAAATCATTTGCCTCTTTTTCTTATTCAGTATACAATTTGCTATCGATAAGAAGAATAATCTTATCCATATTAACTAAGACATGTGCTGAATTTATGTCCGGAAAAAGTTTTCATATAGAGGCCCCCCCATTTTAGACCTTTTACAACAAAACGTGCATTATTAATTTTTATTTTCTATTTAATGACAAAGATTAAATTAAATTTAGGAGCAAAAGTTCACTTATATTCACAAATGTATGGAACTAAGTGTTTACATATTCTTGTTAAAGGGAAAAACCACAAGTTCAAAATGGTGTCACTGGCATTAAAGCCCATGTTAACCAAACGCAGATTGAATACCTAACCTAATAACAGTTTCTGCCTTTCCTAGAAATATAATCTTCATCAACCAGTTTGGAATTTTCTGGTCAGCACTAACGAAGCAATCTGTCACTTGGACCCTCTCCATTCCCCAGAGGAAGCAAAGACAATGTGCATGATTTATTAAAAAATAGACAAATAAAAAACCCAAACCTTTCCTGTCATCTCTTCCCAAAAAAGATGTTCCAGCCCAAAATAACCTTTCCTTTTCTTTTGTTCACATGACTTCCTCAACCCACCCTTCCTTCTATACAAGCCTTCCATTTGCACTTCTCCTTTGAGCACTCTTCTAGTTGCTAGATGGGATGCCGATCAATTCACAAATCACCTTAAAAAGCCAATTAGATCCTCAAATACTCATTTGACATACCCACACATTAATAATTGTAATATATTCACCAATATATTTTAAATAAAAACTGATGTTTAAAGATGAACAGGACAAGAGTAAAAAATGTAGTTCTTATAAAGGTTCATATACATCAGGGCATGGGCTTGAGCTCAGGTTGAGATCTGTATGGATTCCTGGTATCAGAGGACTCGAGTGGCCATCGAGTCCATCAAAGAACTTTACTTGAACCATGTAACAACCATAAGTCTCTCATTTTCATAAATGTCTTGAAAAAACAGTGACTTGTTCTAATTTTATAATCCTAATCAGCATTAATTAATCCTATGACTTTGAGGTAGTTACTTAAGATTAGAGTGTATCAGTTTCCTCATTGTGACAACAGAACTCACTTAGTAAAAGATAAGCACGGTCTGTGTAAAACCCATGACATGTTAGACATGGAATAAATGGAAGTTGCCATAACATAATGATAATAAAGAATGCACATGCCACACCTCCATAAGCATTAGAGTGATCTGAAACTTATTTCATTTGTACATTTAAATTCTCAGTATATAAGTTTCAAAGGCAGGTACTATATTGATCAATAAAAGTGCTGAGTCATGGCGGATTTGTTTTTCTTTAATCAGCTGTTGCTTGGATTGAAATAACACTTAGTCACATTAAAATTCCCGGAACATCTACCTGATGCGTGAGTAGCTAAGGTTCACACTTGGATTTTTAGATAGTAAAAGATTTTTGCTTTAATTTGTACAGTGCTCTTCCCATATCCATCTTCACATAGGAGTACATTATAAAAGCTATTCGCAGTCTACAGTTATAAATGCTATTGAGATGTTACCTAGTCATCTAGTCTTTCCTGGGCTTGTGGAAATGAAAGTTTGAGTCCACCACAAAGTAGAAATAGATTTTTTCAAAGCCCACCTCCCCCAAGTTTCTTGCCTATCAACACTTTAGTTATCAGAATTTACCATATTAGAAAACTAAAGAGATCTCCTTCTTGAAAATATACAATAGTCTCTTTCAAAATGCTTATGGTCAACAAATACTTGTGAATTTTGATTGTGAAAATCAAGTAAACTAATCTGGAGTTGCCAATAGTAGTGCTGGTAGTGATGGTAGAAATCACCTATTAGTACCCCGAAGGGCAAGGACAATTGGGAGGAACTAAATACACAAGGAGGCCCAAGGTTACTGAGGGGATGATAAGAAAGGAAGGAGGAAAGGAGGAGAAAGAGCCCATAGAACCGCTACTTTCATTCAGAAGCCCTGGGCAGGAGCCCTTTTAATATTGTAATGAGATAAATTCTTTCTTGCTTCGTTGACCCTCCATATTCCCAGTCCCTTCTGAGACTCTTTTCTGCATGGCCAAACTATCATGCATTCTCCTAGTTTCAGATCAAATTTTACCTTTATTGTTTATTCCCTGAGATAAACATGGATGTTTCCTCTGCCTATATTTCTCTAACATGGTACATATATTACTGTTTGGGGAGCATTTTGAAGTTAAAAATGACATTTTAGATATTAAATATCTTGTATATAGGTAAGTATGTGCCTGGAATACAATAATCATTTGTGTGGGTGTTGCTTTAATTAATTTTCACCTGATAACAATAAAGACAATATACAAAGATCAGAGTTTCTTAGTTTGAATGAAATGGCTATTCCATGAATAAGACAGCTTTTCAAAGCATCACTCATATTGGCATATCAGTATATTCAAACATTATAAAAACAATTATTACCAATGAGGAGTCAATAACAGACAAGTCTTCATTAAAATATTTACAATCTATTGCCTGTGTCACTGAAGAAAATTCTCAATACTTGCAAAAAGCCGTCATAAACTCCAGAAATCTAGGAATCAGAGGATCTGCGGTTGGAAGAGATACTAAATCTCGTTTCTTCCAACTACATTTGTAGTACATGGATATTCTACCCTGCACTTCTGCCAGGTGAACATCCAAGCAATGCTAGTTCTCTCAGCTATTCTTCTGGGAGGCTGATCTGAGAAATGCCATAATTATGCACAGAGCAATATCAGAAAAGGTTTTGAATTCTTCCTCTTATGTGAAATAATGGGAAAATCACACATACTCTGAAAGAAATGTGAAACAAACCATTTAACAAAGTACAACCCTCTTAACTGGTGAGTTAGCACTTTGAAATTATGCATTTTGCAGAGATTTTAGTCATCAACTTTAAGAAACTTTTCACTGAATAATTAAATTTAACTGAATTTCAGTCTTTATTCAGAATAGTAAAATAGGGCATAATAGAAAAGAGAAGAAGAACTAGAAAATAAATGGTGTAAAGAATGAACAAACAGAATCCTCAACCAAATAGCGTCTGGAGACCAGAAGGGGGAGCTCTCACACACACCAACAACAGCGGAGTCCAACAGGAAGAATCAAAGAATCCTTGTCTTTCCCTGTGAAGGCCCAGCCAATGAGAATCTATGGACCCTTTTTTATTAAAAACCCTCCCAACCACCTTTCCCTTCTATGAAAGTGTCCTCCTTCCCTGGGTGTGAGGGAACTTGCAAGTGAATCACCATGGTTGCAGACCAAAATTGTAATTCTCTGATAATTCTCGGTAATCATTTCTTTACTGCAGAAATATCTGACAGTCTATCTCAGGTCAGCAGGGTAATGTACATTCCTGGGGGTAAAGCTGAAGAAAGATCATGAAATTGTGAATAGGGGCACCCTGGTATTTATGATGATCTCATTTTTCATGACATAAAAACAATGTCTTCCTTACTATCTCAAACAAATTTGCTTGTCTTCACTATTGTCAAAACACAATGCCCATTATGAATGATCCCTAGAAAGGCTACATTTAGTAATATCATCCTTTAAAAATGCCATTTTTCTTTTCATAGCAATGACCTGATTTGAAGAAAATGTAAGAAAAAATATGCTATATAGAAAAATACTCTAGAATCTAGTAATAGTTTAAAAGGTCTGTGGCTTATTAGTTTCAATACTCAAATTACAGGTGTTGGGCAATTCATAAATATCTATGCAATTCCCAAACGGAATTTTAGAAATTATAACAATTTTGTTCCCCTTATTTACTCATTTATGTCTTCTACGGTTTTTAGATCACTCTTGGTCTTATTATTATTGTTACTATTAATGCAATCAAAGTTCTTCTCAAAGAAACCTTGTACTCTCTAAGTGGTAGCAGACTGTCTGTAGGCACTTTCCAAATTTAACAGAGGACCAACACCTCTGCAAGGCAAGGGGCTCCCATGATTTAGGATTAGATCTAAAGTGGATTAAGATGCTTATTCACTGAATTTAGCAACTGGAGAGATTATTTCTTTACTGATCACAAGGCCCATCCATACTCTACCACACATAATTACTCTGGATAAACCTGGATAAATCACTAGCCCTGGGCATACTAAAACCGCATTACTCTCTGAGGACTTCACTGAATCCCAGTGGTCTTTACCACAGCATGACATGGAAGTGTTTGCTGTGTTATTCCAAAAGCGTTTAACAATGACATCTCTACAGGTAGGCTGCAGCATACACAATCTTGGATACTTCCTAGCAGTACCAATTCATGCATTATCTGCTGAGTTCACAGAAAACAAAAAGCTGCTTTTCTGGGATCTTTACCATTTTACATTTCAAATTATGTATTATTTATCATTCTGTTCATCCCAGATGAATGTGTGTGGCCTTATCATTTATGCCTGAGTATAGACAATAACCCATAAAAATAGTCCTCAGATAAATAAGAGTTGTTGACAGGTGAATCATGGAAACAGTGAACAATGGACATTTTGGAACATCTTTAGTGCCACCGTTTACAACCACACATGTTATTTATCTTGCTCTGCAGTGTCAGGTTGAAAATGTTTCATTCCTGGAAATGGTACTCAAGACAAGAAGCAAGGTTTGAACAAGTAGTGGGCCTTTTACTGCTGAGCCCTGAAAGTTGGAAATCAGAATGGAAACATTAAAAATGGAAAGAGATAAAGAGGAGGAAGAAAGCTGGTCTGCTGCTACTCAAACTTTTATTACGGATTCGTGACAAGGAGATACATAAAGAATATTTTTAAATTAAATTCTAGTAGAAGAGTATTGGAATTCTATTCAGAAGAAGTCAATTTGGATTAGCTCTTAATTCAAAAACTTTTGACTCTTAGATGATGTCTCTTTGCTGCTCTCTAAATTGCAGGTTAAGCACGGCCAAGGATGATGCTGAAATAGACAAATGCAAATTTATTTTTTTCTTTTTAGGCTGCACTCACAGGATATGGAAGTTCCCAGGCCATAGACTGAATCTAATCCACAGCTATGACCTATGCCACAGCTATAGCAGTGTCAGACCCCTAGCCCACTGTGCTGGACTGTGGATTGAACCCACAATGCCACAGAGACAAGCCTGATCCTTAACCCACGGCAGCAGAGCAGGAACTCCAAGAAGTGACTTTTTTAGTGTGAAGTATAATCATTTGAGAGCCCACTTGTGCCAGGCACATGCTCAAAGTTTAATATTAGTCTTCTATTTCACACTTGCAACAACTGATAACTGATATGAAGAAGAAACCAAGGCTCAAGAGTTTTTTTGACTTGGATAAGGGTGGACAAGCCAATGCATTTCAGAAATTATTGAGCCAGATCCTTATCATCACAGTCTAAAAAACCTTAACTCAACAAATTTTATGATTTTTAAAGAAAAATTAAGTTACTAGTGACTACCGATTTCCATACAAATGTCCAATATTGTTTCATATGAGGAGAGAGTCATGGCTTTAAAATTTACTGACCAATAAAACTCTATTCAGTAGGCATGTGGTTAGGGTTCAGATGCTTTGTTGGATCCCTTCACTGTGTGACAGACTGCCCTGAGCGAGGAGGGGTTGCAGGCATTAAAATGATTAAAGAACAAAAATGGCTATTTGGATGGAAGGAAGGTCTCTGTACTATTCTGGCAGACCCTCCATTAGTTCTGCAAACACTGTCTTTTAGTTACATAAGACAACCACACACTTAAATTCACTTAAAGTCAAAGGAAAAAATGCAACTATAACAAGATCTAATTGGGTCAAACAAAGGCAAGTGCTTCCACATTGTTGGCTATCATGTGCATTATTCAACATCCCTCCCCTAACAATCTATTAGAGTCTCTGTATTGATAGACTAAAATAATTCCTGAGATGGTAGAGATTGAAAAGGTCCCCCATTCACTTCCTTTTCACTTGAGAATCAATATTGTTTGAATCCCATCTTATGTACAAAGGTATCTCCAGGCAATACTAAATCACAGGAAGGAAAACGGGGGGTCCCAAGAGGACCTCAACATAAGGGAAATGTGGACAAGTGATTCAAGTGTGATGCTAGGGCTTAGGAAATCAGAAGGAAGTGCTGGGTCTACAAACAGGGTATAATTGATCTGGTTCTAACCCTACCCAATTCCAGGAGATTCAGGGGGCTGAGTGAGTGGTAACGGTTGCAATATTTCAGACAGGCAAGTGACATGTCCATCTTGGACTGGGCATGACAGAGCCGGGAGGGGCTCTATGAGGATGGGTTGCCATCAGCACTTTAGGAACTAGTCAGCAGAGACTTACATTAGACGGTGTGGGGGCTTGGAGTAATTCTATGACAACAGGTATTAGGGACACTAAACTCTGTCCTCTAGTAGCGATGGCAGCAGCACATCTAGCCCTCTAGTAGTGATGGCAGGGCACATTAACTGAACTTTCTGGGTTGATCATTATACTAGAGCAGGTGGTGGCATTTTATGATGCACCCTAGTATTCTTCGTAGATATTGTGTGGTCCTCTAGCCACGTGCTAGTGTATTTGAGTACCGTCTTCATGAGTAAGGTGAAATAATCAGGACTAACTTCTTAGACATAGACAAGCACCAGGCATGCTGGCACATAACATGCAAGGGGGTGATGGAGTGGGGGAAATTGCATCTTATACAAATCTAGGAAGATGTGAACTTAGAGTCTTTGTAATTTGAGTATTCAAGGACCTGTAATTTTATTTTGTTGCAAACTGATGAAGCTGATGAAATCTTGGACATCTAATTGCCAACTTAAAGTAAGTAAATGTAAAATCATGAGAATTCTGTTCTTTGGCAGGTGGCAGAGGTCCCCTGAGCATTCCATATTTAAAGAATTATGATTAAGCCCTACAAGCTGCATTGTTACGTCAATAAGACTTGGTTCAGCACTATTTGTTTTGAGGGCAAGTTAGTAAGTAACAGGGATTTTTTTTTAACTAAGTTGAAAATACTGTGACTAGAGGTGTGCCTCTAACAGATTCCTCTTCATCAACATCTTAGAGTTGAGATCAGTAGACAGAATTAGGACAGATATTTACCATCAGGTTTACTTATATTCCTGGAATCTGCATCAAAGTTTAGGGATGCATCCAAATGCATTGGGTGTTTTTATGTAAACTTTGACATGAATTATTTTTTTCTGCTGTGTTCATATCTTAATAAAGTAATCATCTGGATGCCAGTTACAAATTATGGTCCCTATGCCAGATGTAAAGAGGAACACCACGAGGACTTGCCTTTCAGTATGACAGCAAATTCTTTTTCAGAATATTCACTCCATGATTTAAATTACAAATCCTAGTGGCAAAAGAGTTAAGTCAGAACATCACTGGGAATCAATTTAAATAATGAAGCAAACATCAGTTTATGGCCATGGGCATATTAATAGGCACAATACTTCATTTTCATATATCTATTCTTCCTAAAACTGAAAATATATTGTCTCACTGTGGAATTAAAGAGTGAGAGGATTTGTTGCAGATGGCAGTGTGTCACTCTTGGGGAAAAAAAAAAAGTAGAAAGCAAATTAGTGAAGTCGGGGTAACTGTGATCAACTGAAGTCAGCTAAATTGTAGCTGAATCCTAAATGCAGGGGCCAAAGCTTATCACCAAACCCTGGGCAGCCCAGAGCTGGAAGGGCTGAGAGTAAAACACAGGAAGACTTTGAGCCCCAGTAGGGGAGTAAGGAATGGCTTCCTCCGAAGCCTTTTTCCCCTTTGGTCCTTTGAAATTACCAAGAGCTATCTTTGCTTTCACATAATTTGCATTTCCAGGACTGAACATCTTCCTCTAATGACATTTCATTTTCAAATAGCAAAACCAAATATAATCCAAGCAGTTGCTTTTAGTTACAATCTATTCCTAAGGCTATGATCTTAAAGGGTGTTCCCACAGGAAAACAGTGAGAGTCTCCTCCTTTCCCTCCTTAGGAAAGCAGAGAAAATACTCAGTTACCTGAAGTATTTTAAAGAGCTCACAAGAAATACTATATGTTACTTATACATGGAATCTAAAAAACTACAACAGGTTAATGAATACAACGAAATAGCAGACTCGCAAATATAGGGAACAAACTAGTGGTTACCATTGGGGAGAGGGAGGAGGGAATGGCAAGATGGGGTAAGGGATTAAGAAGTACAAACTACAAGGTATAAAATAAGTTGAAAGGATATACTGTTCAACAGGGGGAATATAGCCAATATTTTAAAATAACCATAAATGGAATGTAACCTTTAAAAATTGTGAATTGGTATATTATACACTTATAACTTATACAATATTGAACATTAATTATACTGAAATAAAAATATCTTTTAAAAGCTTATAAGAGGGAGCTCCCTGATGGCCTAGGAGTTAAAGATTTAGCACTGTCATGGTTATGGCTCAGGTTCAATCCCTGCCCGGGGCAATTTAGCCTAAATTGGGTGTGGCCAAGAAAAAAAGTAACAAGCCCAGAAGAGCCTTGCTTTTGGCTAAGATGCTTAAAATAATATAAATGTAAGTAAAAATAACAAATGACTGACCAATTTACATTTTTTTAAATCCATTTCTCAAAATACAGTGCAGGAAAACAAAAACAAAAAAAACAAATACTCTTATAAGTTACTGCCCAGAAAAAGATGTCATAAATCTTTACATTTCAGATACATCTTGAGGGCTTGTTTCAAAGCTGAAGGCAGTCCCCCCACTCCCCACCACCAGCTAGGAATTCAGCAGGTTGGGCTTATAGATACTTTGCATTGATAACAGTTACCAGGGGATGCTTTGAGAACCACTGTTTCAAGGAATCTTAAATCCTTTATCTGAGAGATAAGTCTGTCCAGCAACTTTAAGAGTTAGGAAAATCTATGGTAGAAAGCACTTATAGGAGTTCCCCTCGTGGCGCAGTGGTTAACAAATCAGACTAGGAACCATGAGGTTGTGGGTTCGATCCCCGGCCTTGCTCAGTGGGTTAATGATCTGGCATTGCCATGAGCTGTGGTGCAGGTTGCAGACGCGGCTCGGATCCTGCGTTGCTGTGGCTGTGGTGTAGGCTGGCGGCTACAGCTCCCATTAGACCCCTAGCCTGGGAACCTCCACATGCTTCGGGTACAGCCTTAAAACAACAACAAAAAAAACAAAGGCAAAAAAAAAGAAAAAAAAAGGAAAGCGCTTATATACCACTCATCGTTTGTGAGCCAGATGCTTGAGAGCTGATCACTTAAACAAAACAAAGAAAAAAAAGGTGTCTTTCATGGTCTACACAGGCTTCCAAACTTGGAAGAATTCAAAGAGGACAAGTTAATTGAAAAGATTGGTTTTTACCCTGAAAGTCCTCTTAATTAATTTTGGAACAGAAGAAGGATGTAAGTTAATCAACTTATATATACAGAGATAAATACTAAAAACAATGCTGGAATTGGAAGGAATTAAAAGTACAAAAAATCCCCTGAAGGGAATGAACTTATAATGACAGAAAAAAAGATGGTTTACTCCTAAATCATCTTACTCAGAAAGCAGCTTAATTTTTTTCCTTTATATAAAAAATGTGTTCATTTATTTATTTGCAGTTACCTTCTACATCACAAACTTAACATCCTCTAGCTTTACCAAGAAATTAAGAAAAATACAGACCTATATCTTCAAAAGCCAAAGAAGAAAGCAATGCAAGTAATCCTGAAACAACAGGAACACTGTAGGGTAGAGAATTATCTGCTATGAACTTACTTTGGTGCAGTTGTTATAACAGACCCACAAGATAATAATGTTAATTAACAAAAAGACTGGAGAGTATATTTAGAGAAGAGAGGGGTGCAAACAATAGGAAGAACTAAATAAAGCTTTATTGTTTTTATGGTGATAAAATGGCAGACTATCTCTTCTGAAAAGTGTGTCAGTAACATTTTGACTTGATTATTTCCTGGAATATGAGTTTGAATTAAAATCAAAGTTCATATTCACTATAAATAAAACAACCATTAATGTCTGAAACAGAGGATAGCTAGATAAAAATCTAGATATAGTAACAGAAAGGTCAGGGTTTTCTTGACTGTTGACTATTAAAAAGACAAAATAAAAGTATTAGGGGGCTTGAATGCTTTCATATTCTTAACAATTAAATCATTACTGATATCATATAAAGCTTTGCACCATGAAAAACAATCTAAATACTGAAAGTGCTTTTCGTCAAAACTTTAAGAAATTGAGACTCCATTGTTAAATAACATTAATGAGATGAGGTAATTTATAATTCTTCTACTTCGGAAATAATTCAAAGCCCAGCAATCTTAAATTGATTTTACTTTAAAAAAAAAAAAGTTGCTGCCCCATCTCTCATTATTCTACAACCCTGTATCAGTACAGACTTTGGGAAATGCATCCATAATTTCTGAGAAAAGATGCATAACCATTGATGAAAAAGGAAAAGTATATTATCTATAACATGTATAAGAGCTCACTCATCAATCCTGATTCCTTCAAGAACAATTTCCATATCTTCTTCATTTACTATGGTTTGTTGGACTTGTCCAGATATCAGAGCTAGAAATATCCTGATATAAATATGTTAATCTGTAGCCACCTTAGTATCAGTAAAATTATTTCCCAAATTCTCAAATATATGTGATGAATATCATCTTTATATTCCTACATACCTCTTCAAAAGAGCTTGTGGGATGTGCTCTTAAAAAAAAAATTATTCCTCTTCATGTAAGGAAATAATCACCAAACCCCTATAACTTTCTCATTATTAACAACAGGCTGCAGGAGCAATAAAAATAAATTGTGAAATCAAATATAACAGTCAGATATAAATGAAGACACATTAAAATTACATGCTATTCACAGGATAGAATATATGGGGCAAATGGTATCTGAGGCTTATAACATAATCTACACTTAAGTCTTTTATGTTTCTAACAGAATTTGCAGCCTTTCAACTTTAATATTGTTGGAGAAGTTGAAAATGTTCAGATAGTATGACAAAGTGATCGAAGGGCAGGAAACAATTCTGTGAGTAAAAGATGAAAGAAGAAATTACTTGCTACATGGACATACAATGAAGAAAATAATATCTTGAGTGGTCCTTAAATTGCATTTTGAATAGGAAACCAAACCAATTCATGGAACTTAAAATAGTTCATTGGATAGTCATTTAGCAACATTTTCAGGTTTTCACCCTAGGAAATTTTTTTCTGATTTACCTGGAATTTGATTATGCAGAGAAACATTTTTCTTAATAGGCATGACATTTATAAGTCATAATAGCATAAGCCTCTTGTTGTATCATTTCAAATATTTGTGCTTTATACTTTCCATTTTTTTTATTTTTGCTTTTTAGGGACATTCCTGTGGCATATGGAGGTTCTTAGGCTAGAGGTCAAATTGGAGCTGCAGCTGCCAGTCTACTCCACAGCCATAGCAACATGGGATCCAAGCCATGTCTGCAATTTACACACAGCTCACAGCAATGCCGGATCCTTAACCCACTGAGCTAGGCCAGGTATCAAACCCACATCCTCATGGACACTAGTCCAGTTCGTTACTTCTGAGCCACAAGGTAACTCCTATGCTTTATACTTTACAAGTTTTATTTTTTTTTCCCTAACACTCTTGGTGGACAGATTAAGCCTTAGCATCTCCATTTCACAGATTAATAAACTGAAAGAAATTAAAGTAACTGTCCCAGTTTAACTTACATGTAAGTCTTAGATGAATCCATAAAATTCTAGAAGGGAGAAGAAAAAAATGTATAGCCATAGTTGGGGCTGCTGACAGGATCTAACAAAGGGGCACAGAAAGTCAAGTGTTTCTAAGAAATGAGGCAGTCCTCATCAGGACTGTTTTTTCCTACCTACAGAACCAGCAAGACTTTTTAAATCTATACACTCAGAAATTCAGCAAAAGCTGCACTGTGAAGTAGATATTAGCTGAATTTGTCTCCTCTGGAGAAGGGTTGACACAGCAACACTACAGACCTATAAAGACCTGTAGAGGGAAAATGGGAGCAGTAATAGAGCCATACAAATAGAGTTTATGTATCTGTCTCTCAATGAATATTTGTAGACTTTAAGGAATTGAAATTTAAATGCTAGATATCCTTCACTGTTGCCCTTTCAGCTCTGAAATCAGAAGGAATCAATTTGATATTCAGCAGCATGTGAACAGAAGCATAGCATGTAGAAGCATGGCAAGGCAGAAGGCAGAAAGCAGAATCTGGTGAGATACCATTTGTAGTTCAAGGTTTCAGTGACATGTTAGTTTGTAGGAATTGGTAATTAACACCAGACTACACTAGGGACTAGTGTCATTAGTAGTTTGCCTGTATGTGTGTGTGTTCTGTGTCATAACCTGCATATGACTCACTGTTGTGTGCCCTTTCATTTCTTGAAGACGCCATGTAACTTAGAAGAAAACGTAAAAATGCTGAAGACAGACCTATGACCAACCCAAAGCATCTACATAATGGCAATAGGACATTCTGGGAACATTACATAATTTCCCCCAAGCATTGGTTGTCTTCTCTAAAATTTAAATTTGACTTTGAGTGACTATGCTGAAGATACATGAATATATATATAATTTTTAATTACAGTGAATATTATCACATATTAGGCATCATGGTAACTGTTATTATCATCATTATCTCTGGTTTAATCATTATCTAGTATAATTTATACAGTGTTTGAAAGGATGGAGGAGGATGGGGAAAGAAGCGGGATGGACAGAGAGAAGGAAGGAGTGGGGGAGAAAGAAGAGGAGATGAGAGAAAGGTTACCCTAGTGCTGGTGTGACTGATCTCGTACAAAGTATATCATGAAGGATTTTGCCTAACTAGAGACTACTCCTTTTTTGCATGTGTGCACATGGTACACGTAGAAGCCCAGAAAGGGTCCTGGATTTTAGTTAAAATTTCTTTCCTAAACAATTCTTATGTTCCTAATTTTATTGATTGTTTCTAAGATTTGAGGGGAAAGTAAAAATTAATTTAAGAGTATTTCATTACTCTATAATTTATTCATAGACACATTGGAAAGTATGAAAAAAATTGGCATTTTCAGGTGGACCATTTGATACACAGTCTTTAGTCTTTTATTTTTAAACACTGCCATTATTTTGTACAATTCTAAATTTTAAGTAACCTGATTCTGATTCTAATGTGATTTTTAGTTACATAATTCTTGCATCACTCAGTTAATAAAAAAATTGTACATTTCATGAGAATATTTGAACTCAAACATTCCTACAAATCAAATTATGATAATAAATAATTTCTGCTTAGGCATTTATTGTGTACACCTAGCTGCATAACATGTAGAAAACATTAGAAACAATAAGGCAAAATATTCTCAAGAAATATCAAATAAGGCCATCAATTATGTTTTAAAAGAAGAGACAGCTAAAGATAGTTTTGTCCAGCAACTCTGCTTCTGTCATCATTTTTTGCTTTATAAACCTCAAATTTATACTTCTGTACATATCTTACTATGATTCAAATAAACTAGTACAAAACAATTGTGTCTATTATGATCGGATATGCAAGGAGAAGTGAAGGCTGAGTGGATGCTTAACCATGAGCAAATCTGAATCCAAGGTGATAAATGTGAAAGAAAAGCAATTTGGGGGGAAATAATGATATATTCAATAATACTGAAAAGTTAAAACTAAAAAATATTAAATTTGTAAAAAAATTTATCGTTATTCCTTGCATATTAACAGCAATGTTACACACTGAAAATAAGATAGGGTTATTCAAGAGTGGATAGTCTTTTCATCACAATAAAAGTGGGGATGGGGTCAACAGTACAGGGGATGAGGTATCACCAACTAAATGACTGGTGTTCCCTGAGGTTCCATTTTCTAAATGTTTTATGAAGTGTGAAAGTAAGTTCAAACTAGAAAATTGTCTTTGGTGGAAAAGAAAAAAGTTCTTGAAACCTTTTCCAAGTTCAATATATATATTTTTAGTTCAGAAAAGCCTTAATGATATTATGCCTTGGGAACAGGTGTGAGTATCAGATATCTAAAAGCAAGCGTACAATGTTTTACTGAAATGCATGTACTTTCAAGTCTAATGCATCAATGGTAGCGGGGCATGGAAAACATACATGACTCCAATTTCTCTTTAAATAAAACTTAGCTTGTTAAAATCAACTGATATATTTTTTTAACCTCTTTGTCAGTGATTCTCATAACCACAGCGTGAGCACTCACTCTGTACTGATGCATGGGAAGGATGTGAAAACGTATATCTACATCATTGTTCTAGACTGACCTAAAGCTATAGGGCTATATTCATTTTAATTTCACTAAGTTTTCAGGTAAATATCACCATGCTCGAAACACCTCAAAATGTCCACATACTTTCCCTTGCCTGTGATTAAATATACTGCATTAAAATCATACTAATTAAATAATAAATGTAATAAGAAGAACAAGTAAAAAGTATGAGAAAAAAGCAGAAATAACAGTTTTAGAAGAAGATGGATTGGTACCTGTGCCAAATTATAACTTCCCCTCATTATAAATTTTTAAACACAACCACTCAAAGTGTAACTTTAAATATAACTATAAGTATTTAAGCCCTTCATCAGAAACTAACATTTCAAAACAATGACAAGAGAATTAAATGTAAGATGTTTTCTGGTTCCAATTTTACTGGACTGTGAAATTAAATTATTTAGAAAACAGCAGCTTGACTTCCAAAGGGCATCTTCTCACACACACACACCAATTTTTCACTTCATGATCCCCTCACAAAAATAAATTCTAAACTAAATGAGTTTCATAATGCACTGGAAGATTTTTGTTACAAAATTCCTTTAACATATGTTGTACCTTTACAAGGGAAAAAAAGAGAAAGAAAAAATTGATTCCATTGAATTTCAGAAAGTGACAGGTCTAGGCAGACAGAAGTTTAACAGTAGAGTTTAGATAACAGGTTCTTGTGCATGGAGTTCCCAGATGAGTCAACATTTCCAAAAACTACTGACAAGATGTCTCCAAATACAGCACAGAGATGACCAGGAAAATGACAACTATTCCATTAAGGAGACAGCTGGGCAATCAAAAAGCATCCGACAACTAAAACTGTTCGCAAGGTATCTGAAGGGTCAACTTCAGAGTATTCTGTGCTATTGTTGCTGAGAAATATTTATTCTGAAACAAACAGTATAGAAAATTGTACACAAAAGCTGTTTTGCAATAATTACTATTCTCAAAGATTTTCTCCATTAAGGGTCAGTTCGGTTGACGCTGTACAATAAAAACTATTAATGAATTTCATAATTAAATAACTTGACGTTGAATCCTTTGTTCAGTCATACTTTCTTTTTCCTTTTTAAATGATTGCTTACAATTGTTATTTGACACATGGACGAAACTAAGGAAACCCACGCCAAGGAAGTCATAAAGCTACACTATCAGTTTGCCACATCTATTACTATAAAAATAAGCAAAAATCCTGGAGGTGGTGTACATGCTATGACAAGAGCATGCCACCTCTTATTACTCTGCAATAAGGGAAGAGGGCAAAAGCAGGCATGAGATGCCATTGATCTCAGCTGTTTTCTTGATTCAGAGATTCTAATGCATGGAATGCAGAAGAAAAAGGAATGAGAAAAGAGACCAACCCAAGAGTAAAGAAAAGATTTTAAAAATAAGTAAAGCAAATATCACTGGAACTCTAAGACAATAACATAAAACAAAGCCTCCAGAAAATAGACACTCTGTAAAAATGTAGATTACTAAAATCATGAGGTGGAAAACTTGAAAGACTGGTTACTGTAGAATTACTGTGGATTGGAAAGATGATTAGATAACTATCATTCATGAAAGTACTAGATGAGTTCATAGATGAGTTCTAGCGAATATTAATAGCTCCAATCTTACATGAACCATTTCAGATTACAGCAGGAAATCACCTCAATTTATTTTATGAATCATGTATAATTTGAAAACATAAGTGAGAAACTAAGACTCAATATTATTTTTGAATGAAGATGGAAATAAAAATATCAGGATTAGAATTTAGCTGTTGAAAGAAAGAATAATATAATATAACAAATACAGTATAGCCTAGTAAAGGAAGGATGGGTTAATATTGGAATATTTATTAACCTAAGTGAATATATCCACAATTTTAAAAAAATAATATGACCATATTAATGTAAGTTCAAAAATATTTGGTAAAATGAATTATCATTCTTGACAATTGAAGCAAGTAAAATACTGAGCAGACTTGATTTACCATCTGTTAGAACATACTATAAATCCATTGTAGTCACTAATTATGTAGTGTCATAGTCTCCAAATGAATCAGAGGGCGAGAACAGAGAATTGAGAAAAAAAGTCCATTACATACGGTAATATAATGTAAAAATAAGATATTTCAATTACTTGGGAAAGCAAATGGTGGTACAAATGGTTACCCATATGGAAGAAAATAGTGTTGGTGCCCTATTTAATATTAAATACTAAAATATATTCCAGACCAATTAAGAGTTTACTATAAAAATTAAACAATACATATCTTAGAAAAAAATACAGGACATTAAATGTATAGCTGAGAATGGGTATACCTTTATTACTAAGACAGGAAACTCAGAATTCATAAATATTTCATTAGATAAGAAGGGAAATTATTTTGGCCAAAGTGATCAGTGTAAAAACATATTGCATAAGAGATTTGAGAACATCTTCAATACATATTGAAGAATGACAGGTTAATTTCTCTGGTATCAAAATATCTTAATGTCTATAACATGTAAACTAATAAGGAAAAGATAAACACCTCAAAATCTGTGCAAAGATTCAGATATTTTATACAATGTAAATTGATTTAACATATTCAAACAGAAATCCAGCCTCATAAACTTAAATACAATTAAATTTTAAAAGTTGATGGTAAGTAAAAAAACCAAAAAAACAATAGGTAACAAAATAGCATGTATGATACCAGATTTAAAAATTTTTTAAACGTGTGGACATTAAAAAATAGCAAAATGTCTTTTTAAAATGATAACAATGCAATTATTTCTGTCAGTTACGGTTTTTAAGATGTTTTGGTTTCATTTTTACATCTTTTCAATTGCTTTTCTGTACCCAAGTGCCTTTGTTTTCAGCCTTTTCCAGGTTAGTAACTGGCGTTACAGTCCATCAGTTACTATTATTGAAGTGTAAAAGTAGACTAATTGTCAGCTCAGCAAGGAGAATTTACTAAGTACTTACTAAGTATGTAAAGTATAAACACACATACTTTTGACACTACATTTTGATTGGGACCCATTTCCAAAGCAGCCTCCACACCAGAGATGTGTGGTTATTTGAACCTTTATCGCTAGTGATTTTTGTGATTGGTATGCCCACAACGTGTGGCAATGAGACCCTTGTAAAGGTGGTCATGAAATTCAGATGATTTCTGGTATCTCAAATTGTGTATGATTTAACATTAAAGCTCCCAAGAACTATTGAATAGGAATAATAAAATCTTTTTTTCTTTTCAATATCTACCTATCTATCTATCTATCTATCGAGAGAGCACTTTCATATTGCAACATCATTTTGTAACCTATTACTTACTGCTTTATATACTGTCTGTCTTCCCTACGTAACAGCTTGGATTTGGTCTTTTCAGTGTTGGATCCATAGTGTCTAGAAGAATGTCTGGCACAGAGTAAGTGCTAGTAAATATTTGTATAGTAAAAAAATAATTATTTTTATTACTTTTGCCAGAAAATAAATGTAGAAAGCTCTTTTGTTTGTTTTGGAAAACTCTGGCAGTTCAAAATTTTTAGTTTTAAAACTGCAAGCAGGAGTTTCTGTCACAGTGCAGTGGAAATGAATCCAACTAGGAACCATGAGGTTGCAGGTTCCATCCCTGGCTTCGCTCAGTGGGTTAAGGATCTGGCATTGCCATGAGCTGTGGTGTAGATCACAGATGCTTCTTGGATCCTGCGTTGCTGTGGCTGTGGCATAGGCCGGCAGCTGTAGCTCCAGTTGGACCTCTAGCCTGGAAACCTCCATATGCCATGGGTGTGGCCCTAAAAGGCAAAAAACTAAAACAAAAAACTTCAGGGAGCCAATGTTTAAGTTCATCAGGACCTCAAGATAAAATAATCTAATGCATAAAGAAAGTGTTACTATTCCCAAGATTGAGATGCAGGAGAGCAGAACCTGTCAGCTCAAAATATGCCACATGACACTTTGGCATACTGATTATTTTGAATTGCAGTTACTTGAGAATAAGCGAGTACCAGAGGAACACTCTGACCCTCCTTTGTCCCCTTAAAAGCAGGAAATAAACCTCCCATGTAAAACATAACCCCTATACCAGGAAGAAGAGAGATATTCTTATCACCAGAGATAAGGAATTTATAGTTAAGAAGGCTGTATAGACAAATCTTGTTTCTTCTTAATTCTCTACCCCAAGCCAAAACTTCTCTGTCTTATCATTTCTTCACAAATATATTGTTTCATTCTCTAAAAGGTATAAAACCTGCCTGCTTTGGTCACTTCTTTGAGTCTCATATTTTTAATGGATTCCTCAATGTAAAAAATTAAATTTGTTTTTCACATATTAATCTGTCTTGTGTCAGTTTAATTATCAGACCAGTCAAAGAACCTAGAAGGGAAGAAAGGGAAAGTTTTTTTTTTTTTTCTGGCAGAGAAAAGAGATAGATTTTTCTTGTGAGTCTGCTGAAAGAAATGTTTTCCACAAAGAAAATCTTTATAATAAATAAATGTCATAAGTCTGTTTCTCATAAAATCACTTAATGTAGGTTAAGTGACCTATTGCTAAAACATAATTAAAGAATAAAAATATCCTGCAAATTCTAAACTGATGCAGTGCAGGCATAAAGTGCTGTTTGTGTAGGATAGGTTATAAAGGGTCTGGGAGAAAGATTTATATGCAGAGAACTATAAAACACTCATCAAGGAAATCAAAGAGGATACAAAGAAATGGAAAGATATCCCATGCTACTGAGCCGGAAAAATTAATATTGTAAAAATGGCCATACTACCCAAAGTGATCTACAGATTCAATGCAATCCCTATCAAATTACCCATGACATTCTTCAGAGAACTAGGTCAAACAATCCAAAACTTTATATGGAACCACAAAAGACCTGGAATCGCCAAAGCAATTCTGAGGAACTAAAACCAAGCAGTAGGCATAACTCTCCCAGACTTCAGGCAATATTACAAAGCCACAGTAATCAAGACAGTATGGTACTGCTACCAAAACAGACATTCAGATCAATGGAACAGAATAGAGAACCCAGAAATAAACCCAGAGACCTATGGTCAATTAATTCTGGACAAAGGAGGCAAGAACTTAAAATGGGAAAAAGACAGTCTTTTCATTAAGTATTTCTGGGAAACCTGCACAGCTGCATGCAAATCAATGAAACTATAACACACTCTCACACCATGTACAAAAATAAACTCAAAATGGCTTAAAGACTTAAATATAAGACAAGACACCATTAAACTCCTGGACGAAAACATTGGCAAGACATTCTCTGACATCAACCTTACAAATGTTTTCTCAGGTCAGTCTCCCAAAGCAACTGAAATAAAAGCAAAGATAATCCAATGGGACCTAATCAAGCTGACAAGCTTTGTACAGCAAAGGAATTCAAAAAGAAAAAAGACAACTTACAGAATGGGAAAAAGTATTGTCAAATGATGCAATGGACAAGGGGCTTAATCTCTAAAATATACAAACAACTTACACAACTCAATAGCAATAAAGCCAACAACCCAATTGAAAAATGGGCAAAGGACCTGAATAGACACTTCTCCAAAGAAGATACACAGATGGGCAACAAGCACATGAAAAAATTCTCAACATCACTGATTATTAGGGAAATGCAAATAAAAACTATTATGAGGTACCACCTCCCACCAGTCAGAATGGCCATCATTAATAAGTCCACAAACAACAAATGCTGGAGGGGGTGTGGAGTAAAAGGAACCCTCCTGCACTGTTGGTGGGAATGTAAGATGGTTCAACCACTATGGAAAACAGTATGGAGGTACCTTAGAAAACTATACATAGAACTACCATATGACCCAGTAATCCCACTCTTGGGCATACATCCAGACAAAACTTTCCTTGAAAAAGACACACGCACATGCATGTTCATCGCAGCACTATTCACAATAGCCAAGACATGGAAACAACCCAAATTTAGATCGATAGATGATTGGATTAGGAAGATGTGGCATAAATACACAATGGAATACTATTCCGCCATAAAAAAGAATAAAATAATTCCATTTGCAGCAACATGGATGGAATTAGAGACTCTCATACTGAGTGAAGTAAGTCAGAAAGAGAAAGACAAATACCATATGATATCACATATCTGGAATCCAATATACTACACACATGAAACTTTCCGTAGAAAAGAAAATCACAGACTTGGAGAACAGACTTGTGGTTTTTGATGGGGAGGGGGAGGGAATGTGATGGCCTGGGAGTCTAGGGTTAATAGATGTAGACTATTGCCTTTGGGATGTAAAATCAAGGAGATCCTGCTGTATAGCACCAGCAACTATGTCTAATCACTTGTGACGAATCTATATATGTATGCTTAACTGGGTCACCATGCTGTACAGTTGACAAATTGACAGAAAACTCTAAAACAGCTATAATGGAAAAATAAAAATCATTATATTAAAAAAATGAAAATAAAGGGTCTGGGAGAATATACAGGCCATTTATTCTTTAAGCAGTTCTCCATAAATATCATCTTTCTTATCCAAAACTTTGGTAGGTATTGAGGGCAGTGACTCTGAGATTTTCTTGAAAAGTGCTAGGCATGCAGATAGCCTGCAATACTTGTTAAGTGGAGGTCCATGGACTTTAATGGACAGTCAGTTGGTGGTTAGTATGCTACCAGGAAGCTGAGAAATCAAACACAACTTGTACTTGTCTAAACTACCCAGCTAGGCACACAGGCAGGCTAATGAAGTTCAACAGCAGAATCATGGTTCTCATCTACAGAAAACAATGGGTTTACCCTTAGAGACAAAAGGATAATAGATATCCTACAAAATCTACACCATAAAAATCTGCTGCATTTCATTTTAAACTAAATAGTTGTTTGGGATGGATGTACTCAAACTCCTTGTTTGGTCATAAAAAAACAAAAAAATAATAAAAACAAAAACAAAAAAAACCCAGAGTGCCAAGACTGGCTGGTATACCCTACAAAATAAACTGGTTGTAAAATGCACACATAAGTAAGTATTATAACTCTGTGCATAGGTTAACTCTATATGGACTAGTGAAATCCTTGGAGGCTTCTCCCCCAATGCTGACTGTAATTTTAGAAAAATAGAACTGATACCACATTTTTGGTACTAATTATTCAACATACCAAGTGTCTAATAAAGGCACTTAGTAAAGGTATTCTTTGTTTAGGATGCAAAATCATGTCATCTATGTAGTAGATAATATTTACTATTGCTATCAAAAAGTGGTATCAAGTTATTAGGGAAGAGCTTATAAAGGGTCTGAGACATATCACTATTTGTTCACACTCATATAACTAATAAGTTGAAAGTTCAGAACTGAATTCTTATACTTTTCCCCGAAGTTATTCCTCTTGCTTATAATCTGTGCCTTGTCAAAGGTCTCTACCATTTCCCAGTCTCTTCTTGAGAGCACCTACAAACATTTCTGTCTTTTTATTTCTTCTTACCTGCCATGTTGCATGTTGCTAGCTACTTACTTGGGACCACTGTTGTTTTTTTTTTTTTTGTTTGTTTGTTTCTTTGTTTTTGAGGGCTGTACCCGCCGCATATGGAGGTTCCCAGGCTAGGGGTTTAATCGGAGCTGTAGCCACTGGCCAACAACACAGCCACAGCAAAGTGGGATCCGAGTTTCATCTGCGATGTATACCACATCTCAAAGTAACATCTGATCCTTAACCCACTGAGAGAGGCCAGGGATTGAATCTGCATCCTCATGGATACTGGTCAGATTCGTTTCTGCTGACCCACAACAGGAACTCCAGGACCACTGTTTTTATATAAAACCCTTTCATTTTCTACAACCTGTCTTATATAAGCTATTTAGCATGATCGGGTATTTTCTTCTCAATCTTGTCCCTGTCTACCTATTTAGCCCATCCTCTGTGTAGCAGCCATGTAGATCTAATATAAATTAATAAAAATACAAATATATTTCTACATACCTCCATGCTCTCACTTCTGTTACCTTCACCTAAAATTCTCCCCTCTTCCTGTCTTTCCAGTGATACAGCACTAATACCTTTTCCCTTTAATGGACATATATAGAAAGTCTCCAGCCAAGGACTGAATCCAAGCTGCAGCTGTGACCTACACCATAGCTGCAGCAAGGCCAGATCCTTTAACCCAATGTGTGGGCCCAGGAATCAAACCTGCACCACCATCGCGACCAAAGCCACTACAGTGGCCTTAGATCATATGTCATTTCCTCTATGAAGCATCTCCTGAAACTTTCCAGTTCCCAGGATGATTTGCTCAGCCTGTGCTCAGGAACTTGCTACATCCTGTACATACTTCTCTTGTAATTTTTATGAAAAGCATTGTGATCACTTGGTTTCATGTTTCTTCCTCCCTCTGTTAAAATGTACACATTTGGAGGCTTTTTTTATGATATACCTAGAGCATAGATAGTGCTTATTATATAATAGTCAATAAATTAACAGTTTTGTAAAGGGTAAAGAGATTCTAATAGTTGTTGGGTTGACACACCTTTGAATAAGAAAGCCACCTGCTTAAATCTCACTGAAAAAAATGAAATGATTTTAAAGTAAAATAGGTTTATTGCATATTAATAGTTATTGTTTCACTTTTGATTCAGAAAGGCAAAGTAAGCATGCAACCCATACAGTCCTACAATTACCGGCAGTAAAACATTAGCAGCCAAGCTCTTTCAGCCACTGCTGGAAGAGGAAGACCAGACACTGAAGTGCTGATTAATAAGCACAATGGAGCAAGTGGCAGACCACCACGGGTATGGAGGGGCAGCAGACACAAAAGGAAGCTCAACTACTTGGCAGAATGTTTTATAATCTGGGGACTTGAGGAAAGGGGATGTGAAAAAAGGTGAGCATAAAAGTGGGCTGGAAAATAGGGATAATCTCTCCATAACCTTTAGAATCAGCCATGATTTTTCCCATAGAGAAAAAAAATCATATTTTTAATAAGTAAACAGCTACAATATATAATAATTTGTGGTTATCTGGGGATAACAAAGTCAAATGTCCAAGAGCATAATCATCAAAATGATACCTGCAAAGTCTAGAAATGAAGGTCTTCATATTTTCGAATCAAAAGGGCTTACAAAATTTAAAATTAGGTCCACACTTAGACACCTATTTGGAAATGGTAAGACAAGAAGGATGGAATGAATATTTCAAGGATTTCTGAAAAGTTATCTACAGAAAAATAAAGAACAGATCAATACCAGACTTCGCATTGGTAACATTGCTTCCTAGAATACAATGAACAATTGCTTCAGTGCTGAAGCAAAATTGATTCCGAATTCTGCATTTGAGTAAACCTCAAGTGTAAAGATAGAATGAACTCAGAAAGTTTACCTCCACGAACATGCTTTTTCAGGGAGTTGTGTGAAGAATATCAGAAAGAAAATACATAGGATTTAAAAAAGCATGGAGCTAACAACAGTGGGGCAGAGCGGGGACGATGGATGCCTGGAGAGCCACCAATGTAGATGGAGAGGACAGTGTTTGTGGAAGGAAACAGGAGTTCCTGTTGTGGCTCGGCAGTAGTGAACCCAACTAGCATCCATAAGGATGTGCGTTCAATCCCTGTCTTTGCTCGGTGGGTTAAGGATCCGGAGTTGCTGCAAGCTGTGGTGTAGGCCACAAATGTGGCTCGGATCCTGCGTTGCTGTGGCTGTGGTGTAGGCCAGCTGCTGCAGCTCCAATTCAACCTCTAGTCTGGGAACGTCCATATTCTGGGTGTACAGCCCTAAAAGAAGACCAAAAAGAAAAAAAGATGTAAATCACCAGGGAAGAACAGCACAGCTTCACAACAAAAAGCTACAGATAAAATTATGTAAAATTATGCTCAAATATAAAGAAACCATCTAAACTCAAACAGGAAAGCAATGGGTTTCCAAAATACGAACAGAATAAGATTTGGAAATACACATAGGTTACAGCTCATTTTTTTTTGTTTGTTTTTAAAGCCTGTTTTCTCACTTTTCAAGAATGAAAGGCAAATGCCAGTGGAAGGGACGGCTTGGGGGAGACTGTAAAAACAAAGCAAAGTGTGATCCAAAAATAAATTAGACTAAAATGATTTTGTTTTTACAGAACCTATGAAATATACATATACATATACATATACACATACCACAGAAGACCTATAAAGAGTTTAGGAACAGCATGAGAAAGGTAAGGAATAGGACTTATTATAAGTCTAATCTTACTTTTTGGTTTTTAACATTCTTCATGAGTTAATTTGATTTTTTAAATTTAAGAAAAACATGTATACAAATAATATGTATTATATACATATATCACAACATGTCTCTTCTCAAAATTTTTTTCCAAAAATTATTAAATGGCTTGCAAACATGAATTTAGACTGTCAAAATGTAATTACTTATATTTGCCACGTTCTATAAATCTTTAGTCACAGCCTAACACCAGAATGTGAACACAAAATATCTTCCTGTAGAATAAATGGCCCACAATTCCCCTAGGGAACACATCCTTTTGAGAATAAATTGCATTCACCATGTTGCATTATTGCATTTATTTTAGGACTGCAGGCTAAATCCATAAAACTTGTGATGATGTTTTTTCTTTCCCCTCCCAGGCTTATGGGAAAAGACTTATTTTCATGACTACTCTAAGTCATTAGAACAATGTTAATTTACTACTATCTCAAGTCTTTTCATCTCTAATCTACATTGATTTTCTGTCCTGAACAGAAAGTGTGCATTTTTAATGCTGCTGCAAACGTTTTCGTTTGTATATTTTTCTTCTTACAAAAACCGAATAAAAGAGTCAAAACAACTGCCTAAACATAGATTAATATCTTCCTAGAAATGACCAGAAAGATTACACACATTTTTAGGAAGGTAACATTACTAGAGTGAAAGATGCTTATAATCTGGAAATAGGACATAGAACAAAGTACTAATCATTTATTGCTGCTGATATAGTCTCCATGGGGACCTGAGCTTCACCAACACTTGAAATTCAAATTGTGCCTGATTATCAGTAAATAGTAAATTCAAAGATGCCGGGCTTTTTTCATACAAATTGAGTGTGACTATTTGCTTTTATAGATCCTCTGAAGAGTCTATACATTTCCCAAACTGGTATAACAGAATGTTTCTACAAAATGGGTCTTAGCTTTGTTTTCTGGCACTCCAGTCACCCCAGGATGAAGTGGGGATCCTTCTGTTCAGTATACTGGCTCAAGGAAAAGTAAAATCAAGGAAGTCAAAGCAAGTGACACTTTGTCTGAAACTACCTCATTGCTATCTTCCTATGCTGTGCCCTCCCCTCAATGGGGGTGGAAGGATGTGTGTCGATTCACAAAGCAATACTCATTGACAAGCACATATAATATGTTAAAAAAAATTATAGTAAACAAAGAAACAAACAGAGTGGCCCAAATTGAGGAACCAAAGTAGTTTAGTGTTCAGCACCAATGTGAAATTATCCATCTAAAATTTTAGTATGTGAACTAAAAGTAGTATTCAACTCATCGTTATTTTTAAGGAATGAGTCAGGGTCTACTGACATAGTCTAATAGTTTATTATTTTTAAAACCCAAGGAATGAAGATTCGTGAATATTGGCTGTTCTTTTTGAGCATCACAAGCCCTGCTTCCTGAAATTAGCTTTAACACATTATTTTAATCTCGATTTTTTGGTAACAAAACCGGAAACCAGTCCCACTCTTTTCGACTCATTTAATTTTGGATTAGTTATTGTAGCCTAAACTGATGTCACAGAAAAATTCTGCAATAGGTACTTGCACACATATTTGTGGTAAATAACATAGGTTTTTTTTTTTCGATTACATAGAAACAAATTCTATCAGTTATTTGAAACTCTTTGCAAATAAAATGTGAAGAGATTCTTCTTAATATATAATGAAAATATATATTAGATATCAATTATGCTATATATATATGAATTATGCTATATATATATATATATATATGAATTACCATCATCAAAATGCTGATTCCCATAAGAAAATTTAAACATAACATTCCAATTCACTATTTCTAGAAATTAGACATACTGTGCAATATTGTTCTTCTGAAAAAAATAACATGTCCACTAAGTGTTTAGTGTTCTTAATTCTTGAGACATAAGTTCATTTCCATAATTCTTGATATGGGAATGGCAGACCACAATTTAAAAACTAAATGCTTTTCAAATTGTAAATGGTATAAGCAGATTTTGGTTTTGCCAACAACTCCACAAACTCTGTCTTTGTCAGATAAATTGTGGTCCTCTGAGCAGTGCCCCTAAAAGACAGTTCAGTATAGTGGTTAAGAGCAGAGGTTTGGCTAAGAGCATGGGTCCACATCCTGACTCTATTTCCTAATCATATGAGTTTGAACAAAAATGTTGTAAAATTAATAGGAGGTTTATAGGATTTGCAAGGAAGGTATCTAGTAGAATCTGTGGAAGTAATGAAAGTGATAAGAAAAAAAGTATTATTCTAATAAATATTACTGTAATTTTGGCACTCTACCTCTACTTCTATGAAATATGAGTAATAAATTTTTAGCTATTTTGAATTTATTTCTAATTTTGGGATAAGTTTCACTGATCAAGCCAGTTGTTGCAAGCTCTCTTAGGTATTCTTTTTTCTTTCAAAATCAGTTGGTTAAATAGAGAGTCACAAAGGAAGGGAGGGAAGGAGGGAGAAAATAAAAAAAGAAAAAAAAAAAGAAAGTTATGTCAACATGCCCTGTGGCAATATCACCAAAAATTGCTGTGCCTTTAGCAGTTAGGAACCTACACACTACTCAGATTATTTTAGACAGTTCAAAGCAGTGCAACTCATTAACATTTTTGTCATTAATAACCACTGGATATCTCAAATCATATTCCACCTGCCAGTGTCTTTAGCACAAATGAAGATGCATTTGAAATTCCATTTATGACATAAGGTAATGTTTCATGGGAGCCATTTGTTATGTATTTATTTATGAATTATTTCACCAGAGTTAATCTGGCCTTTTCTGTGGGACTCCTGATACTATAGAGAATTATATAATACAGACACTTTCTATGGATTCTTGCTTCAAATTTCCTTCACTTGGAACTGGAATCATCTATTTAATTTTCCTTCAACATACTATATTCCTTGAAATGCCAGAGGCCCTCAAAGGGTACTAATGAGTTCTTGTTCCAATTAACTTTTAAATTTAAAAATTTTTCTTCTCTGCTCTTATGAAAGAGATTAGTAAAAGAAACAAAACTCATTACTAATACTCTTTAAATTTTTTGTTGCTACTGTCTCAGGGTTTCAGAGGATGTCCACACACTTTTCTGGGGGGAGATGGATTTCAATTAAATAAAATAAAATGTGCCATCCATAAACTGAAACTCTTTATAAATGTGGAAAGGGATACTTTTTCCTTAGACTCTATTTAATGGCATCTGCATTTTTGTATTAGCAAAATTAGACATAAGAATAATAACATCATTACACTTTGCAAAATGACATTTAAAGCAATGTAAGATATCAGAAAGGAAAAGGGAGTTAATTTTAATGAGAAAAATAAAATGATAATTGATGATGTTTAAAGGTTACATATTTTTATGATGGGATCTATATATGAAAATTACTATGATAAACACTAAGACTCTGGGGCGAGTTTGGGGAAAATAAGCAAAGAACACAAAATGACAATCCTTTCGAAAAGGAAAAAGGAAATAAAAATGGTTGACAAATATATGAAATAGTCCAACTCAGTAATATAAGAAATGAAATTTTTAAAATGATACATTTTCTTCTAGCAGACTAAAAATTATACAAACAGATAATATTTAGGATTAGTAAAAGTGCAGTGAAATGCATCTGCTGTATACTGGCAGGAGGATAACTCAATAAAATGATTTTGGATAGGTAATTATCAATTATATACTAAAAGGCCTAAAATTATTCATATTATTTAGTTACACTAGGTATTTCTCCTAAAGAATGAAATCACAAATGAAGATCAGATGATTATAGGGAAGTATTTATCATAAAAACATAGTATAATGTATAATAATATATAACATAAATATATATATATTTTATATTATTATATAGCACAATATATAACAACGGTGTAAAAAGTTAAATGAATAATAAAATAGCCACATGAATTTGTTTGATATCACATCAAATAAAAAAATTAACACATATATTTGAGATATAGCATACATATATGTTTCAGTTGCACATACATGAGGGAAGTGTGCAAAAAACATCAATAAGTTTCAGTTGTAAAATACTGAGTTTGCTTATCTCTATTTTTATACTGAATTGTTTTATATAAAATGGTAATGTAAAATGGCAAATACAGATATCATAAAGTCCTACATTTTCAGTGGAGAATCAAAGAAATGTCGTTGTTAATATATAAATTTGTGGGGTACAGAAAGCCCACGGAAATTTCTTAACTGCATCAGTACAGTGTGGTCAGTTACAGCTTGTCCCCAATTGTGCATTTTCCTGTTAAATCCAGATCCCTCACTGACCACAATTTCTGTCACTACGATTCCATTAGAGTTTCTTTTAATTGTCATTCCTTTTGCGATCTTTACTTAAACTGAAAAATCTGAATTCCATCTTTATGGCAAATTCTCTATTCCCCTGAATCCGTTTTTGACCTTCAACATGGCATGATGCCTATTCAATTTCATAAATTTTATTATATAGAGATGGTTGATTTTACAGAAATTACAAAGAAAGAGATAACTATAACAGGAACTGGGTGACACTCTAAAACAAACCTAAAACACATAGCATTGATCTCGAGACAAGGTGTCAGGTGGAGGCCAGAAGTGCAGCAAGAAGACAATCAGTGAAAATAGGAAGAACAGTAAAGAAGTTATTTTTGAGGGCTGGAGAAAAGTGGATTCACAATAATAATTGTCAAAACAATCAGCTTAACTATTGCCTACAATACTGCTGAAGATAGAAAATATACCTATAAACTTGTGGATCTGGCTAAGGGCATTTCCAAGCAAACAGTCATTTTCTAGCCACACATAATATGGTATTATAGAGATGAGAGAGTGGAGCTAAAAAACAATTCAGTTTTCAAAAAGAATTTACAGGCTATATTGCCAACACAACTTGCTGAGTTAGAAAATAAAAGTTTCCTATCTAAAGCATCTCCAGCTGGCAAAAGATTTTTCAAGTTAGACACTATCTCAAGAAAAAGATCAAGTTCAGAATTCTGTCTGCAAGCCAAGATCAAATCAAAGATGTAGTGCTAAGACACATTGTTAAGACTTCAGAAAGATTTCAGACATCCTCCCAGTTACAAAAAAAAAAAAAAAAAGTTCTAACAACCTTAAAGGTATCCTATGGCATCCTAACTCTTATGTAATACTAGAGAGAATGTCCTGTCTTGAAAAGTTTTGTGGATATGTATTTTACTTAAGGGGATGTGATTATAACCAGGTGCACAGAAATCCCACAAAAATTTTTGAGTTGTAACAGCTTAAGATAAAAGGTACACAGAGTTCAACCAATAGTTTAGAACACCATGATCTTTTTTTTTTTTTTTTGACTTTTGACTTTTTAGGACTACCCCTGAGGCATATGGAAGTTCCCAGGCTAGGGGTCAAATCAGAGCTGCAGCTGCCTGCCACAGCCACAGCCATAGCAACGTGGAATCTGAGTTGCTTCTGCGACCTACTCCACAGCTTACGGCAATGCTGGATCCCTGACCCACTGAGTGAGGTCAGGGATTGAACCTGTATCCTCAGGGGTAGTAGTTGGATTCATTTCCGCCCCACAACAGGAACACCCACCACGCTCTATTTTAAATTGCCAATCAGTCTATTTCTAGTTTATACAGTTCAGTATTATTTCAAATGATAATAAAAACAATAAGCAGAAAAAAACAGTATAGCTAATATTTACTGAGCACTTTTTAAATACCAAGCATTGTGCTAAGAACATTTTATAGAATACCCTACTTACGCCTCAAAAAATAAAAGCATTTAAACTGTTCGTTTTTATTTACGTCTAGATCCTTATTCCAGGAACTTTATCAGAAATGGAGATGATGTATCTACCTGATCATACTCAAGCAACACTATTTATAAGAATAATAAATGGGGGAGCCTTGAATTCTAACTAAAGAGGAAAATTAAATTGAGAACTTTTCATATAATGGCTTATAATGTATTAATAAGTTAAAGGATATGAGTTGATATAATTTTATCTTTTTTTTTTTGTCTTTTCTTAGGGCTGCACCCATGGCATATGGAAGTTCCCAGGCTAGGGGTCAAATCAGAGCTGTAGCTACAGAACATAGCCACAGCAATGCGGGATCTGAGCCCCATCTGCGACCTATACCTCAGCCCAGGGCAATGCTGGATCTTTAAACCACTGAGCAAGGCCAGGGATCAAACCTGCATCCTCATGGATACTAGTTGGGTATATTACTGCTAAGCCACAACGGGAACTCCACTACTTTCATTTTTGTTGTAAGAAAACTAAGGATCAGTCTGGTTATGCTGTCCAAAGTCGTACAAATTTGGCAGATGAAAGATTTCAACCCTGGAATTATAACTTCAGAAAAACCCACTCCCAAGCACTGTACTACCTTCCTTATACTGGATCAAACTTACAATTTATCACAGAAAGGGAACACCACTATTATATTTATTATCTTATGTATTGAAAAACTACATTCTGCTAAAGAACATTTCCTACTTGTAATCTTGTAAAAAGCATTGCAAGATTTACACAGAAACATACATGCCCTCTTCCTGGGTGTGTACCCAGAGAAGACTGGGTCCCCGCTGCTACCACATTGCCTGTTTCAGTACCAATGAGCTTTATCTGGGCTCCAGATGACAGACAGAACAGGTCATGAGAGGGCATCTTTTATGTGAACGAGGCATTCCCAAAACCGGAGAAGGCCTGCTGGTTTGTGTTGAATAAGACAGATCTTTAGCCTCACTGTCTTATATAAATGCCTTTACCACAAACTTGCTTTATAATTTTAAATAATGCCCATAGATTTTTCCTTTGTCAAAAATAGAAGAAATAGAAAAAAATGATGAAACTGAAAAAATAATCTACATTAATGAAGAGCTATAGCTGAGATCTGAGACACATACCAAAGTTAAAAAATCCTAAGTTATGGTTCCCATAGCAACAGCAACACAGTTGGATTTCACTTTCATATTAAGTAAGTTTAACTTGAGTGGCAATGCAAAATACTTCCTTTGAGCCAAAAAGAGAATATGGAGAACACAGAGACCATGGTTGAGACTATTCTGGCTTTCACATATGCCAAATATTAACCCTAATTATTAACCTTCATATGTATTAACATTTTCATAACAATACTCTATGTTCACTGGTATTGATTTTCAACTACTTTTATCCAAGACAAAAACTTAATTATTTAAAATGGGAAAAAGTCTCGTTAAAATCTATTAAATCAGAAGCCATGACTTAAAATTTGTACACATAGGGACACAGTTCTGCCTGTAATTACAAGAGAATATTTGCTGAAAGTACAGTTTATGAATAAATAATCTGATAACACTCACTGACAAGTGTTTCACTGTTTTGTTTGTTTGGGATGTTGTTGTTATTGGTTTTTTTTGTTTGTTTGTTTGTTTGTTTGTTTTTGCCAAGCCTACCTGCCTCATGCAGAACTTCCTGGGCTAGGGATCAAACCTGTTCCATAGCTGTAACCAGAGCCACAGCAGTGACAGTGCTGGATCCTTAAACCCACTGAGGCGTGAGGGAACTCCTACTGCTAAGTGTTTTAAACTTGACATTTTTAATTTCTGTGGATGTAATCTGAAACTATAAAAACAAACAGATGGTACTTTAAGGAGAGGGTATACATGTAATTTTTCAAGACATTTTGTATTTTACATATCTATTTCAGTAAAATTAAAAAAATAAAACAGGAAGGGTACTTACTCCTGTTATGTAACGAGGTCTATATTGAATAGTTCCAAATAAACCAAGAATGACGATAATAATATGTACAAAATTTGCCAGGATGGGTGCCCACTGATATCCAAGGAAGTCAAATATTTGCCTCTCCAGCACACAAACCTAGAATAGCAAAACAGGATATACAGATAAACACAATGGCAAGATAAAAGAAAGATCACACTGACATTATAATCTGCAATTATAACTGTGTTACTACATCTGGCATTCGTTTTTAACAGTGAGAATGACATGTTCAGGTATTTTTCAAAGGAAGACTATGGAAGCTGTGGATCCAGAGATAGCTACAGTCCTTTCAGAGATTTTATGAAGGCATCAAGTAGTATTCACAAGATGTCATCTGTGCAGTCACAGGATAAATTATATTGTCATATGCACTGTCAAACACTTGAAGTCATCAACCAGCAAGCTCCAGGAAATGATGTCCACACGAAGGGTCTGTTGTTCAGATCTGCTCATATATCATTGCTTAATTTGGGAATAGAACAAAGAAGGTTTGACGCAGAGGGAAAAGAACTCTTCAGCAAGTCAAGAGGCCAGATTCTGGATGTCAGTCTGCCACTGGGCAGCTGTAGTGCCCCAGGTAAGTCATTTCCCTTCTCTGGGGATCTGATTCCTCATGTGTAAAATGTAGTATTTTGACTAATGCCTAGGGTCCTTGATAGTATTAGCTAATAAATCAAATATGACTTTTTCTTTTTTGTCATACCCAATTACCTATAGTAACCAGGAAAAAGAAGGGCCCCCAAAGGAAATTAAAGCAATTAAAAACAAAAATAAAAACAAAGCATCACTGTTGTTAAAACAAGGAACTTAAGGCATTTCAAATTCTTCTCTATGTAGCCAAACAGGACTCTAGGGGGGCCTTCCTGGGACCAACACCTCCCTCATATTCTCGGCTTTTGGGCCTCTGCTCCTCTTTGAAGTACCTAGATAACAGAATGTGAAGCATATTTCCTGGGTTTTTCAGATGCCCAGATCACCACCAATTCAAAGAAATTAACTACTTGATGAGGAGCACACAGCCCCCAGACCTTCTGGCGCTTACGGATTGATAAAGTTAACTGCCCTGTTATCTCAATATCAACCAATCAGAGAATCGTGCACAAGTTGATCACAAACCCTGTGGCTGTCCCAACCCCTGTCCTCAGCTGGCCTTTTAAAATGTTTTGCCTAAACCCTCGAGGAGTCTGGAGTATTCTGAGCACTAGCCAGAGACACCAGTTCTTGCTTCGTCCTACAATAAACATTTCTCTGCTTCAAACTCCAACGTTTCAGTTTCTTTGGCCTTACTATGTGTTGGGCACAGGAACTTGCATTCAGTAATGTATATTCCTTTGTGCTTACAAGTTGACAGTTAAGTCCTATGTAAAAAAATCTGAGCAGTTAGAGGAGAAAAGCAAAACCAATTAACCAACCAACTCACCAGCCAACAAAACAAAAGCCCTAAGATTGGCCAGTAAACCCAAAGTACCATTTTATATTGACAAGTGAAGCCTAGATAGCTGACAAATCTCAGGTCTAACAAAGCAAAAGTGAATGGTTTGAGTTAAACTCAGCTCTATTTTCCTGCCTGCCTTCAGGTGGAATTATAACAAACTGTTCAGAGTAAAACACTGTAAAAGGACCTGATGTTCCACACCGAGATACAACAATTTTTTTCAGTAAGTTTTTAAGGGAAAATTATTTTTCAAACCCCTAAGTTACTAACCAGGTTTTATCACTCTGCTTTAATGATATTTCTTGTCAGAAGGACACACGAACTCTTCAGACAGATGGTTTGCTTTTAAATTAAATACCTGTAGCCCGGTTTGAAGACTTCTTGAACTATCATTATTTCCACTGCCCCATTTTTTTTCTTTGTCTTTTAGGGCCACATGTGCAGCACGTGGAGGTTCCCAGGCTAGAGGTCAAATTGGGACTGCAGCCAAAGGCCCACACCAGAGCAAGGCCAGATTCAAGTCATGTCTGCAACTTACACCACAGCTCACAGCAATGCTGGGTCCCCAACCCCACTGAATGGGGCTAGGAATTGAATCCACTCTTCATAAATACTAGTCAGGTTTCGTCACTACTGAGTCACAACGAGAACTCCCCCACCGCTTGTCTTTAACTGATAGTACCTTTTCTCATCGGGCATTGAAGGAGAAAATAAACTCACGACTACTGTTTGCATAACACCTCTATTCCCTAAGGCACACTGGGTACCATATTATGCTGTAATGGTAATAGTCCAGCCGAGCCAAATCTGAATTTTCACTTTGTCTTGGCAGTTAGTAAAAACAGGGAGAGAGAGAGGCGGGGGTGGGGGGATGAATATCTAGGTGTATTCTACCCCACATATTATAAATCCTAAAATACCCACCAGAGTGTCAAGAGCGCAACAGAATATTCTGATTAACAAAGAGACTGTCACAGAACATGCACATAACCCTGGCCTCATAAACCTTGGGCTGACTCCTGATGCAATATTCCTTCAACTGTTATTATGCAGTCAGCACTTCCTATAAAGGAGGCCCATTTGTGATGTTAAGCAGTATTACATATGCCTGGTTGGGATCCACTGACATTACCAAAAGATAAGTGCTTGTTCTCAGAGCATCATCTCTAATCGTCTATATAAAAACTCCAACACAGAACTCTCTATCCTTCTCCTATGAATAAACAGTAAGTAGAAATGTAAAACAGCAGCAAGAAGATTCTGAACTCTATAAATTTTGAGCATCATAACTGTGGGGACACAGCAGGGAGAAAGTATAGAGGATGAAGTGCATCAGTCAAACAGTGGGAAATCTCTCAATAAATGCTCCAATTATGGAAGAAAATAGCAATACCATCGTTAATTATAAAAAATATATAGATGATAATATACTCTGCAAGGCTAAGATGAAGTTGCATCAGCATCTATCAGCCTTTTTTATGTCAGAACTAATAGTTTCATCAAACATAACTTACAAGGTTGTGCAGACTGAATAAGTTAGTGTGCAATTCTTCACTTACAGTATTTCTGCTTCCTTCCCTCTTTTTTGATAGGCTCTACAGCCATCATAAGTAGCTTTCTCACAGGCTCTATTATTTAGAACTGAAGAATGGAAGATTTCTGTGAGTATAAAGGGAATAACAATTTACAGAAGTAGGTATAATCTTTCTTAAGAATTCATTCCAACAGGAAGTATATTAAATATGAAACCAGAGGAGGTTGTGGGGCGTGGGAGAGGAAAACAAGGAATATTTCTGAAAACACTGTGTGCCAAGCATTTATATGATTCCTCAGTGCTATACTGTCTGCAAAACACCAGGGAGGTAAATATTACTGTCCTCTTTTTCGGACTAAGAAATCTAAGACGTAGCATGGTTAAGTGACTCTCCTGTAGTCTCAGAAGCAGTAAGTGCCACAACAGGAATGTGGGCCTCTGTGCGTGGCCTGTGCTGTGAACTCTTGCCACACCTACTCCAAAACCAAAGCACTTTCTCAAATTGGGTTGGAGGCCTATGCTGGGAACAGGATAGATTCTACTTTTTTTACCTTATTTATTTTGGAATAGTGTAGAGAATCTCTTTGATCATATTTGCCACTTCACGACATTATATCTTCATTGGTCAAAGCTAAGTTCCATTTTGTCTTGTTTTGATTCTTTTCTTTTTTGGCTGCCCTGCAGCGTATGGACTTCCCAGGCCCAAAAGTCAGATCTGAACCAAGGTTACAACCTATCCTGTAGCTGTGGCCACAGCCAGATTTTTAAACAATGTGCCAGGCTGGTAATCAAATGAACCCACATCCCAGGGCTGCAGAGATGCAACTGATGCCCTTGTGTCACAGCAGGAACTCTTATTTTCTTATTTGCCTCCTTCAACCCATGTTCTCAATGTTATTCCCCTCTCTCCCACTGGACACAAATACATTTACTTTATGCCCTTTCAAACGCCTGACATACAAATATATGCACATAGCCTTGAAGGATATTACTCCTATTGTTTGTGTGTGTGACATTTTCATGTAAAAAGTCTTAAGGAATAAGTCTTTTTCATGCTTGTCTATTTTGCTGTATATAAATTTTGATTCTTTGTTGCTTGGCTTCTGCACAGTAGCTCATTATAAATGCATAACTTGTTGCTCTCTACAATGAATTCTGGATCCTTCCACTACTATCTTTTATTTTTTTTTGTCTTTTTAGGGCCACACCTGTGGCACCCAGAAATTCTCAGGCTAAGGGTCAAATCAGTGCTGCAGCTGCCAGCCTACACCACAGCCACAGCAACGTGGGATCCAAGCCAAATCTGTAACTTACACCACAGTTCATGGCAATGCCAGATCCTTAACTCACTGAACAAGGCCAAGGATCACACCTGTGTCCTTGTGGATCCTAGTCGGGTTCGTTGCCACTAAGCCACAATGGGAACTCCCTTCCATTATTATTTCCTATGAGGCTTTTTAAAAACATAAATAGGAGCTACTTATTTTTTTGGCCACACCTGGTGGCAGGCAGAGTAGAACTCACGCCACAGCAGTGACAATCCTTAACCTCTAGGCCACTAGGGACTTCCAGATACGGGCTACTCTTTATCAACTATTATTTCTGCATCTGAGATCATCACCTTATTCTTGTTTTACAGATCATTAATGTGATTGATTATATTGACAGATTTTGTCAGTCAACTCTGGGAAAAATCTCTGCTTGAAACGGATTATTTTTATATTTTCAGTTTGGTATAAATATAATTTTAATTCAGAATTTTGTACCTATAAATTGATGTATAATTCACTTTTCCTCTTCTCTCATTCTCTAATTCTGTTATAAAAGTTGTACTAGTTTGAAATATAGGTAAGCCTCAGTGTTTATTTAAACACTAACAAACTTTGAAGAGACCAACCACTTCTAACCTCTTTCCCCAAAAGCAACCTGTATCAACTTTAGAAAACACAGGTAAGTGCATAGCTTTTCAGGAAAATACTATTATGTAGATGCCAACATAAATATACATATTTTATATATATACACATACATATACACATATATCCTTTTAACATAATTTTATTGACATAAATGGGATTGCAATATAAATATGACTTTTCACTTTGCACTCCTCACTTAGTAATGTGTTGTAGAGGTTTGTCTACACTAGCATATCCTGCATATATAGATCTATCTTATTATGCCCCTATTTTTTTCTTTTTATGGCTGCACCTGCAGCATATAGAAGTTACTGGGATAGGGGTTGAATCGGAACTGCATCTGAAGCCTACACCACAGCCATGGCAGCATCAAATCCCAGCTGCTTCTGCAACCTACAGTGCAGCTTGGGGCAATGCCGGATCCTTAACCCACAGAGTGAGGTGAGGGATTGAATCTGCATTCTCATAATGACAGCGTTGGATCCTTTACTCGCTGATCCACAACAGAAATCTCCATTTCCCTATTTAAACATTCTATTTTAATAGATATTTAACTTGTTTTCAATTTTGACTTTAACATACACGAGTTCATTAAACAACCTTGTATATATGTATTGATATATCTATAGGCTAAATCCCTAAAACTGGGCCAAATGCTGGGTCAAATTCTGGTTGTAAAATTTCAAATATTATAATAAATGTCATTAATTGTTATTTGGCATATATATATGCATATATATCTATATATAAACTGATCAGACATTAAAATTGCTTTTCTCTTTTGCATTACAGTAAACATGAATTCTAATGGTATTGTTAATCTAGTACAGTACTGTTAAATCCCTTAAACTGAAAAGTTTTCAAAAATTTTTCTAAGTACCATTAAATAAAATTTATTTTACCTTCTATGACAACAAATGTTCATAAAAAGTACCTGTGCAATGTCTTCAAGATAAACAAATTGGCTTTTCAAACTGGAAGAGACTCAGTCTACACTCCTCAATTTACATCTGAAGAAAGTGAGTACCATTAAGTTAATAGTTTTTTAAACTAAGTTTGACCTCTTAATAGAGAGTATTAAGTCTGAAACAAATTGAAATCAAATTCAGTTTGTGTTCGTTCTGCCCCTTTTTCTGCATGTTGTCATGCTAGATCTCATCCACAATCTGGTTACTTACCCTCCCCTGTGTCTCCTATAGTGATTTGCTATCCTGAGCATACACTGGACTTGTCTGTTCTGGAATAAAAGTTGTTTTCTTTATTTTTAAACCAATCCCCAGGAAAACTGTAAGACTAGAGGTATTTGGGGGTCTTTGTAACACTGCTAAGGTATTGAAGTCTTTATGATACTGTCTAAAACTACCAATATCAAAAAACAAAGCTCTGTATAATTATGATTAATGACGACACCTCACCTTTAAGATTCTCCGTTTTGTTCAGAATAGACAAGATAAGTGACTATCACTGCTTGCAAATGACTTGATACTATACACAGACAATCCTAAGGATGGTACCAGAAAACTATCAGAGCTCATCAGTGATTTCCATAAAGTTGCAGAATACAAAATGAAAATGAAGAAATCTATTGCATTTCTATATACTAGTACACAACGAAAGATACAAAAGAGAAATTAGGGAAACAATCCCATTCACGATAGTATCAAAAAGGATAAAATATCTAGAAATAAACCTACCTAGAAAGACAAAAGGTCTGTGCTTTGAAAACTATAAGATGCTGATGAAAGAAATCAAAGGTAACACAAACAGATGGAAATATATATTATGCTCTTGGACTAGAAAATCGATACTGTCAAAATGATTATACTACCAAAGGCAATCTACAGATTCAATGCATTCCCTATCCAATCACATTTTACACAGAATGAGAACCAAAAATTTTAAAATTTGCTGGAAACACAAAAGACCCCCAAATAGACAAAGCAATGCTGAGAAAGAAAAATGGATCTGGGAGAATCAGCTTAGTATAGGGACTTCAGGCTATACTGCAAAGCTACAGACGGCGAAACAGTATGGTACTGACACAAAAATAGAATTATAGATTAATGGAACAGGATAGAAAGCCCAGAAATAAACCCATGCACCTATGACAAAGGAGGCGAGAATATACAATGGAGAAAAGACAATCCCTTCTATAAGTGGTGCTGGGAAAACTGGGCAGCTACACATAAAAGAATGAAATCAGAACACTATCTACATGTAAAAGAATGAAATTAGAATACTCTCTAGCACCATACACAAAAATAAACTCAAAATATATCAAAGACCTAAATATAAGACCAGACAGTATAAAATTCTTAGAGAAAACATAGGCGGAACACTCTCTAACATAAACCACAGTAGTATCTTTTCAGATCCACATCCTAGAGTAATGAAAATAAAAACCAAAATAAACAAATGGGACCTAAGCCCTAAACTTAAAAGTTTTTGCACAGCAAATGAAATCATAAACAAAAGGAAAAGAGAGCCCACATATGAGATAAAATATTTGCAAGTGAAGTGACTGACAAGGGACTAATCCTAAAATGTACAAACAACTCACACAGCTCAATATCAAAAAAAACCAAACAACCCAATCAAAACATGGTTAGAAGGTCTAAACAGACATTTCTCCAAAGAAGAAATGCAGATGGCCCTAAAACACATGAAAAGATGCTGAAAATTGCAACTTATTAGAGAAATGCAAATCAAAACTTCAATGAATGGCCATCCTCAAAAAGTCTACAAACAATAAATGCTGAAGAAGGTGCAGAGAAAAGGGAAACTTCTACAGAGTTGGTGGGTATGTATACTGGTGCCACTTTTATGGAGAACAGTATGAAGGCTTCCTCTAAAAACTAAAAATAAAATTACTATATAATCCAGCAATCCAACTCCTAGGTGCCATTTGCAGCAATATGGATGAACCTAGAGATGATCATACTAAGAGAAGTTAGATAGTGAATGACAAAAATCATATGATATTGCTTATATGTGGAATCTAAAATGGATATAAATCAGCTTATTTTCAGAACAGATACAGACTCACAGACTTTGAAAACAAATGTATCTTTACCAAAGGGGACAGGTGGTGGGTGGGAGGGATGGACTGGGGATTTGGTGTTGGCATATGTACACTGTGGTATATGAAATCACTGGCCCGTGGGGACCTGCTATATAGCACAGGGAAATTTACTCCGTATTTTGTGATGATCTACATAGGAAAAAAAATCTGAAAAAGAATGGATGTGTGTGTATGTACAAACGAATTACTTCGTTGTACAGCAGAAATTATCACAACATTGTAAATCAATTATACTTCAATAAAACTTTAAAAGAAGATAAGTGAGAATATACATGTTAGTTCTTAAACATACACAGGTGATATGTTAGAGACAAATTTCTCTTATTTCACTTGATTCATATATAAAGTAAAGAGAATAAACCTGAAGTAGGATCTTCAATGGTCATAGATGTAAGATATGGATAAAACTAAGCACAGAGCTTTACTTGAAGAGTTTTAGTCACTCTTGGGTAACTGCAATTATTCAATTGTGTGTGTATGTGTGGTTATTTTTGTTTGTGTATATGTTTATGTGCATTGTTTTGTATGTATTTGTTCACTAAAGGGTACAAAATGAAACTGTAATGTGTTTGGTAAAGATGGGTCATACCTAGAAAAACAATTTATCCTAATTCAATTGAACCAAGGATTTCCTGTCTCTTTTCACATAACTGCATTTATTTAAAAGTAAGAGAAAAACACCAAACAAAAATACCACCAAAAAGACATCTGGCCCCAATGACTCTGATTATAATAGATATCAATGTGTCACAGTGGCTTAGAACTCAAGTTTTAGAATTAGAAAAAATGTTTGAAACCTACCTCACCAGTTACCTGAAGATATAACTAATCTCATTTCTTCATCTATAAAATAGAAATAATGTAGTACACAGCTCCTAAGATTTTAATGAAGGTAAAAGTAATAATGTATACAGCATACTTATTAAAATGCCTAGGTTGGTTTCTAAAATGGCTTCTATTATTAACATTTCAACATACAAAACAAGTTTGGATAACTGGATTTTGGTATAAATGTCACTCCAGACTAATATTTTTTGACAAAATATTTCAGTTAGAGATGATCACATGCTTCTCATTCCATTGGTCACAAAGACAAGTAGTAACATGGCAGATGTGGATAACCTCACCTATTTAAAGGCATCTTTCTTAATGAATATTTTCCTGCCTAATTAACACTCTATGTATAAAATCTATTGTAGTATTCTCGTAGTACTATGCTAAAAAAAAAGGTTTGAAACATCACTTCCTGTTATTTTCCATCATTCTATTTTCAAATGTGATAAAAATCAACATGTATTTTAAAAAACTAAGCATAGTAAAGGTTTTCAAGAAATTCTGGTAAAGATTTGGCATAAGCTCAAGGAAACTAAATAAAAACAGGTGTTTATGTTTTTTATAAAAGTACATTTTCTTATAAACTGCACTACTGAAACACAGTTCATAGTATTTTAAACAGATTTTTGCTGAAACACAGTCATTCACATATTTCTGAGGTTGAATTAATAGGGTTATTTAACTGACCATGTAAGAATCAAATGGAGTATTTTAGGACCTTTCCCACTATTTTGTATAATAATCCCACTTACATATAATTCTAAATATGCCAGCTAACATTCTAGTTGTTGTGATAACAGAATCATTTATTATTTTTCACAGCTGTTCATTCTGCATAGCAATTTATAACCATTTCGTAGTGAACATTCATGCTCTCAAAAGGCAAACTGATGACTAGCATATCATACTACATTTAAAAAACAGAAAATAGTCTTCTGAAAAAGTGGCACAATAAGTTAACACTAGAGCACAAATAAATATCGTTTGGTTGTGGATGAACTAAACCTACCAAGTCAAATGATTACTTGATCTGTGCGTTCATATGCTGAAGTGTGTGTGTGTGTGTGTGTGTGTGTGTGTGTGTGTGTGTGTGTGTAACTACTAAATGTTCTTTGATTTTTAGTAGTAGAGCTTAAAAAATAAGCAATGTCTCTTTATAATAACACAAATCTCTGCCCTCTGACTGAATATAGAGTGTATCTGGATTCTGGTATAATAATCATTCAAAATTCATTGAATATTTACTATAGTCTAGGCAATATGATAAGCACTTTCATAGAGTAACTTAATGTTACTTTTAAATAATATTCTACAAGGATTATGTGCCATTATCTTTATTAGATAGATGAGGAAATAGATTCCCTTGTTCAAGATTATGATTATAGAGCTAGGAACAAACTCTAGTCATTCTAACATAAATGTTCATGTTTCCAACCACAAATAATTTACAACTAAATATACTAGAACTTTATGTTGCTGATTTCAAAAATTTTAGGGCATTGATTATGCTTTACTACCAAATGTTCTCTAATTAAACATGTAATCATAAGAGATTCTTGTTTTTGTTACCAAAAAAAAAATCCAAAAAATAAGCGCTGTTAACTTTTTTGTTTGTTTGCTTTTTAGGACACACCCGAGGCATATGAAAATTTCCAGGCTAGAAGTCTATGCCACAGCCACAGCCACTCAGGATTTAAGCCACGTCTGAGACCTTCACCAGAGTTCATGGCAATGTTGGATCCTTAATCCACTGAGCAATGGCTCAAACCTGCATCCTCATGGATACTAGTTGGGTTTGTTACCACTGAGCTACAATGGGAACTCCACTATTAACTACTTTTATATATAGCTCTATGTTTTGTAAACTCACATAATCATTTTGATAACCCCACAATATAACCATCATTATTACTCTATTAGTACAAACTACATAATGCATTCATTCTACAGACGTTTGTAATTAAGAGAGAAACTTTTTGAAAATAAGGTGAAAATGTATTCAATTAATATAGCTAATAGAATGATAATCCTGTAATGTTACAACAAAATGACATTTATCTGGGGTCGTGCTATGAGATGGTTTCATACCTGAGTAACCAAACTCTCATATATTAAGTTTAAAGTCTCCCTATGCGCTTAGGAAATGAGCTAAAAAGATTACAGTCCAGGTCCTCTTGGTAGAGGGATCACTGTTTTGATTTTTCCACTGAGTCTATAATTATACTCAGTGGAAATGCAACTTCCTGAAGAATCAGAACACATCAAGATGACAGCTGTTCTAGGCAGTTTTCATGGCTCGCTCAATGTACATGATGGGTATGAGTTCAGAAGTGTAATGCATCCTTTCGACCTTGCATTTCCAGTATCTCCACAAAACCTGAACTGATTAAGGAGCAAGCTAATGCAAAAATGATTTAAATATTCATGGGACAGGGGAAAAATGTCCAGTGTACAGAAGACCTTGGCCATGGACTTTTAGACTATGCATTCTATAAGCATTGATGGCCTACTGTATGTATTGAGCAATGCAAAGCACTGAGCACTTGTTAAATATAGGACTGGGAAGGTGGCAAGATGAATCCAACAATTTTCTTATTGTCTGGCAGAATTAGTCTTCTACTATGAGATATGCTAATATCGAAAATGGTTCTTAAGGAAGAAATTCTCAGAACTCTCAAGAGGGCCCAGGGGTGGCTCTTCAAATGACACCCCTGCTATGGAGCTATATATCTGCTTCTGATTCATTTCCAAATCACCTATAGCTCACATACAAGTATATACAAACAAAAAATATTGTAATCTTACCAATACACAACAAAATAGATGTGGGATGGATTGACTATTTTAATAATGAACTTTAGGAACAGGGTGAATAAGTTGCTTAAGTTTATCATCAGTATCATTTATTTGTTCACTACTGATTTTTTTATTCATCAAGAGCTCAGTGAAAGCAAAATGATAAAAATAGCTTGCAATGTTCTTATTTTCATGTATCATATGGTATCACTTTCTCACAGCAAATGACTTTCTCGAGAGAAAACTCTATTGCTATTTTTTAACAGCACAATCATATTAAACATACTAAAGCTGCCATCTGGAGAATTTCAAATTTGTCAACTAGGTAAAAATGCAGATAATACATATTTTTTTCTGAAGAGCTGATAAAGAGTCCAAAAACATGCCTCATATATCATTATCAGAGAAGCAATGTCTAGGCAGCTTTCGGTTTTTGTCTTAATAAATATTTGTGTATCTTGGTAAAGGTTTTTATTTTGTAAATTCAAAATGAGGTGTCTTCTCTGTCTCTTTCCCTCCCATCTGCTCTTCCCCTACTTAAATGAAGGCACCAGCAGAGGCTTCAGGGCACTATTTCTTTGACTACAGTGAGGCAGCCATATGGAAGATGTCAATCAAGCCTCTCAAACTCTAGGTTACGTCTCTTTCATAAAATTCAATTTCATAAGGATGGGAGATGGAATGACAGCCTCACTTACTCTGACTGCTAAAGGCCAATCAAGAGTTGAAATGAAAGCAGAAACGTTATCAAGATCACTGCCATGTACTGGCAGTCACTGGGTAGTGGGTTATATCAGAAATTGCAAGTAGGAGTACAAGAGAATAGCATTTCAGATGGCTACAGGCACATTTTAGAATTTGTCATGAGGTACGCTATTTCTGGCATGGTAAATACCATGTCTTCTGTGCCCTTTAGAATAACCATATTATTGAATTCAACACAGATATGGAGATGCACTTCTGAAAAAAAGACAGTCATAATATTTGTTTTCCTGTTGACAGAAGGTGTCTGTGGCTGTCCCTGGCTGAATGTAACAAGAGATGATATTCCCTATCAGCTTTAGGAGTTCCACTATAGACTCCATTAATGTAGCATAGATAACTGGCACAGGCTGAAAATGATAAATTCTGTCAAGCCATGAAATGTATTTCATACTTGAAACTTAAAAATTCAAAAAGCATTACAGGCACTCCTAAGTCACACACATGATTTCTCTGTCCATCTGTACACATATTTTCAGTACTAGAGTTACTGCTCATAGCATTATTCCAAGCATTTTCCAAATAAGACCTTATTTAATGAGGTAGATAACGATATCCTCATTTTAAAGATGAGAAAGCTAAGGCAGAGAAAGAGATTAATTTGCCCAATAGGGCTACTAGTGAAGCTGATTTTTCCAGAGTCCAAGTGTTGTATGACAATCATATCATCTATCATGTGATATTAAAAATACCTATGTATATATAATACATGCATATATATTTTTTGTTATACATTTGTTGTTATAAACATATTTACATGTAGTACATACTTTGCTATATTTTGTTTCACAAATATTTTCTAAAATTTAATGAATTCATCATACCATTTCTTTTCAGTTGTTTCATTAATAAGTTGAGGAACCCACACAAAACACCACCTAATACAAATTTAAGTAATAGAGTTTTTTCACCACATGACATAGCCCTCAGCATGGTACCATATTCCAGCAGTGCTATGTTTTCTCTCTCCTGGTGATATGCAGTTCCATTCCCCTGGCAATGGGTACTACATTAGAAATACCTCTAAAGTAATGCTACTATCTGGACAGAAATTTAGGATGCTATATCTCTTTAAGTGGGTCTAATTAAATTAATGGGCTTTCCAAAGCAAATGACTATTTATAAATATGAATATTCTACTGAAGTCTTGAGTTAAATATCAAGCAGTAGAAATTCAGTAAAACCTGGTGATAAATAATAGACTACTTTCATGCGCTGCTCTGATTAGTTGAACTGTATGTGATTTTAAGTCATGCCTGCATGTGTTTGCTCCCATCATGGGAATTACATGTTTATACAGTGTCTGTTGTAAGCACAAACACAAAAACTGGTCATGGCAGTTGTAACACACATCATTATGCAATTTAAATATTACATATACAATTAACTAATTGCAAAATACAGATTTTTAAAATAAAAAGTAAATTTAACATATTAGAAAGACTGCATAAAGTCTATATAAAGGCATAAAAGTGAATTTATAAAGGATAGTTGGAAAAACAATGATAAAATCTAAAAGGAATCTTTTCTCAAATTATTTCACAAGTCTTTCATTTCTTATTCCACTGTAAAGAAACCAATTCATTAAACCCATACAGAGTGTACGGAGGCTCCCCAAAAACCTAAAATAGAACCATTATTTGATCTAGCAATCACACTCCTGGTCATATGCCTAGAGAAAACCATAATTTGAAAAAAGTCCATGTACCCCAAAGTTCATTGCCGCACTACTTACAATAGCCAAGACACGGAAGCAACCTAAATGTCCGTCAACACAGGAATGGACCAAGAAGATGTAGTACATATATGCAATGGAATATTACTTAGCCATAAAAAGAATGAGATAATGCCATTTGCAGCAATATGGATGGATCTAGAGGTTATACTGAGTGAAGTAAGTCAGATAAAGACAAATATCATATGATATCACTTATATGTGCAATCTAAAAAATGATACAAATGAACTTATTTATAAAAAAGACTCACAGACTGAAAACAAAGGGGAAAGGTGAGGGAGGAATGGGTTGGGAGCTGGGAATTAGAAAAAAACACAGACAACAAATTATGAATATTTTATATATAAAAGAAAATGTCAGCTACTGATTCCACACACAAAGCGAATCAGTCTTATATCAAAATAAGAGTCTTTTACAGTTTGAATTAAAATAAAAAAGGACAGTTACATATGTGTCACTTTTACTGACCCAATATCTAAGAGAAGGTTATATTGTATCTGGTACCCAACATACTTCTTGTAATTCTCTGTATAAAATAAATAACATACCCACTGTCTTAAAAATGTTTTTGATTAATTGACCCAATATCTAAAGAGAAGGTTATATTGTATCCGGTACCCAACACATGTCTTGCAATTCTGTGTATAAAATAAATAACACACCACTGCATTACACCATCATCTAGAAGATTCAAATCATTCTCCAAATCCTAATTCATGATATTCTTTAGGAAATATAAATTTGGACCAACATCTCATACTTCAGAGCAAAGGGAAACCAGAAGAGTGGAAACAATAAGCATTCTCGACTTCCTTCATGAAAATAGTTTAACTTTTTAAAAGTTATCAATCCTTGTTCTTATATCCCTAAATAATCATTTCATCGGGACTCAATTCATTTGCTCAGTACTTGACAATCTCAGCAGAAATAACTATCAGGTTCTAGAGCTGTATGGTTTTTCATAGTTCTGACAAAAATTTTAACCTTTTCAAAATACATCATAAAAGATTTGTTTGTTGGCAAGGCTTCTGAGATTTAATATTTTCTTTTCCTAGAGTTGGAAGTTTCAAAGACTGCTGATGTATCCATGCTATCTTCACATAATCCCCTTATAATTAAACTTTTTTCTTTTTTCATTTTGTCTTTAGTATAACTTTTCAGGTATACAGCAACATAATTTGACACCTATATACACTATAAAGTGATCACTACCACAAATCTATTAACATCCATAACCATATGACCCATTTTTCCCTTTGACTCATTTCACCCACTTCCCAGCCCCTTCCCTCCAGCAACCAGTAATCTGTTCCCCGCATCTATGAGTTTCATTTTGTTTTACTTTGTTCATTTGCTTTATTTAGATTCCACATATAATTGAAACTGTATACTTGTCTTCCTCTGACATAGGTCACTTAACATAATATTCTCAAGGTCTATCCTGTTGTTGCAAATGGCAGGATTTTATTCTTTTTACGTAGCTGAGTAGTACACCATTTTACACACACATACACACACACACACACAACCACCACCACCACCCTCTTTATGTATTCATCTATGGACACTTAGATCCTTTCCATTTCTTGGTTATTGTAAATAATGTTACAATGAACATAACGGTGAATATATCTTTTCAAACTACTGTATCCATATTATGACAAACAGCCAGAAATGGAATAGCTGTATTATTTGGTGGTTTTATTCTTAACTTTTGAGGAATTTCCATACTATTTTAAATATTGACTACATCAACTTACGGTCTCACCAACAATACACAATGGTTCCCTTTTCTCCAACAATTGCTATTTCATGTCTGTTAATAGTCATCCTGACAGGTGTGAAGTGATACATCATGGTTTAATTTCCATTTCCCTAATAATTAGTGATGTTGAACTTCTTTTCATGTGCTTATTAGCTATTTGCATGTACTCTCTGGAACAATATATACTCAGATCCTATGCCCACTTTTAATCAGGTTGTTTATTTCAGTTGCTCTTGAGTAGTTTGAGTTTTACATATATTTTGAATACTAACCCCTTAGCTGATAAATGATTTTCAAATAGTTCCTTCTATTCATTAGATTGCCTTTTCATTCTGATGATAATGGTACCCATCACTGTGCACAAGCTTCCTAGTTTCATGTAGTCCCTTTTGTTTATTTTTGCAACTGTTTTCCTTGCCTTTGGAGTCAGATCCACAAAAACATTGCTAAGACTGATGTCAATGAGGTCACTATGTTTTCTTCTAGGAATTTTATGATTTCAGGTTTTACACTGACATGTTTAATCAATTTTGAATTAATGTCTGTTTATAGTGAACAAGTGGTATAGTTTCATTCTTTTTGCATGTGCTTAGCCAGTTTTCCCAGCACAATTTATTGAAGAGATTGTCCTTTCTCCATGGTATATTATTTACTTCTTTGTCATAAATTAATTGATCATATGTGCGTAGCTTTATTTCTGGGCTTTCAATTCTGTTCCATTGACGTGTCTCTGTTTCTGTACCAGTACCATACTGCTTATACCACTTTAGGTTTGTAGTAGTAGTTTGAAATCAGGAGACAAAAATATCTCCAGTTTTGCCTTCTTTATCATAATTGTTTTGGCTACTTAAGATCTTTGATGGTTCCATACAAATTTTAGAATTATTTGTTCTAGTTCTGTAAAATATGCTGTTGGAATTTTGATAGAGATTATACTGAATCTGTTGATTGCCTTGTTAGTATGAAAATTTTAACAGTATTAATTCTTCTAATCCATTAGTGTGGAATATCTTTCTATTTATTTGTATACTCAATTTCTTTCACAAATGTCTTAAGAGTTTTCTCTGCACAGGTATTTCATATCCTGGATTAAATTTATCCCCAGGTATTTTATTTTTTGATGCAATTATAAATACAAATGTTTTCTTACTTTGTCTTTATGATAGTTCATTATCGGTGCATAAAAATGTCACTGAGTTCTGCAAATTGATTTTGTATCCTGCTACTTTAATGAATTTATTAGTTATAACAGCTTTTTGGTAAGCTCTTTAGAGTTTTCTATATATAGTATCATGTCATCTGCAAATAGTGATGGTTTTCATCCTTTCTTATTTCAATGCCTTTTATTTGTTTATTTTCCTACCTATTTGCTGTGACTAGAACTCCTAATACTATTTTGAATAAAAGTGATGAGAATGGGCATTCTTGTTTTGCTGCTGATCTTAGAGGAAAACCTTTCACCATTGAATATGATGTTAGTTGCTGGTTTGTCATACATGGTCTTTATTATATTATGGTACATTTCCTCTATGCTCACTTTGTTGAAAGTTTTTATCAGAAATCAATGCTGAATTCTAACAAATAATTTTCTGACTCTTAAGATGATCATATGGTTTATAGCCTTCATCTTGTTAATGTGATATATCACACTGATTGATTTGCAAATATTTATTCACTCTTGCATCTCTGGACTAAATCCCACTTGACTGTGGTATGTGATCTTAATGTATTTTTGCATTTAATTTGCTGAGGATTTTTGTTGAGAATTTTTGCTTTTATGTTAATCAAAGGTATTGGCCTGTAATTCTCCTCTCTCTCTCTTTTTTTTTTTTTTTTTTTTTTTTTTTTTTTTTTTTTTTTTTTTTTTTTTTTTTTTTTTTTTTTTTTTTTTTTTTTTTTTTTTTTTTTTGTGGTGTCCTTGTTTGGTTTTGTTGTCAGCATAATCCTGGCTTTGTAAAATGTGTTTGGAAGGTTTCCCTTTTTTAATTTTTGGGAATAGTTTGAGAAAGATAGCTATTAAGTTTTCATTGAATACTTTGCAGAATTCACGAGTGAACCATCTAGTCCTGGGCTTTTGTTTCATGGGGTTTTTTTTTTTTTAAATTACTGTTTCAATCTCCTTACTAGTAATCAATCTACTCCGATTTTCTGCTTCTTCATGATTCAGTCTTGTGAGATTAAATGTTTCTAGGAATGTATCCATTTCTTTTCTTTTTTTTTTTTTTGTCTTTTTGTCTTTATGTAGAGCCACACCCGCGGCATATGGAGGTTCCCAGGCTAGGGGTCTAACAGGAGCTGTAGCCACCGGCCTCTGCCACAGCCACAGCAACGCGGGATCCAAGCCGTGCCTGCAACCTTCACCACAGCTCATGGCAACGCCGGATCCTTAACCCACTGAGCAAGGCCAGGGATCGAACCCGCAACCTCATGGTTCTTAGTCGGATTCGTTAACCCCTGAGCCACGAAGGGAACTCCCCTGTATCCATTTCTTCTAGGTTGTTCAATCGGTGTACATTTTTTTATGGTATCAGCTGTAATTTCCCTTCTTTCATTTTGGATTTTATTTGAACTTTCTCTTTTTATTTGACAATTTTATTTTTTTTTGAAGAATCAGCTCTTAGTTTCACTTATCTTTTGTACTTTTTTTAGTTTATATTTCATTTATATCTGCTCTGATGTTTATGTCCTTCCTTTTACTAGCTCTGGAATTCATTTATTCTTTTACTTATTCCTTGAGATATAAAGTTAGATTGTGTATTTAGGTTTTTCTTGTTTCTTGAGGTAGGCCGATAATGCTCTGAACTTCGCTCTTAGAAACACTTTTGTGTATGCCATAGATTCTGGTATGTCATTTTTTTTTTTTTTTGCCTTTTGTTGTTTTAGGGCTGCACCTGCAGCATGTGGAGGTCCCCAGGCTAGGAGTCTAATGGGAGCTACAGCTGCTGGCCTACACCACAGCTCATGGCAACGCCAGATCCCTAACCTACTGAGCGAGGCCAGGGATCAAACCCACAACCTCATGGTTCCTGGTTGGATTCATTTCCGCTGAGCCACGATGGGAACTCCATGGTATGTCATATTTCTGTTTTCATTTGTCTATAGGTTTTTATTTCTCCTTTGATTTATTCAATAACTCATCTGGTTGTTCAGTAGCATATTATTTAATCTCCATGCTTTTGTTTTTCCTGTTTTTTCCCCTTATGATTGATTTCTAGTTTCACACCATCAAGTATGAGAAGACACTTATTACGATCTCAGTCTTCTTGAATTTATTGAAAATTGTTTGAAACCTAACATGTGACCTATCCTGGAGAATGTTCCGTGTTCATCTGAGAAGTGTGTGTTTTTTATATATAAAGTATATCTAATGTAATATGCCTTCTAAGTTCTATGAAGCCTTATTGATTTTCTCACTGATTATTTACTCATTGATGTAAGTAGAGTAGCATGAAGTTTCTTTCTTTCCTTTCTTTTTTTTTGATCTTTTTACTGCACCCACAGCATATGGAGGCTTCCAAGCTAGGGGTCCAATTGGAGCTGTAGCTGCTGGCCTATGCCAGAACCACAGCAACGTGGGATCCGAGCTGCGTCTGTGACCTGCATCACAGCTTATGGCAAGGCTGGACCCTTAACCCACTAAGCGAGGCCGGGGATCAAACCCGCGTTCTCATGGATCCTAGTCAGGATCATTAACTGCTGAGCCACGAAGGGAATTCCTGAAGTTTCTATAATTTTTCAAATATGATAACCTTAAAAGAGAAAGGAAGGCTTCAAAAGGATGATTAAATAGTCTTTTCCCTTGTATATTAATGATATGGTAATTAAGGTCAAGAATTATAAATTGTGTTTATACATACACAAATTCATATATGCAAATGCAATATACATATCACCTATCAGATACTATCAGTATCTCATTTAATTGCCTAACATACAAGACAGATATTAAAATCCCTATTTGATGGATGAGTTACTAACCTGAAGATTAAATATCTTTCTAAGAAAAGTAAGTAGTAGAGGTGGGATTTGAAGCTACATCTGATGATTAAAGTCCATCCTCTTTCCTCCACATTGTATTACCTCACTATGCTAAACAGTGTTTAAGAAACTTTGATCTGTATAAGTCTGATACCTTGAGAATTTCTTCTATCTCTGTTTTAACCTGTTACATGTATGGGGAGAGATTTTCCCAAATTAGTAAAATGTTATTGGCAAAAAGTTCAGTTAAACTTGTATATTGTTAATGTCTTGAAAAACAGTCTAAAGCTATCCAATTTAACAGAATTAGGATAAAATAGCAAAGCAAAAAAATTATAGATATGTATCTATATAAATATGTATGAGAGAGACAGAGAGACAGATATCCGTACATAAATACTGTGAGAAGCCAGCCATGTCTCAGCTGTATACATAGAGATTTTTTATCTGATGGTGAGATCATACTCAGAAATATAAAGAGCAAATTTGTAAGAAATTGTCATTTAAAATCTTTAAACAGGTATTATGGTTCACAGGTTATGATTAGGTTTACAAAACATATTACCTCAAATAACTCAAAAGAGTATTTTGTTTCACTTGTGTACAATCAAGTCAACAAAACAAAAATTGTAACCAGGTCTTAAAATAATGCTGTTTCCTGCTACCTTACCTTTTTTTTAATCTCAGAGTTTGTGGTTATTGCTTGTTTTGCTGTTTTTAATTCTAACTGGCTTGATTTGCTTCGCTGACAATCACATTTAACTTTAAAGGAAGCAACGTCAGTCCCAGATTTTAGTTCCTAGGCTCCAGCTGAGCTCTGCCCAGTACACCATTGGTCACAATCTCAACTGCTAACTTACAGAGCAGCTTTTACTGGTGTGACATCACCAAGGTGCTGCACTCTTCTGCCACTTTACTATTCCCAGTTGTTCTAAGAAGGCTGATCACCTAGCTGGCCTGGCAAAGTCTAAACCCTCATATATAATTAAAGTCCCATAATGTGCAGAGAACCAAGCAGCATCATGGTGGGAATTAGAAAGCAGCCTGGTCAGTAAAGCACAATCTACTAATTACTTGCACTGATGGTTTTTCTGTAAGAAAATAATTGTAGGTCTTTTGATAAAAGGCAGCAAAATTGCCTGAACTCCCCTCTGTTCTTATTTCAAAAATATGTTGACAATTTTAGGCTATCTGTTTCAATGTATCCATTCTGAAAATTCTAAATTTGAATTATACTCTAAAATTGGGTATATTTGCAGTAAAGTTATGTAGCTAGATCCTGCTTGGAACTCGCAGAACTAATTTGATGTATAACAATATGGAAATAAGTAAGAACACATTGGGTTTGTGTTCTAATATGTCTAAGACAATAATTTTTTAATTATAAGATGCTTAAAGGTTGTTTATAGTCTTGGAAATAATGATGAAGTTATTTCTTGAGAATTCAAAAACAAACTGAAAACAGAAATATGATATAAAGTTTAACAGAATGAAAACTATAATCTTTCTAATAATTTTAGCATTTTGAATACAATTACTAAAAAAGAAACAAACACTACATATTTTAGTAGTGATATATATATCTCCAGATTTATTTCTATTATCTACATGTATATAATATATGTCTCTATGTATATAATATACATGCAATTTATATGTCCACATATTTTGGATGTGGGCTTGACTGCATAAAACAATGACATTTATGCAGTGACTTCTGTAAACAAACAAATCATGTAAATTATAAGATATAAATTGTGGCATGATATGTACCTAGACTCTAAATATATTTAGTCCTGGAACGGTATTTTATTCTCCAAGTATAAAACTAGCACACATTACTGGTTTTAAACATTAGCCAATGTTATAGAAATTATATATTTTTAAAATAGCAACCCAAAATGAAACCTATACTTTGATTCTAGAACTACTGAAGAATTTGTGAAATGATAACCATGTGAGGTCAAATGGTAACTGTATGATGCCATGGCATATTAATTAGCTTGACTTCAGTAACCATTACACAAGGTATGTTTAAATCAAAATAACATGTTGTTCCCCTTAAATTGCACAGCTTTTTATTAGTTCTCAATCATACCTCAATAAAGGTGAAAAATTAAAAAATTAAAAATATTAATCAACATTCAAAAAGGGCAAAAATGCTAAGGGATCCCACCCTGCTATGCAGCCTCCATTCTCGCTGGAGTTCAATCTCATTCAAAGGTTACTGCCTAATTTCAGTTTTCACATTCCACAATGTAATTGAGATTTAGTGATATAGCAGGTTTTATATCTATTTTACAGACCAATTTCATTAGAAGGAAATGGCTGGTTGGAATAACTATAGATTTTTTTTCTATATTAGACTTATTTATAATTAGAAAACTAACTCATGATTGCACACAAAAGTCAAAGTAAAATTTGGAAATATATAAGATAAAAGTAAATAGCCTTTAATCAATAGTAAAAGTAATAGTGAAAGTTCGATGTCTATTTTTTCCTATTTTCCAACTATGGCTCATCATTATATGTACTGTCCTGTTAATGTTTTAGAGCTTGACTTGAGTGAGAGATCTCTCAGACTTGGCCCTGACAGAGGCCGTGGTATGGGTGAATATAGAAGGGGTTACTGAGACTTGGTATCTGCATTACTAGAAACTGGAAGTTATGGTCTGAGAGTTTAAACCAGCTGCTTTTAAATAAAAGTCAGATATATTACTTTTAATATAATTCTCCAGTTTTGAATAGCTTCTCATACCGTTTTTCCCTGCACTGAAAGAAATTTTTACCCTGTGAAGCTCAGATGCCTTGAACCCATATGTGTTGGGGAAATGGAATACACTGAACTTATAACTTCAGAGGCTAAGAGAACTATTAAGAGGTAATTAGGTCCTATCCATGAGGTGATCTCTTTCCTTCATCCTACACAAAGACAGATTTTTATCAGCTCCTTATAAACACTTCTGAAAATGCAACTGATAGCTGCTCCAAATTTGCCAGTTTTCTATTGTTTGCATCTCAGAAACAATAACCGTCACCCACCATGAACCACTTCATTAAGCATAGATGCTTCTCAAATTTGAATTTCATTGCTGATCAAGTAATACTGTGCCTATCAGAGGAGAAGTATGACAAAGAGTTACATGTTTTAAAAGAATCATGGGGGATATACAACATTTGTTAAGCTGGCAGATGGGACTGTCACCTGTTATAATAAACAAGTGGAATAAACAAACAGACACTGAAGGATAGATGATGATTATTTATATATCAGTTGTGATATTGATCTTATCTGGACTGCTAGTTTGATAGAAGGCTAGGAATTAACCACAGGACGAATTTTATTTTCTTCTTCACAACAAATGCAATTTTGTGAAATGTATGAATATGACCATATATGAAACTAACAGTCTATAGAATGTCTCTTCTACGGATGGGTGAAATATTGGTACCAAGTCAGACAGATGAGGGTCATCTTTGCAGAGCAATGCCAGTGAACAAATTCTATTATTTATAATCTATACTCTTCAGCTTTCCAGTGCCAAATACTATTTTCAAAATATGCCATGCAATCACTTCAGTTCCACCCTAATCTCCTGAGATCATAGCAAACCTAAAAAGGTTGAGGATTTCATTACTGCATGACTTTAATAAGTCAAGCAGATGCAAAATCCATAATAGATATTAATAAACAGTAAACTTATTTCATTCATTGTCTTATGGAATGTTGTATACATATTTAATATGTAAATATATGAAACGCAGTGGTTAATCAGCATAGTAACTTATATATGAGAAGCCTCTGTATTCATGTCTGTAAAATGGGTACAAACAATGTATATGTTTTCATGGTATTTTAATGAGATATGAGTGATAATAAAGAAAACCTAAGTGGTAACTATGTTTCATGCACTATATATGCATTAGTTAATATCTATAACATACCTATATATAGGTTTCAGCAATAGAAACGTGGCATCTGAGCCGCGTCTGTGTCCTACACCATAGCTCATGGCAACGCCAGGTCCCCAACCCACTGAGTGAGGCCAGGAATCAAACCCGAATCCTCATAGGTACCAGTCGGATTCATTTCTGCTGTGCCACATTGGGAACTCCCTATATGCCTATTTTATAGATAAGAAAAGATGTACTGGCTGGTTAAATAACTTACACAAAGTCATGGAGACCATAGGTCAAATCCAGATATTCGGGACCCAGAGTCTACATTTCCAACCACATTATAACACTGTGTGATGTCTTATCATAGCCTATTATTAACTTCAGTGGTCTCTTCGTATTTGGTCTTCCTTTTTAAATCCATCCTCCATAGAACACCAAAATGACCTTTCTAAAATACAACAATAACCCATTATTACTTTAAACTTTCAATCTGTTCTCACTAAATCTATACAATCAAATCCACTGTCACATACATAATATTCTTTTAGCTTCTGGCTGAAGTTATCATTCCATTTGCCCAATAAGCTCACAAACACAGCCTCAACATTATCTTCGAAATCAACAACACATTTTATCTCATACTTCTAGAGCTTTCTCTATCCCATCCATGCACATTTCCTGGAACGGACTTCCTACTTTTTGCCAGACTAGCAATACCCACTCTTCAAGATACTAATCAAACTTTTCTAGTAAATCCTGTTTCAGTCTCAAGAGAGCCCAGTAGCCCTCCCCTGAGCTATCTCTTAGACTAAACTTGGTCATGGTCACATCTCATAGTGTCCCAGTTATGAGTTTTCAGGTCTCTCTCCCTCCTTAAACTTTGAGCTCCTCCAGAATGAGAGTGGACTTCGATATGACCTTGGGTGATAAATGCCTAATAGCTGACAAATACGTGGCCTTCAAAAGCATTTATTTCAATTTAATTTGTTTTCCATATGAGGCTCATTCAAGGACAATATTAGCACCCAAATCAACAGTTTCATTCAATAAACAATTATGAAACACTTATGTCTGCCAGGCAGCACTGCAGTGGGTGTGAACAGGGATAAAACACACAAAACCCTGCTCTCAAAGACATGGTACAGACCCCTTCCCAGGTAATTTTGATACTTTCCACTAACACAATTATTCACGGGGTATTAGGTGGTCACAGAAGAGGGACACTCAGCCCGGGCTGAGGAAGAAAAAAAAGAGTATCAATAGTAAGTCTACCTCCCGCAAATTGCCCTTTAAACCTCAGTTACTAATAAAGTAGAACCCACTCCATCCAACAGCTGCCATCCACTCACTTCATGATAACGATGACAAGTTGTTACTAAGATAGTTCCACCATGGTCTGAGATATCCAAAGCTGTAAAGCCATGGTAACAAGCCATGGTAACAAGCCCTGCTGAAGCATCCATGCCCTGATCATTCCAAATGGGAAATGGCTAGCTATTTGCAAATTTAGTGATTTGGAAAAATCCTCGATTAACGTTTCCAACAATAGATGTCAAACGCTTAGTTCCCCCATCACAATTAAGAGAGAGAAGGGGAGAGAAGAAAAAAAAAAAAAGGAAAGCAAAGAGAAATGAAACAAGGCTACGGGGCACAGATTTATTTGGATATTTCTCATATCTACAATATTTATAGATGATATTTGAGGCCCGAGAGTTTTTGTCAGAGCCCGGAACAACCACGGCACTGAAGCCAAACCTTGTAAATTTTCTTCTCTGTCAATGCTCTGCAAGCCTGCCCTTTTGTATCTATCATGGATTCTGAAATATGAATTTCTTAAGGACAGTCCTTTTGGGTTCATAAGGGTGTCACTTTCAGTGGTGAGAATTGCACCTCACACTTCCTACCCCTCTGCACAATCACTGAGTATTGACTGGAAGCAGTTACAAATGTGAAAGTTAGAATTTTACTTTACAAAGTTCTCAGATGGCCGTAAAGGGAGAATTTATAGAATTTGAATTCAATGAGTCTCCACTCCATTAAAATGTTCTCTATAATGGGTCATAAATTAGAGAATGTCTACATGCCCTTGCTCCCCTCCAGTCTCTTTTCAAGACAAAAGCCGCTGTGATCCACTTAAAATATACTCAAGATCATGCCACCCCTCTGCTTACAATTCTCCAAAGTCTTCCCATCGAGTAAATGTAATGGCCTAAGTCCCTCCATTATCTGGTTCACTACCCACTGCTCACCTCTTGAACTTCACCTCCTGTAATTCTCCCTCAACTCACTCCTCTGCAGGCACACTGGGTTCCTTGCTGATTCTTGAACACAGCAAATACCCTCCTGCTTCAGTGTTTTACACATTCTATCTTCTCTGCCTAGAACGCTCTTTCCCCAGACACCTGTGTGGCTAATTCCTTTATTTCTTTCAGTTATTTACTCAAAATCATCTTCTCATTCAGAACTCACTAGTCACTGCATCGAAACTTACAATCACACCCCCACCATGTCTTCCAAACCTCCCACTTCTTTGTTATCATTTCTCCTTAGCACTTACCACTCTCTACAAATTAGGTAAGTTACCTCTTAGCCTTATTATTTATTTCCTGTCTCCCCTACTAGAAAGTAAGCCCCATGAGGGCTGAGGTTTTCTCTTTGGTTTACTAATATACACTCAGTGCCCAGAACAGCGCTTGACCCACTGTAGGTGCTGAATTCATATTCCTGAAGGACAGAATGTACCTCTATAATGATAATCAAATATCTTTTTGAAATAACAAGTGTTAATAATTAGGAAATGTATTATTCACTACTACAGTGATTTATAGATACTGTTCTGCCTCTGACTAGCTAATTATTCCTAATTACTCGATTCGCTATTTTAAACAAAATGAGAATAAGAATATTAATCATTAATCTAATCTATCCTATACTTTTTTTTTGTCTTTTTTTTTTCTTGCCTTATCTAGGGCCGCACCCACGTCATATGGAGATTACCAGGCTAGGGGTCTAACAGGAGCTGTAGCTGTCGGCCTCCGCCACAGCCGCAGCAACGCGGGATCCTAGCCGCGTCTACAACCTACACCACAGCTCACGGCAACGCCAGATCCTTAACCCAATGAGTGAGGCCAGGGATCGAACCCGCAACCTCATGGTTCCTAGTTGGATTTGTTAACCACTGATTCACAACGGGAACGCCTAATCCATCCTATACTTTGTAAGAAAGCAGAAATCACTTGGCATGAAGATACCTTGCCCATAGAATGGACCCACAACACTGTATCTGTGTATAAGCTTCAGGAATTATGGAAGGGAAGAGGGCAGAGATGTCTAGAGGGAGACGCCCACCTCAGGCATGGGTGTGGGTAGTCAAGAATTACCATAACCATCCTCCTGGCATCAGTTATTCTTTAACAATTAGGGCAGACCCACTCTGCCTTAGACTTTGTATTTAAGGCACATGTTCTTCTATCTTCTGGTCTGTAGTGCTTCTGTTTTATTTCTTTACTTATTATCATTAATGACAATGACAGGGATTTCCTGTTGTGGCTCAGCAGAAATGAACCCGACTAGTATCCATGAGGACACAGGTCCAAACCCTGGTCTTGCTCAGTGGGTTAAGGATCTGGTATTGTCCTGAGCTGTGATGTAAGTCACAGATGCGGCTCAGATCCTTCACTGCTGTGCTGTGGTATAGACCAGCAGCTGCAGCTCAGATTCGACCCCCAGCCTGGGAACTTCTATATGCCATGGATATAGCCCTAAAAACCAAATAATAATAACAATGACAGCAAGAGTAGTAAGAATAGCAATAAACCATAGCAATAATTTATTGAATATTGATATATTTAGGCTAAACCTTTCAGTAATATTAAGTAATATCATGTTTTGTGTTTCTTTTCTTCTTCTATTTTACCTTCCTCTTTCAACACCCCCTTTTCCATTGACCTAGTAATGGGTACTTTCCTCATTGCCTCAGGGAGGTGTATGAAAAAGATTAGAACTAGCCAGGGGACTACTTGAGACTGTGTTCAAGAGATTACGTCCTTATAAGACAGGGAATTCATGAGGACTAGGTTTCTTTCATCCTGCCCTACAAATACACACACCACCACCATCATGGACTGGAAAGTGTTTTCATCCATGAAGGGGGTGTGAGAGCTCTCTGAGAGAAGGCTACACAGTGACAGTGGAAATGTGGAAAGACCCGAAGAGGAAATGACAGAGAGCTAGTAGACCTAAAGAGACAGGCAGACAGGGATAACGGATGCCTCAGTGAAACGTGATGACTCAGGGACTAGAAGTGACCATCCCTCTCTCTCTAGCCCACCCCCATCCCCTCAGCAGTGGCTCTACGTGTATAACTGGGCTCAGGAGCCCTAACCTGGATTGAAGACTCAGCTCTAATCAGGGTTTGCAAAGTCCTTTATAAAAAACTGAGAAAGTGTAAACCATCCAGTCATTCTAATTACATGATGAATATCATGGGAGGAACTACCAGTGCTCTCAGTGTACCTTGGCACTCCAAAACTCACCGCAGCCCTGACCAGAATGCATGCAGGGGAGAAGTCAAATCACTAAGGTTAAAATTTCCAAAAGTTAAGAATAAAAATTCAAAACAGAAATTCAGGTTTTCGTTGGTTTTGTTTTGTCTTTTGTAGAAAGTAAAGAATAGATCCCACATCTACCTGAGTTTCATACCTGCTACATGTGCACTATTTTATTTCCGTCTGGATACAATCCTATATAAGGGGAACTATTATTTTTTTTTCTAGTTTACAGTTGATAAAATTGGTGTCCAGAGAGGTTAAGCACCTTGCCTAAAGGTCTAACTGGTTCAAAGTTATGTTCTTAATCTCTGCAACACACGGCTTCTAGTCTTGTTAATTTTATACCGTTAGATATTACATAGTTTTGAGTTATTATTTTTGTTTTCCATGGTTACCTGGATGCACTGAACACAAGAATCTAAGAAAATACAGCCTTTAAAAATCAGGACTTCAATCATTGGATATATTTGTATTGTCCTAGTGTTTGCACCATAAAATGAAAGAATGAATAAAGATCAAATTCATGATGCACCAAAAAATGAAAGAATGAATAAAGATCCAATTCATTACTTTTTGAAATAGGGCACGATGAAATAACCTAATAATGCAAATATGCAAATGTAGAGTTTTGTGAGGACCAACTTTGGACAACGTTGCCAGCTTTGCTGTTTAGCAACTGTAACTGACCCCTTGAAAGTCTCTGTCTATACTCAGGTTTTTATAATCTTTAAAAAGAGTATCACAGTTGCACCTGCTTTATTAGACAGTTTGAGAATTAAATGAGTAATCCTATGTCAGGCACATAGAGGAATGCTGGCACTTTGTGGGTGCTTTAAGATGAGTGCTAGGCTTTATAAAGACAATATTTCAAATCATTTTCTCTTACATCTAGGAAATAAGAGCAGAACTTTCTTGCTTGCATCAATCACATTTTATTTCAAATGGACTTCCATTAACGGTTTAGGAAAATTAAGATATGCTCATTTACACCAATAATTTATAATACTATAATCATGAAGACTCCAAATAAATATGGTATAATCCAAGAGAAAATTCACTGTTCTGAAAATACTGGGTGAATGAATTAGTTCTAGATGTTGCGGGTGAGTTGCAAAGGATAATTCTATACTCTGAGACCATAAAAGCTGTAGGAAGTTTGGGCAGCCTGATCCCTGAAGCAAACTGTAAACCATAGACCTGGAACGTGGCTCCTTCAGTTAGGGGTTTCTGTCAATGGAGCATTTTCAAAAACAGTATGCAAGGGCAACCCAGGCTTGAGGGCAGAGATTCACAGAGTGCGTTTTACCCTTTGGCTAGTGGACTACAGCATGATAGAGGTGATAAAAAACATCAGCTCAAATTCCTTGGTCATCTGCTTCTACCCATGGACTGGATTTTTTGGATGACCAACCTGATCAGGGATGTGGAAAGTGATCTTTTAGAAAGGAAATCCATTCAGTGACACAGCCTAAGAGAAAAGCACAGGCCATCTCAGGCACAAGACTTTATTGCTCACTTCTAAAAAAAAAATTTGTTGCTTTTATAGGCTGCTGTGTATTGTTTTTCATGCAACTTTTATCAATAAAAGAATGCTAATGAGACAGTGTTTATCCCAGGAGGAAAAGCAATATGGAAAAATAATGTGAAGATGAATTCTATCCTCTTGATTCATCCACATATAAATTCTATTTGCTAAAGTTTATTAATGTTTAAAATGTATGAGGAATTTGGAATACTTACCCTCACTTTATTATTCAAGAATCTTAAAATGTAGGCTATTAACCTGATGCCTTGATGAAGAAACTGAGGCACAGATATTTCAATTAAATTGTACAGAATGAAACATTAGAGGAGAGATTTGATACCAAGATTTACTGAATTTCAAGACTATATACTCTTAATAGCCATGCTAAGCTACTGGGAAAACATGTCTCTGGTATGTGGCTATAAGATTTAGGACTGTATGCTTTTTTTCTCTTTCTCTTTTTCTAGTAGTGGTGTTGATTACATAAAGGTATTAGTGATTGTCAGTTTCCATCTGGTTCCTGGGCTACCTTTCAATGGGCTCTGAAATGGCAAAGGTGGTTGGTTACAGTTAAGATTGATCAGACTGCTGCAACTTCTCTAGCAAGGCTATGAATTATACATAGACATTCAAGGGCTCTCTGCACTATCTCATTTTTCACAGAAACATGTGAAAGAAAATCACCCTTCATCAGAAAGCAATGCAGTTTTCCGGAGATAAATCTGTGACCTGTATCTGTGGGTGAAGACCTTTTGCATTTTTGTTGCAGCAACAGCTCCCTACCTTCAAAGTATATCACCCAGATGATGATCTCAGAGCCCAAGGATTAAAGTTTCCTCCTTGCCAACTGACTTGCTGAGAATAGAGTAGCATGTCAACACTCCAAGGGGTAACTACCCTTGTGAAAGGATGACTTAATTATATGAAATGAACATTTTATTCTATATCCATTTGTTCAATGGAGAAAAGCTTCCCAAAAAAGGTGACTCTTCTCCTTTATGACTATTAAAGGTTTTGAAGAGCAGCAGACTGAGCAAAGAAATGATGTTCAGAAGACATCAGTACCACAGGCTGTTTATTACATGGGTAGATAAAGGGAAAACAGAACAGAGACTGTTGGTTTTCCAAAGCAAAGGACAAGTGGGAGTATATTTTAATGCACATGTGCTGTAACTGACTATGGCTCAGGTGACGGTTTCAGTTTGATGGTTTGAGCAACCAGTGCTCCATGTGGTTTGTGTGGGTATCAGGAATAAACACAGAGAACTATGGACATTCTGATCACTGACTGTGATGGGCTTTCTCTCACTTAGTATTCAGAGGTGAGCCTCCCTTTCTATTTTCTGTTCATAACGAATTTCTGAAATGGAGGCTTTCCTTCCATTGCTCCATGACTGCATGAAAATGCAGCATCCTCTGCAAGACGGAAGGATAACATGGCTATTCAACAGCTGTGACTTGTTAAAAATATTAGCATGAATTAACATGCATATTCTCTTTACAGCATGAGGGTATAGACGACCACTTTGCCTTCCCTCCATCCCAAGGTTAGCAGTGTTCAAGCAAGTGTTTGAAACTAAACGTGTTCTTATCCTTAGCAGAATATGGAAAAATCACAAATGCTGGTATACGAGCACATAAACATTTCACCATTTCCCAAATATACAAGTGTGAAATGGCTGTCATAAATACAAACACTTATAGCTGTACACAAGATGGGGCAAACTACATTACAGCAGCATGCCTTCTTGCATTTTATCACAGCACTAAAATATGCAGTTCCTTCCCTTGAATAAGCACTCTTACGGGCATTATAAAGAAATGAGCCACAATGTGGTCTGAGCAGTTATCATACTAGAGGGCAACACAATGACGCAATTGGACGGGAATAGCTGTTCAGACAACCAGACTCTATTAGTTCACTCTCAGAGTTAAGGGGTCTAATTCATCAGTTAGCTTCAATTTTAGAGAATTCCATTCGTGTGAGGATGGAGGCAGTCAGAGGTCTTAACAAGAAAGCCTATTAAGCACAATCAAAAGCTGACTATAAATAGAGGTGACTATATTAGAGTAATAATTAGATTTTCATGAAGAGATGAGGCATATGTTAGGTTGCACTGCTGGTTTGTACTTCTTTTTTGGTTAATGCATTTTACCATCTACTTATAATCTTTCTAATACCAATATTTAAGGATGGAAAGAAGCAGTGTTCAGCAGGAAACTGCATCTGATTGTAATGTCCACTTAATGATAAAGTAATATAAAAAGTCTTCCAACACCTCCATATAGGACTTCTTCATGTTCAAAATCATTTTCTTGGGTTGCACCATAACTGTATTTGTCATAGCATCATACTTTTTGAAAACTCCCATTGTTTTATCTTTTATAATGGAATAAATAAAAGCCCACCACAGAAGAAAAGGAAGAAGTATAAATCAATATATAGAGTGTTGCTACACTCTCTAGTCCCCTCGAAGTAGAAGAAAAGAATTCACCATTTCCTAAAAGAAATATTTTTATAAAACACAATATTCGGCTGATGTTTGTCTCACAGGGATGCCGTCCGACATCAGCTGTATATAACATAACAGGAGTGAGACTTTGCTAGATGGGGAAAATTACTTCAATTGAAAGGAGAACCTTTTACAAAGTCACAGCTACCCACATAAACAACAAATATTCTAGAAAAGATGATATGGAAATAAATGAAAATTCCGGAGTCATAGAGTGAGCTGTCAACGTATGCTAGAAGAAAACAGGCATGCTATTGCAAACTTTCAGACAGCCTCCACCGTTCATCATGCAAATTATATAATAAATGTTATTAGGGAGAAAAGTTTTGCCTCTGATTTTCAAAGTAAATAATACTAATAATGTGAGCACACACACGCTCATGTTCACCTCTCACCATAAGAAGTAGAGGACTCCTGAATTAGGGAGGAGTTTAAACAGCCTCCAAGCCAACAAACTATCCAGATGTGCCGCTATTGACCATTTATTCTGTCAGAGAATACTCTAGAGATATGACTCCTTCCCCAAATTATGTTTCCAATTCCTTCATGTGGGGAAAATGACATTATCACTATTTGCTAAAGACACTATTTTTTTATGCAGAAGATAAAAAAGAAATCTATAGATAATAGAATGCAAATGTGAGGTTAGGAAATTTGCTGTATTTGTATTTAGCAACAAAAAACAATTAAAAACACCATTTTGATTAAAGATATACTCCCAATAGCCATGGATTTAGAAATTCATAACTATGCCTGAGAGAAATGCCTGACCTAAAATACAGAGATAGACCATATTCACGAACTGCAAAACTCAGTATTGTAAAAATGTCAATTCATGCACAATTTGACTTTAAGTTCCATGCATAACCAATCAAATATCTCGTGATACTTTTACTAACTTAATTGTCCCTTAGATTTTGAGAAATGTAAAACTGTAGGAAGGAAGACAAATGGGTTTACTTTCATAATTTTCATTTCACTTATTTGTACATGGCTGATGCTCTGTGTCAGGCATTTTTCTTAGCATTTACATTTACGAACTGATATAATGCCAATAGCAACCTCATGAATTACGTACTATATTATCTCTAGTTTAGAGATAAGGTTATTGAAGCACAGAAAGCCTAAGTAACTTGCCAAAAGCCACAAAGGTAATAAATTGAACCCAGAGTTTCTGAGTTTTAATCACTAATAGTGAAGAAAGAAGAAAAGCAATTGACTCTTCTTCCATTCTATTCTAGGATAAATTTAGAAAGTATTACATATCTAAATTCCTTTAGTATATGCCTAATAATGAACTAGACATAAAAGTTTATTGTGCATGAATATAAAGTATATATGAACATTTAAAAATAATAAATATATCTATGAAGACTAAAAAATAGATTATGGCCAGTAACTCCAAAGCCCCCGCATGCTACCCCCATTTTATTATCTCATCTTCCTGCTTCAGGTAACAGCTATTCTGAAATTTGTGTTAATGATTTTATTATCTTTTTTTTAAAGCGTCTTTAGCACCTGTTTGTATCACTAAACGATAATTTAGTTTATGCTGTATGTTATAGCTGAGATGTTCTATGATTTGTTATTCTGCTTGAAATTATGCATTTGTATTGTCTTATAATACACTTAATTGTAGTTCTTTCATTTACTTCACTAATGAATATGGCATTTATTTATCCATTCGCCTGTTAAAAGATTTCCACATGATTTCCAATTTGGGGTGTATGTTTGTGTGCATGTAAGCATGCACAAGCACACACGTTCACCCATGCTGTTACAAATGGTACTGTCATAAATATTCTTTCATCTACCCTCTTCACAGGTACAAGAATTTCTATAGGCTTCAAATTTAGGAAGAAAATCGTTAGGCAATAGGACCTACAAACCTTAAATACTTTTTAGGGAAAGTTAAGCATTTTCCCAAAGAGTTCTATCAGCTTGAATTCCACTAGTGGAGGTTGAGGGGTCCCTGTGCTTCAATCCTCACCAGCACCCATCACTAAATAGCACACAAAATAATACAAACAGTAATGGCTGACTTTTTAAAATTCCTCAGTCTGGTGGCTTTATAGTGGGTTCTCAATATATATTTAATTAATATTTTCCTTATTTCTAAACAGCTTTAATATCCATGCAGGTGATTATTAAGAACTTTAAATTCCTCTTGCATAAAATGTCTGTTCATTTCTTTAGCTTTTTTTTTTTTTTTTTTTACAGTTGCACCTGAGACATATCGAAGTTCCTAGGCCAGGGGTCAAATTGGAGCTGCAGCTATAGTCTAAGTGACAGCAATACTGGCACTAAGCCCCCGTGTGCAATCTATACCTCAGCTTGAGGCAATGCTGGGTCCTTAACATAGAGTGAGGCCAGGGAATCTACATCCTGGCCGCATCCTCACAGAGACAGTGCTGGGTTCTTAGTCTGATGAGCCACAATGGGAAGCTGAGGGTTAGTATTTCCATAGACTTTACATATTGGGGAAATTAATTTTTTTGTTGTGGTTATTATCTTGAAATTACTTCTTCTAGACTTGACATCTTTTTTTCTTATCTTTATGTCATTTGACTAACAGGTATATGTTACATTACCTTTGGAGAGAATTTATGTGGTATATATTCTTCTGTTAATTTAAATCTCTATCTCCTTCCATTTTATGTTTAGACATAATATAGTTGAATTTTAGAATGCAACCCAAAAACCATTTTCTAATAACTAGAGGTTTTAGTTAATGTATATGTATTATTTCTAAAACCTTGCAATTGTTATTACTACAAACTTGTTTAATTTTTTCTATTTCCATCTTTTTTGTTTACTGCCCTATTTGAAGCAACAGAATTTCCCCATTCCACTTTTCACTCTATTTGTTTAGTTATTTACTATGTTTATTCTTTTAAAAATTATCTTTGCTATTTCAGAATGCATGCTTTATTCACCATTTAAATTTCTTTTTTTTGTTTTTTTTAGTTATTCTCTATTTATTTATTTTATTTAAATTAACGGATTTTATTTCAGTTATAGGTATACATAAATCATCACAAGTCAATTTTACAGATTTTATATCCCAAACCCCCAGTGCATCCCCCCACCCCCCCGAGATTGTCTTATTTGACAGCAACACCCAATGCTACCGCTTACATGTGGAAACTAAAAAGACACAATGAACCTTCTTACGGAACAGACTTTGGAAAACCTTGGTTTTTCAAATAACACCACCATTTAAATTTAATTATTATCTTTACCTTCCTTCAGACGATACCAAGTCCTTAGATAATAAGACCTATCACCTCTTTCCAACATATGTGCTATTTTTATCATTATCCTACTCTTTCCCCTTCATTAGAGATTAGTACTAGTTTGCATTCATTGTCTGAATTTATTTTTTATTTACTCATAGTTTTACTCACACTACCTTCTTAAATCTCAGACCATTTAACTGTCATTATTAAAACTCAAATTGGAAGTACTTGCTTCAGACTTTCTTTTAGTGAGTATGCATTCTCTCACTTCTTGGTTGTCTAAAAGATCTTCATTTTGAGCTTATACAAGGAAGACAGTTTTCCTGGGTATGTAATTCTAGATTCATAATGATTCTCCCCAGATATACTGAAGGCACTATTTCACTGTCTTCCTGTTTACATCACTGCAATTGAAGAGCCGGAAGTCAATTAAGTTACTGATACTTTTACACCATATGATTTTTTTGGAGGTTTTTAAGATCTTTTTTGTATTTTGATTCTGTAGTTTTACTATGATACACAATAGTTGAAAATATCTTTTTTACATATTAATCTTGGAATTTGGGGGGATTAGTAGATTTTAGGATTGGGGTCTTTCAAAAATTGTTAACTGTTTATTCATTAGGTCCCTTTCTATCAGCAACTTTGAAACACTGAATATGAATAGATGAGAACTTTTCACTTGACTCTGCCTATCTTTTAGTCTCTCTTTGTTTTTTTTTTTTTTTGCCACAGCACACATGCAGGAAATTGACATGGGATCTCAGTTCCCAGACCAGGGATCAAACCCAGGCCACAGCAGAGATACTGCCAAATCCTAACAAGTAGATCACCAGGGAACTGCCTCTTTGCTATTTTTCACTTTGTGACTTAATTCTGCATTACTACTTTGAATCAATTTTTTCTGGACACCATTTTATATCTTTAAATTTGTCTAACTTCCTGTCATTCATTATGTTTTTAACTTAAGTACTTTATTTGAATTTACTCCTTTTGACACTTTTTTGTTCTGCTTGGTTGTATTTTATAGTCTCATGACCCTTGTTTAAAAAAGTAAATGTGGGAGTTTCCGTCGTGGCTCAGTGGTTTACGAATCCAACTAGGAGCCATGAGGTTGTGGGTTCAATCCCTGGCCTTGCTCAGTGGGCTAAGGATCCGGCGTTCCCGTGAGCTGTGGTGTAGGTTGCAGACACAGCTCGGATCCCGCATTGCTGTGGCTGTGGTGCAGGCCGGCGGCTACAGCTCCAATTAGACCCCTAGCCTTGGAACCTCCATATGCCGCGGGTGCAGCCCTAGAAAAAAAGGCAAAAAGAGACCAAAAAAAATATATTCATACCTTGTTATTTCCAATACACAAAGTCTAGCACTATGCTTCTCTTATTATTTTTGTACTTTGTTATATTGTCTTAAGCTTGGTGTTTTTTGTAAACTGATCTTATTCCTTTAATGGGATCTATGAAAATGCTTTGAAATCTGGGCAAAGCCGAATCTCTACAAAAGGAACTGTTGTTTTATTCTTGCTGAGTGGGGGAGACCAAACCAAGGACAGTTTTAAATTCAATCCTCCCTTGATATTCACTCCCCTCTTCAAATAAGTAACACTCTTTGGATGAAAATGTGGCATAAAGCTTTGTGTGATTATGAATTCCGAGCCATACAAAACTGTAGTTATGATTCGCAAAGTGCACCTGTTTCCCTTATCCTGCATCAAGGCTGACAAAGGGAAGTTTCTCTGCTATCTCCTATCATGTGATAGGGCTTGGCTCCCCTTCACCACGGGACAAGGGACAGTCTTGGGTTTCCAGAAATTTGTTGAGATCTTATACTAGATCCCTTGCATTAGTCCAGCTCTAGGTCTTAACTCCTACCCTCTGTGCCTCAGGCAGTCTTTAAAGTAGAGACTCTAGGTCATGAGAATTCAGTATAAGCTTTCAGGATGAAAACAATCTTGTTGCTCAGGCAATTCCTATAGTTCTAATTCTCATTTGACTGCTTTGATTCTTTCATGTGTGTACATGTGCATGTATTGGTGTTCATCTAAACAAATTTTTAGAAATATTTTTATACAGCATCTTATTGTTCCAATAAGAAGGGTTATTCAGGATACTGAATCAATTGTACCCGTGGAAAATGGAAGCCTTGTTCTATCTTCTTAGCGAAAGAACAAAGAATACGAATAGAGACACATAATACTTTTCCTTTAATGATCAATTGCAATGGTAGTCATACAGCTAACCCCTCACACCTCTCCCTAAAGACAGTCTTGAGCCACCAGAAGCCTCTTGTATTCCGAGTATCGAGAACATCCTTTGATTCCTTGGATGGCCTCTGTTTTTCAAATCCATTTACTCTGAAGGAGGAAAGAGCAGGTACTTTGATGTCAAGTAAACTTCATATCTGGGTACTATCTCTTCATGTCTGAAACACTCTTCTCAGATTAGACTAACCTGTTTACAGCGGTTGCACCACAGAGCAGACAGTCAAAAACTGTGCAGCTGTATATCAATGGGCACTGCCTTTACTGATACACTTCGCAAAAACTTGCCTTAAGAATTAGACAAAACTATTCCTATTCATTATTTACTGAAGTTTAGAACTTGAGTTTGTATCTCATCTTCTCATCAGAACATTTAATCTGTTTTCCTGTTATTGTCATTTTATTGTCTAATGTCTGCACATAGCACATGACACTCTGCAGGGGCAATTATGCTCTGAGGTTATAGAATGTCTAGCACAGGAGGAAGTTTCCTATAATTGTTCCTTTTCCTTATGCAATGTTAGTACATTGATCTTAGATCACAAGCCCTCATAATAAGAAACATGTCTTGGAGTTCCCTTCGTGGTTAACGAATCTGACTAAGAACCATGAGGTTGCGGGTTCGATCCCTGGCCTTGCTCAGTGGGTTAAGGATCCGGCGTTGCCATGAGCTGTGGTGTAGGTTGCAGACGTGGCTCGGATCCTGTGTTGCTGTGGCTGTGGCAAAGGCCGGCAGCTACAGCTCCTGTTAGACCCCTAGCCTGGGAACCGCCATATGCCGCGGGTGCGGCTCTACATAAAGGCAAAAAGACAAAAAAAAAAAAGAAACATGTCTTATAGAACCAAGCAATGAATTGTAAGTTAGGATTTAGAGTCTGCTTATTAGATGTTCAGTGGCATTAAACTAGAATATTTAAAATATGGCTTTACTCCTCAATCTACTATGGGCAAATTTCATTTACATGTATACAATTATAGCTAAACAAATCAGTTTATATTTAATTAATGATAAAGGGACAACAAGGGCTAAGGAATTTGTGATGGTGTTTGGGGCATAAAGACATGCCTTTAAAGAAGCTTTAAAAAAATCATCAGTGCTTATAAAGTAATAATCATAATTACTTAACTCAGTTTTGAACAATAACTATGTGAGTAAAGTACTTATGAGACAAAAGGGAGAAAAGCATGATTCATTTAAAAAACACAGACGTAAAAGGGAATTTATATACACATATGACTGGGTCACTTTGCTGTACAGCAGAAATTGCCAAAACATTGTAAATTAACTATAGTTTAATTAAATAAGAAGAAAAACTGAAAAAAAAACACAGATGTACTAATTAACTACTTAACAGTAGGCATTCATGTACAAGAACTGTTCTATGTGAGCTCGGCCCAAGAATCAAGATACTCCAACTAAGTGGAAGGCAATTCATAAATCATTTTATGATGGCTCCATTTTAAAGATGAAGAAACTGAGCCCAAGAGAAAGTAATGGAAAAATGGAAACCGGACCCTAATCTATCATTTGAGCACCAAAATGGTAAGACAAAATGTCCTTATTATTTTGTTATTATGTTATTATTATGTTATTTTGTTAACATAATTATCAATGAGCTAAAACATTCTCAAGTGCAGTTTTCCCTTTTTTTTCACCTCTTAAATATACTCACAATAAATTTTAAATCATTCTAATGAAGCAATACTCCATTTTTTTTAAAGAGTGGTATCATAAAAAGGGTTAATCTTTGTTAAAATGTTCTGTGTATTATTTCAATTATAACACCTTACAATTAAGATTACCTTAGAAGATTCTATTTATTTCCGTAAAATTAATAGTATAGTAAGTCCTTAAAGATGCTTGCATTATACATCACAAAAGAAAACTGAACTGATAAAACTCAATCTACCAAATACATACAAAACATAGTTATGAGAATTTATTATTAACTCATAATTTGAACCACAAAGGGGAAATGAATAGCAGGTGTGTCACACAGCACACACTTTAGGTTTTATCCTTAGGCAGTCTTGTTAAAAGTAGGAGAAAGTTCACTTTTGTCATTTTGACACAAAAAGCAGCCATCATCCACTCACTTTCATCTTCAGGAGAATCCTCCTTTTACGTCAGCACAACCCTAAGTGTTTTCACGTCATGATCCAGCAATACCATATAGATCTGAGCGCTTTCTCACTCCAACTTGCTTTACAGTAAAGGGAACTAAATGAAACTCTAGTTTACGAGGTTGACTAGAAAGTTGTAGAAAGTACAAGAGTTAAAATCACTTTTAAAGTTCACGATCATTTCCTGTTATTGTTAATAGCTTTCTGGTTGTTTTCAGAGAAAAAGCTTTTTTTTAACATCTAAGCACAATCATATAAATACAAACAGAATTCTGAACGTTCACATTCACCAGAAGAAAAAAGAAGTTGTGGGAGGTGGCAAAAAACACTAAACATTTTAGGGGATGAACAAACATTACTCTCAAGCACATTTTGGCTCTTTACTGTGTCATTGATATCTGCTTGTGTGGAGGCATCATTTTGTAGCTGTGGTAGCTGGAATGATGGCTCCCTAACATGTCCATGCCCTGGTCCTTGGAATCTGTGAATATACTGCACTACATCACAAAAGTAACTTTGCAGATATAATTAACATTAAGGATGTCAAGGAATTCCTGTCACAGCTCAGCGGAAACTAATCTGACTAGTATCCATGAGGACGTAGGTTTGATCCCTAGCCTTGCTCAGTGGGTTAAAGATCCAGCATTGCTGTGAGCTATGGTGTAGGTCACAGACACAGCTCGGACCTTGCGTTGCTGTGGCTGTGGTGTAAGCTGGTGGCCACACCTGCAATTCGACCCCTGGACTGGGAACTTTTAAATGCTGCAGGTGCAGCCCAAAGTAGCTGAGGGAAAAAAAAAAAAAAAACGGGATATCAAGATGAGGAGATTGTTCTGAATTCTGGTGGTCTCCCCTTAATCACATGAGTCTTTAAAAGTGGAAAACCTTTCCTAGTTGAGGTTAGAGAGCTGGCAGCATGAGGACCCACTCTTGTTGATTCTGAAATGTAAGGTTATGTGCAAAGACCTCAGAGAGACGTTTAGAAGCTGAAAAGGGCAAAGAAATGGTCTATTCCCTTAATCCTCCAGAAAGGAACGTGGCCCTGCCAACAACTTGACTTTAGCCCACTGAAACCCCTGTTGAATATCTGACCCATAGTACCATGAAATAAACCCGCTGAGTCATTCAATTTGTGATAATTTGTTATTGCAGCGATTAAAAAAATAAATTTGGCACTTGATTTCCCAGAACAACCTTGTGAGGACGAAAAAACAGTGGTGTCTCTTTTTCACAATTAAAATAACTAATGCTCAGATCCTTGAAAGAAATTTCCCAAGGGCCCTGTGCTAAATGGTAGCAGTGTAAAATGCAGGGTCCTGTCTCCTGGGTCCAGATCCACTGCACTGCCCCTCAAATGAATCCGATTATGGGTGACAGAGGGAGGCAGGACAGGGTCTCAGATGGGTGGAAAATCATCTCATTTTGAAGGAATGCCTGGAGGAGATCCACTGTTACCAGTACTTGAGAAACAGGCAGCAGGGGTAGGGTAGGTGATAGTGGGACGCAGGCTGGCTGATAACCGAATGCCACAGTGAACATATATCTGCTATATTCAATAGGCAACATAGAGGCAACAATGGCTTTTGAACAAGAATGTGCCTTCTTAAACCTGTGCATTAAGATGACTGACCTAGTGGCACTGTGGAGCAAGAAATGCAGTAGGAGAAGACTATAAGAAAGAAACTCCAAAACTATTGGAACACTATTTATTAGCTCCAATGGACCGCCATGAAAACTGAGATTATGACAAAGTTGAGGAAATGGTAGTTGTGAGATACAGAAAAAACAAATAAACCAAAAATTGGTTTGAGGATGAGTGCTGCATGCTGAGGAGAAATAAAATTTCATACTCTGAGACTTCCACCAATTATCAGTTTATATTTGCCAGGTACTGTTTTTTTTTTTTTTTAAGAAAATAGATTTTGTTTTGTTTTTATTTCTTTTTCTAATTAATGAATTTTATTACAATTATAGGTGTACAAAAATCAGCACAACCAAATTTTATAGCATTTCCATCCCAAACCCTCAGTGCTTCTACCCACCCACCAACTTGTCTCATTTGGAAACCATAAGTTTTCCAAAGTCTGTGAGTCAGTATCTGTCCTGCAAAGAAATTCATTGTGTCCTTTTTTTAAATTCCACATGTAAATAGTAGCATTTGATGTTGGTGTCTCATTGTCTGACTGGTTTCACTTAGCATGATAATTTCTAGGTCCATCCATGTTGCTATAAATGCTGCTATTTTGTTTCTTTTAATGGCTGAGTAATACTCCATTGTGTATATGTACCACATCTTCCCTATCCACTCCTCTGTCCATGGGCATTTAGGTTGTTGCCATGACTTGGCAATTGTATAGAGTGCTGCAATGAACACTGGAGTACATGTGTCTTTTTGAGTCATGTTTTTCTCTGGAGTGGAATTGCTGGATCAGATGGGAATTCTATTTTTCATTTTCTTTTTTTTTATAACAATGAATTTTATTTCAATTATAGGTGTTCAAAAATCATCACAAGTCAATTTGATAGATTTTGTGTCCCAAATGCACTGTGGGTTTGCCAGGTACTCTTTTAAGCAGCTTTTGTAAATTATTATTCCATTAAGCACTATGTTTTGGACTCTGCATTTAGTAAATGTAACATCTCATATTTGCTTCACAACACATTTATGAGAGAGATGATCTCACTATGTCCCTTTTCCAGACATTGATACTGAAACATGGAAAGGATACAAAGCCTGCTCATGGTCAAAAAGGCAGTAAATAAGACTAGATTCCAACTCAGAGCTATCATTAAGTTGTAGCTATAGTCTTTCCATTCCTGACACAATGTTGTATTATACTCTGGACTTCAGAGCAAGTTAATTTTATTTTTCTGTGTATCTGTTACTAAAGCACCACAAATAATTTTTACTCTGGTTAATATGCCAACTGGGGGAAAGCACAAGTTCGAGCTGGAGAATAATACAAATTCCTTCATTTTTAACAAGTGAAAATAGCCTAGTAACTTGTAGGAGCTAAAAGCAAGATAGGAAGCTAATTACACTATAAATACATATATACCACTCCCGTGGATTCTAAATTCTGTGCTAAATTAAGTCAAAATGCTAAAATTATGGAATTGGCATAAATTACCAAACTTTATTTCTCCCAGCGTAAGACTCTTTAAATACTCACTAAGCTGCTTAGTATCTTTTTGAATCAAAGAATTTTACAACACACCGAAGTGATAAAATGTGATGTGTGAGAGCTAAAGTAATAAACCACATGGATTAAATGTCTCTCAAAATATTCTCAGGTTTAAAAGCTAAGAGGGACACACTTAGATGAAAAAAAGAACATAAGAAAATATCACTAGGATTGACCAAGAGCAAACATCTGAGAAACAGCATGAGACTTGTTTCCAAAGTGAAAATGTGGTAGCTTAGCTCTGCCTAATTAATGCACCAAAGAAATAGAACTTTAATTAAAATACACTTTGAGGATGGAACAAACATTCAGCAGGAATGGAGAGAGTGGGTGAGTTGTAGATTAAAAAAAAAATAGTGAGCAGTTCTATTTTTAACATTTTGAGGAACTTTCACACTGTTTTCCACAGTGACTGTACCAGTTTCTAACCTCATCTGTAGTGTACCAGGGTTCCCTCTTCTCCACAGGTTTGCCAACACTTACCTTTTTCTAATATTAAGACATCCTAACAGGTACAAGATGATATATTACTGTGATTTTGATTTGTATTTCTTTGATAATTAATGATACTGAGCACCTTTTCATATACCTTTTGGTCATTTGCATGTCTTCTTTGGAGAAATGTCTACTGAGTTTTTGCCTTTTTTAAATTAAATTATGTGTCTTTATTAAGTTGGAGTTTCTTATATATTTTGGGTATTAACTCTTTACTATATGTGCATGATTTGCAATTATTTTCTCCCATTCCAACATTGACTTTTCATTTCGTTGATGCTTTCCTTTGCTGTACAGAAGCTTTTCAGTTTGATACAGTCCTACTCTATTTGTGTTTTTGTTACCAGTAAGTACTTTTGGTGTCAAATCCCAGAAATCATTGCCAAAACTAATGTTAAGGAGCTTTTTCCCTATGTTTCCTTCTAGGAATTTTACAGTTCAAGTCTCACATTTAAGTCTTTAATCCATTCTGAATTGATTTTTGTGTATGGTGTAAAATAAAATTTCCGATTTCATTATTTTTCATGTGGATATCCAGTTTTCCCAATACTATTTATTAGAGGGACTATTCTTTCTACATTCTGTGTTCTTGGCACCTTTATAGAAGATTAGTTAGCTATTAACTCATGGGTTTATTTCTGGGTTCCGTATTCTGTACCATCAGTCTATATTCAAAAATTCTGGGTATATATCCAAAGGAACGGAAATCACGATCTTGAAGAGCCATCTGCTCTAACATGTTCTGCAGTTTTATTCACAATACTCAAGACACAGAAGTAACCTAAATGTTTATCGACAGATGATGGATAAAGAAAACATGATATATGCCTACAACGGAATATTATTCAGTCTTAAAGGGAAGAAATTTATTTTATTTATGTTTTAGTTGAAGTGCTGGTGATTTACAAAGTTGTGTTAATTTTTGCTGCACAACAAAGTGACTCAGATATATATCATATATATGCATATGTATATACATACATATGCATATATATACCCCCCACACACGTACTCGTTTTCGTATTCTTTTCCATTATGGTTTATTACAGGATATTGGATATAATTCCTTGCTGATCCCAACCTCTCACTGGATTCCGCTCTCAAACCTCTCCTCCTTGGCTACCACAGATCTGTTCTCTACGTCCATGGGTCTGTTTCTCTTTTGTAGATACGTTTATTTGCGCCATTCCCCCCCCCTTTTCTCTGTCTCATTTATTTTTTATGGCCACACTTGCGGTATATGGAAGTTCCCAGGCCAGGGGTCGAGGTGGAGCTGCGACTGCAGGCCTACACCTCAGCCACGGCAACGCCAGATCTGAGCTGCCTCAGCAACCTGCACTCAGCTTGCAGCAATCCTGGATACTTAACCCACTGAGTACGGCCAGGCATTGAACCAGCATCCTCACAGACACAATGCTGGGTCCTTAACTCTCTGAACCATCATGGGAACCCCTCATTTGTGTCATATTTTAGGTTCCATGTATGGTGTTTGTCTTTCTCTTTCCTACTTCACTTAGTATTTTAATTTCTAGTTACATTCATGTAGCTGCAAATAGCATTATTTTGTTCTTTTTATGGCTGAGTAGTGTTTTGTTGTATATATGTACTACATCTTCTTAATTCATTCATCTGTCAACAGACATTTAGATTATTTCCATGTCTTGGCTATTGTAAATAGTGCTATGAACATAAGAGTGCTTGTATCTTTTTGAATTATAATTTTGTCCAGAAATATGCTCAGGAGTGCTTGTATTCTATTTTTAGCTTTATGAGAAATATCCATACTGTTTTCCACAGTGGCTGAACCAACTGACATTCCCACCAACAATGTAGGAGGATTCTAAGAGGGAAGAAAATTCTGACACTTGCTATAACATGCATGGGACTGGAGAACTTTATGCTAAGTGAAATAAGCCAGACAGACACAGGAGAACGAATACTACTAAAATCACTTATATGAGAAATATAAAACAGTCAAACTCATACAAGCAGAGAGTAGAATAGTGGTTGTCTGGGGCTGGGGGAAAGAAAACAAGGAGGTATTAGTCAAAGTTTAAAAAGTTTCAATTATACAAGATAAGTAAGTCTTAGACATCTATTGTAGTGCGTAAAGCCTATAGTTAACAATACTGTATTAAATACTTGGACATTTGTTAAGAACGTTAAGTATTTCTTGTTAAGAGGATAGATCTTAGGTTAAGTGATCCTATACACACATAAACAGAGAGAAATAAATAAAGATAATAGGAGGAAACTTGGAGACACTGGATATGTTTATGGCATAATAAAGCTATTTTCATATTATCACCACTGTAAATAACAAGATACTGCTGATTCTCACAAAAGACTTGCAGTAATATTTTGAGAAATGAATAATACTTTGGAACCAAATTCTGGCATGTGATTGTAAAATTCCCTGTTGGTAACTTGGTTACTCTATGCACAGAGTCTACAATAGATAAGAAAAGCAATAACAGTCAAGCTGGAATTGCTGAAAGCTTCACCTTATCCAGTAATCTAGGATTCTGTTCTTTCGTAGCAGAGTAATTGTAGGAAAAGCCAAATCAATAAATGCTGAGAGCTTGACTGGAGGATTCCTGCAGTTCCTCACACATAAACAATTATTACGAAACAATCGCAACATTTATAGAACACGGTGCCAATAACCTTGCTGATTTTAAGACCCTTGCGGGCGCCAGTCCCAATATCCTGGCCACTAAACTCCTCATATTTCTCAGTTCCAATATCTTCCTGTTTATAAGTGGGAACATATCCCACCTGTTTGCAAACCCACTTCTATTTTTGAACTTCTCATCAAATCTCTTTTGGGAACTTTGTTCCTTTCATCACTTTTTTTTTGCCATGCCCATGGCATGTGGAAGTTCCTGGGCCAGGGACAGAACCTGTGCCACAGCAGCAATGCAACTGTTACAAAGACAATGCCAGATCCTTAACCTGCTGCACAACAGTAGAACTCCCTCTTCATAGCTTTTATCTTCCATTTCTCCTTCTCAGTTTCCCTTATACTTGAGAAAAACTTTCTGTGGGAAAAGTAACTATATATTCCTCCACTGTACGATACTTTCTTTTGTAAAATCTGTCTAATACCATTTTTTAAAAAGCACCACCATAATAAAAGTTAAAAGTTACATGACAGAAACAAGGAGATATAGCACTTAATGATGGAGCACATCATGGCAGTGGTAGGATTATTAAAGATTTTTCTCTACATCTAAGCTTTATTTCAACTTTTTACATTTAAAAAAATCTTCCTTTAATGTATTACCTTGTACCTTGTATTACCACAATCAAAATTTCACAAAAAAGTCTACATTCAGTGGCTTCCACATTTGCTACCCTTTAACCTATTTTAGTCGTTTCCATTTTTTTCTACTTAATTAAAATAGCTTTCATGAAGACATGTGATGACATTAAAAACCATGAGGTTATATATTCTATAATTTTTCCTTTATTCTGAACATCTCAGCTATGTTTGTTATAATTGAAAACTATCATCTCCTTGAACTCTGTCCTCTCTCAGCTGTCTTATGTAGCTCCAGGATTTTCTCTTTTCCTTATTTCTGCTCCTTTCCAGTTTCTTCCTTACCTAACCATCTACCTAACCCCCTGGATGTCAGAAAACAATAAGGCAGAACTAAACTTTTTCCCCTCTCTCTTTTTACATGCTTTGTCCTTTGTTTTATTGTATTCCCCAGTTTCAACCCCCACTTCTTTGCAAATGAATGTTAAGTGAATCTCTGTGAATATGTTGGCTCCCTTGGATTAGATACACTTAATTGCCTGGACAAATCTTCCAGGTGCCTTCAGGGCACCTAAAAACCCCATCACCCAAGTAGTTACATCATGTCTCTCCTCAATGTAATCTATATTCTTTCTTCTTACCCATATAACAGCATCATCTTTTAGTTAGTTATCAAGCTCAAAATACCAAGGTTATGTAAGAATCCTTTTCTTACCCCATATATTCAGGATGTTGCTATACTGTCATTCAAGCCCCATAAAGTTTAATGTGTTTTAGCCACACTTTCCTAGCATTTTTATTTCCTTTCTTCACTCACTGATTTTCTTCTGAAGAAGAATACCTCCCACCCTGACAATGCATTAGCAAACCGTTTCTACACATACATGCACACGAGCACGGACAAACACGTGCATGCGTGCACACGCGCGCACACACACACACACACACACACTCACATACACCTAGCCTTCTTGGGTATAGTTCTTTCAACTATGTTTTTTCTCACTAGTATTTTATTAATTTCTTGCTCTACTGTTCTCTTCCACAACAAAAAAAAAAATATAAGAAATGAATGCTTTCTATACCTCTGCCTTCACTCAATAACTAGTCACTCATTCTTTAACCAATTGTGTTTTGTTTTGTTCCAGGATTGCAAACGAAAAATATTCTTCCTCTAGTAATTACTGACTTTTCAACACAGCAAGTCCAAACTTTCCTAAGTCTCACCTTCTTCAACTGTTCTTGAGGGTTTCACATTACCAATCATATCCAGTTTCCTAAATTCCACAACTGACCTCTACCATATCTTTATCTATATAGATTACTCTCTCATGATTCATAATATAGCACTTGTCAAAATTCTTAGCTTGAATTGTTTTTCTACAGTCTCTCTCAGAGATCATTTATGTTTTAAACCAGAATACTTTATCATCCAAAATCTTTTCATGGTTGACTGTCAGAAGTGTTATCATAAGTATCTAATAGGAGTCTCTGTCCAGGTGGTCTTTTAGAACCTTAAATTCAACACGTATAAAACCAATTTGATGTTATAGGTCAAATTCAGTAGCCAGTTGACTACCTATGTCTATTATTCCACTGCCCATTCCAACAAATGTATTATTCCAGTAGAAAATGTTGTCAAAAATACCCCAGTCTTCCTTGGTCCCATGCCCCCAGCTTCTTGCCAAGCCTTAAGCATTTAACATGTCCAATGTTATTTCACATGTCCCTCTTCTATACCGCATTTTCAGTGCTACAGTATATTCTTTCTCATGCCAGAAGAATCTTCTAAAATCACTCTTCTGTTAATATATCATTTATCTTTTCAAAAAGCTTCCTGTTGCTTATAAATCAAGGAGAGATCTTTCACTTCTCCTTCTAGGATTCAGGATCTCTAAAACCTTTTCATGGACCTCTGTTCAGCATTATCTGGGTCACCTTTTAAATTAAACCCATCCAACCCTGACTTTTAGAATCAGAACTGCCCTTGACAAAACCAAGACATCTGTAAGTTTAGTAAGTGCCCTAGATAATCTTTCTGGGTACCCAGATTTGGGGACCACTGTGACACAAGCTGAACCCCACTTTGTCTTCCCTGCCTTAGTTGCATTATTTCTGTATTTGCTCTTTCATCCTAGAAACTCTGCAAGCTTCTCAATGACAAAGACATTTTTAACTTCGCACATGTATACAGTACATAGCCCAGTACCTTACATATATTAAGTATTTAATAATTGTTGAAGAAAAGTAGATTTATTAGCTTTTACCCAATCAAATTCACTTACAATTAAAACATATAAAAATACAGTTTTTAGTATTTACTAACTAGGAGTACTTCTCTCAAGTGCTCAGAGAAAGAAGGAAACTTCCCTAAAAAAATGTAACAACATATTTTCTGCCTCTTCTATGGTTTGTAAACTTTATAATGGCACAGAAGAGGACACATGAAGAGGAGCTCATAGGAAATTAAATAGGAAAAAAAACTAAAATTTTAATTCAAACTCTCAACATTTCCATCCCAAATACACAATACTTCCCCTTATATACAAAATTTAAAACTGGCAACACTCCATCTATAAGTTATGTTCTTTATTAGTCTTATAATCTTGCTTCTATAATGAGTACTATCAAAATCTAAACCTTGAAAACTGTTAATAATAACAAAGTGAGGTTGTCTTTAATGCCTTTAACAATTCAATGTGTATAAAGTAAACCAATCCTCTTTATATATATTACTCTTTATGGATACATACATTCTGCTTTTTGCAAAGCTGTTGGAAGCTATGACATTCTCCAGAGATAAAGTACAAAAGCCCAAGTCAGAATTCAACTCTGCATAAGGAATAAACCAATGAGCTTTCCAAAAAAAAAAAAAAAAAAAGATGAGGAGAGAGGAGCAGGCGATTTTGACCTTCAAGATTTGTAAGCCTCCTGTAAGTCAAAGTATAAAAATATACTTAAATGGTGTTTCGATGGAGAAAAGTGTTTGAAGAGTATATAACAAAACACACTCAGCTCTTTAAGCCTTGGATAGGGAGTAAAGAACAGATGGAAAATTCCATTGTGTGCATGCTCTGCCACCTGTCACCATCTGAATTGTAGCCAGCATTACAACTCTACCTTATTAAGCTGCATGATGAAAAGATTCGCACTATTGGAGAACTACTCTACTTGAAGTTAATGATACCTCAAGCCTGTAATACATAAAAGAATATAGACTGTATCTGTAATGAAAACTAGGCAAGCCAACATTCTTCACTTAGTCAATAAAATTTTAAATGTTTATAATTTCTTGTTAGTTATAGATGTGCTTTAGAATTTATGGAGAGTATGGAGTTTAATGTACAGGTAGCAAAGCTTACATGAACATACCTATATAAGGTTATTACTTGGGCAGAAAACACTGATGGAGGATGATGAAAAAAGTGTAACAAAATCGAATATGAAGTGAGTGAATGGTTAACATTTTACCAGTACATACAGAAATGTGCATTATATTCATATTGGGTGGCAGCTGCAAGGCTAGGGTCACAGTGGGCAATTAATTAAATAGGCAGAGACAAAGGAGGATACAGCATTTACCTTTCTAAGGAACGTATGGTATACAGAGTAGAACTGAGTACTTGATAATGCACCTCTAATTGAGCTCTCTCGATGACTTGGAATTATTGTTTTTATTCCCAAGTATACCTCTTGGTTATTAGGGGCATATCAGTGACTTTAAGGGCACAGCTAGCATTGTACTGAATCCAAATTGAAGATTAATAAAGTTCCTATTGAATTAAATTCTTATTTGCCTGAAGAAGGACTATGAATTAAATAGCATTTATACTGGAAAGAATTACGTGAAGGAAAGAATATTTGGAGAACTATAGCACACTGTTCAGATTCAGTGATGCTTTAGAGACAGAAATGGCTGTTCAAATGTAATGCTGCAAAGTAAGTGTGCAAAAGCTCTGAAGAGGAAATAAGCAGACAAGAGGAAGAGCTAGAGAAAGTAAGAGTTTGGTTGGCCTGATAAGAGTTCTGGGTACATACAGACATGATCTAAATTCCAGGATAACTTTGAAGACAGGAACAATCAGCAAAGCCTAAGTCACTGAGGAAAATATGAATGATATTAAGAACTATTCAAAGCAAAGCTTATGTTAATTAATAAAGAAAATACTTCAAAAACCAGTGATGATGCTATGTGAAATATTTACAGATGTTAATGTAGTATAACAAGCACGTGTAATTTAGCAAATAAACAGACTTTAGAAGGTCTCATTTAGGTTATTTAAGAATTTTTAGACCTCTGTATACTTTTGCTGGGCATTTAGAGTTGACATACCATAAAAATAACAAGGTCATAAATTACAAAGGTCCTGAGAATAAAACCTATGCAGAGTCAAAGTATATATCTTAAAATCTGAAGAGAGTAAAGATGGCTTATTTGGACCCATTTTCATTAAGTTCTTACATGTAAGTGTGAGGAAAGGGAGACAAATAAAATGGAACAAGCATATTCCTAGCCTTGGAATGAGAAGATGGGTCACCGGCAAGATTTCACTCATCTTCCCTTGGCAGTATCATAGTCACCATCAGGACTCACTGTAGGGAACAGAACTGCAGAGCTAGGACACCTGTGTATCCAGGAGGCAATGGATCCAACCAATTGTGTTTCAGTGCCAGTGCAGAAAATTTTATGATGTTACGTAATGGCACTTTGGGCAAAATTCTCAAAATTAAATTTAAATATAGAAAAAACTTCTGTTTTCTCTTAAGAAAGCATCTTTGTCCTCTATTAACAGCTCAAGAAGACACATTTAGAAGAACATTACAGGCTGCTAGGTGGTATATAACACAAAGATTTTGATATGTGAACCTACTAATACCACGGGAGTTCACAAGTCTTCCAACTATTAAGAACAAATAGTTCTTTCACAGACTCAGACTGTCTCACAAAACACCCCAATTACTCAGACTTCTGCTCTATTTAAAGCTAGCTCCTAGTCTATTTCTTATGTTTCCCTTCTCTAAAGAATTAGCACAGAAAGAATGCAATTTCCCTATTTTTACCAGATGACAAACTGATAAATTAGTTACAAGGTGAAGGGGTCTGTATGGTTTCTTAAGTTTGTACAATAAGGAGACTGGGAAATCTTGTGAGCATCATAACATACTGGAAACCAGTAGTTCCAGTATCCTCAAGATGTTTACTTTTCCTCAACAACTATAACATTTGTGCAATGTTATGAATTATGATATTCGTAAACAGTGCTATTGGAGAATATGTAAGCAAATTTCAGAGAAAAATACATAATCAAGAAAAGTGAAATTTGTTAGGATAAACACAAACTTGGATTAAGGATCACTGTCTCTTTCTTTAATTGTCGCCTAGGTTCTTTTGCATTGTGCTTTAATTTCTAACAAACTGCTCATTTCTCCCAATTCCAACTGGGTTATTCTTTCCCCTGAATTTGTATACTTATTTTATCTCAAAGACCCTGCTAATTTGTATTCTCTCTTCTCTAGCACTTAAGCTTGTCATGATTTTTCATGGTGTATGCTCTATTCTGGCTCTTCTTTATATATTTCCTTTTAAACTCAGTTCCCCTAATAACCATTTCATTCACTTGATATTTTCTAATTTATTCAACAAATCTTTTCAGAACAGGCCATCTTATAGGTCACTGAGTAACCACGGTTGAAATACACTTGAGCTATTTTTCCCATTTAAGTCTAGTCAATCATATTCAGAGGAAGAGCCGGGAAATCAGAAGACTCCTAGACGCGTCTAAATACTATACTGAGAAGTCAGGCAGGTAGGGAAGAACATTCTTGAATTCTGACAGATTTAAAGAAATTTGAGAGCTCTTGTCTAAATCATATTTGCCTATAAAAAGGAAGTAAAGGAATTTTGATATCTAAAAGGTTATATTGTAACTAGTTATGGAGATTAAAAGAGGGAAGACAGACAAGGTAGGATCTATGTAAGAAATGAATGTTTTTCCTCATGTATTTTTAAATATTCTTTCCATATATATAAGTGTGTATATCTATTTATATATCTATTTATATCTATCTTTGAACATACTTGTAAATGATGTGAACATGACATACCATTAGAACATAAACTGCACGACTGTAAAATTATGAGAGAACCTCTTCATGACATATTTAGAATTTATAGACTAGAGATTGTCTGGTGGGTAGTCCATATACAATGAAGACCAGGTAAAGTGAATCTTCAGTTTGTTGGACTGACTTGAGAGTGAATAGCAGCTTGCCACAATCACATACGTGCATCTTCAGTTGTGAGTTATTAACTTGTGATATGCTTGCATTTGCCCATTTCTTTCAGCTTTTGATACTTTTCTTCTATTTTCTCTGCCAGTTAGGTGATTAATATCTTTAAGTACTCTCATCTGAGCTTGGCTAACACAGAAAATAAGCCAAAAAGATTTTGGATACCTCCCTATCACCACATATCTTTTCCTAACTCTGTGCCCATTATAATGTAATCAGTACATCTTCAGTTGTGCTCATTTATTTCTTGACGAATAGCATCATATGATCTCTCAACACGTAATATAATGGTTTATTAGAATGTATTTCCCTATGCTTTTATGATAAAAAGCTGCCCACTGTTGAAAAAACAATATTAGACGATGGACAGTATACATTTTTCCTATTATGTTACTTTGTGCCAGAGAATAGTCTTAAAATAATATTTAATATTAAAATGACTTTGTTGCATATTAAAGATTGATTTCAGTGAAAAAGTAGGGCTTGCAATGCACCTATAGTAAACTCACAAGTAAGTGGGTAAGGGGGTTGCTTTCTAGAACACAGGAGCTCTCATTCAACAGGACTGTTGAGTACGTAACAGGCTTATAAAGAACTATTGTACAGGTTGCAGCAAGTGGGAGCCAGGTAATTGGCCACTACCATGGTTAGTCTCATATCTCTCCCTCTTCCACAGGATAATTGTGTTTCCATGCTGGCCCAGAAGCCTCCCCTCCCTCAGCCATGAGCCACTACCTCCTCGGATCTAAGAAGCCATAATTGAGCCCAGGTTGGCCACTACAGGGATGGACTGGGAAAGTGCATGGGAAACAGTCTACCCAGAACACCAAGTCATTAATGAAAAGTAGATACGAATGAAATTTGAGGCAGCTTTGGAAAACTGGCTGGTTCATGACTATTTAGTAGAGATAAAAATGTTCTCTAAATCTAAAATTATAACATTGGTATTAATGCCACAACTTTAATTTAAGGGTGTTTGAATCTGCAAATATTCTAAGTGTTTTACAATAAAAAACAGATTAAAAGAAAAAATAGTCATGAAGCTCACAGAAACACAGAGGCACTGAAATCCTTGGAGGAATGTGTGTAAATGTAAATGCCAGCTTCAGTATTAGAATAATTTTGCAAAACAGTAAAGTGATAGTTTTACTTTAAGTTAAACACATGAACTGTCTCATAGGGAAAAGTATCAGCTACACAGGATCTAAAATGCATGGAGATTCAGTCTGCAATCAACACGAAAAGGATCTGAATAGAAACATGTGATTAGTTCCTCTAAGTGGAATAAGTACACTCAATAAGGAAGTCTGACTTCAGGTCACCAGATAGGGAGTGTTATTTGCTTTTGTTTTTTGGCTCTCAGGAGAACAGTAAAGGTTAATCTTTCAACCTTGAAGAGACATTCCTCTCAAAGAGTTAAACACACAAGAATAAAAATGGGTGATTTCAGCAGCTTCACCTGTGAAATGGAGGTTATAAATACTCTATTTCTATTTCTTACAGGGTCACTGGGAGAACTCAAAGGTATCTGTAAAGCACTTCTTACAAAGAGACTTGTGTGTAAGTGCTAAATTCATCCTAAGTAATAACACAATAAATAAAATTGAAATTCCTCCCCAAATACCTAACATCTTACCTGACAGATTTATTAGCATCACTGAAAACAATTCTTATTTACTAAAAGAAGACACCACATATTCATGTGGTCAACAAAGTAAAGACATTGGCCCTTTGCTTTACCAAAGCCAAGACCCTAGTACAACTATCTGTCAAGTAAGAGGAAGCAGATGAAAGGCAAATCAAAAATTAGAAAAATGAAATATGAAAAAAAGAGAAGGGAGTGAAAGAAGAGAAAACGTCACAGGTTCAAAATAATATGAGCAGGAATTAGACCAAATCATTGGGGAAAACCTGTGCCTTTGATAATAGCAGCTACATACTATCTGCTGTTAATGACTCAACAACAGAATTCTTAGAAGGGGAACCAGGTCTTGAAAATCTGAGAAACAACAATGTTCAACAGTGTAAAATTGAAGCATTTTTGTAGGAAATAAGCTTGTTTTAATGAAACAGTGCTTCTTGGGAATGTGTGTAGTATATAAACTGTTATGAACAACAACAAAAAGATTCTGACCAAAAAGGATATCAACTTCCACTGACTTACTACTAAAAGACATCTTATTTTGTTTTGTTTGTTTGTTTTAAACCTATCAATATATTCAACAAATAAACAGGTGGCTTCTGGAAGACTGTCAAGTGTCAAGTTCATATAAAAGTAATTTTATTTTATTTATTTATTTTGTCTTTTTGCCTTATCTAGGGCCGCAACTGCGGCATATGGAGACTCACAAGATAAACACTAACCTAATAGCTTACAGGGGACAAAATACAAGCTGAAGGTTATTCCAAAGCTTTCAAAGCTCTTAATTAAAAAAAAAAAAAAATCAGGAGTTCCCATTGTGGCTCAGTGGTTAACTAAATCCGACTAGGAACCATGAGATTGTGGGTTCGATCCCTGGCCTTGCTCAGTGGGATAAGGATCCGCCCTTGCTGTGAGCTGTGGTTCAGGTTGCAGACGCGGCTCGGATCTCGCGTTGCTGTGGCTGTGGCGAAGGCCAGCAGCTACAGCTCCTGTTAGACCCCTAGCCTGGGAACCTCCATATGCTGGGAGTACAGCCCTAGAAAAGGCACAAAAAGACAAACAAAAACAAAAACTCTGCTTCTGCTGAAATCAATAATATCCATTCTTTCCTATCATACCTGACTTATTCTTTGACACCTTCAGTTATTTTAGTTCTGCTTTCCAAGTCTTCCAACATTTTATAGTTAACAGAAGGTACAAAATATAACTGATGTTTCCCCATCTGTTTCCTTAATAAACAGCCTCTGCTAGAATGACCAGTGTACAAACAGCAAGATAGAACCACTCATTGTACCACATACCTCACGTTACCGGAGAAAAGAGCTTTGTTTTGATAAGGGTTTTCTGGATGGTGTGACGTAATTCTCCTTGTGTCTCAAAACTATTATGGCATCTGGACAAGAAATTCTTCAACTTAAACGAGAAAAAAAAAAACTCTACACAAACTAGTAGCTAACTTGTATTTTTAGAGGGCTACTATGCACACTTGAATACAACCAATGAACTAAATTTATCTTAAATTACATATATATGTATATATATATATATATATATATATATATATATATATTCCTTATTTGGTTTCATTGGATAAACATTACTGTGATTCTTGGCTATAGCACATACTTTGTGTATCATAAAGTTTCCAAATTACAAGTTATAAAAAGAAATAATTTACTTGCTGATCCTTAAGTCAAGTTGAAATTAACAATGATTCTAAAAGCCTTTCTTTGAATGGCAGAGATATATTACAGAGACAAAAGTATTGTTTAAAAGGGATTTATTTTAGAAAATGGTGGCACTTAGTAATAATCAAGTAGAAGAAAAATATCCTTATGATTTCAAGTAATCAAGAAGAAAACAATATGAAACTTTAATAAAGACAAAGTATTGTAAATGACTAGGAAAGCAGATACATATAGAGATGGAATTAAAATGTTGCTGCCAGAATTCCTGTCTTGGCTCAGTGGAAACAAATCTGACTAACATCCATGAGGACGCAGGTTCAATACCTGACCTCACTTAGTGGGTTAAGGATCCAGCGTTGCCGTGTACTGTGGTGTAGGTTGCTGACACAGCTCAGATCTCATGCTGCTGTGGCTGTGGGGTAGGCCGGCAGCTGTAGCTCCAATTTGACCCCTAGCCTGGGACCCTCCATATGCCCTGGGTGCGGCCCTCAAAAGACAAAAAAAAAAAAAAAAAAAAATACCATCCTTAGAAATATAAAGTACTATTAAGGCAAATTTATCAATTCTTTCTTCAAGAAGTCGGGCCTCCTAAAAATAAAAGTTTAATTACAAATTTTTATTAAGTAAAAAATTATCACAACAAAGAGTTGGAAACATTTAGTTGAACATCTTACAACTGCATCTCTATTTTTCTATGAATAGAAATCTCAGCCCAAAGCAACCCATGCTGAATGCCCAACAAACATGTACAGAATGAAAGAATGATTACGTAGCTATAGCTACTAGATATACATATCAGCCTAGGGGGATGTTTTCACATTCTTAGTTACCTCAGGACCCACTGTAGTACTGGATAGAGTATACTGAGGAAAAATAGTTTATAGTTCCAGGTAAGCCTTTATTCCTGTTCAAGGAATGGCCATATTTTAAAATATTATAATTGATATTCACAAATACTAAAAAGGAATTCTTCAAAAATAAATATCTAGAAAAGGTTTACGGTTTATAGAAATTTCAGAAATGTGAGAAAGATGCCCCTTCTAGTAATGCCAGTGATCCATGTCTTAGGGAATTATTTTCATATAATTTCAAAAGACAAAATTCCTTAAAATCTCTGGACAGAAATGGAATTCAAGACTCATTCTCTAGGTATGCTTATTCAGAGCTGAAAAGAAGATTTCTGAAACACTGTGATGGTGGTTATTAATCAAAATTGCAGTGATTATTTTTTTTTTGAGAACAATATTTCCCAAGTAGATGTTTCTAGGCTATTTCTGGAGAGTTACGGATTGCTTACTAGAACCTAGAAACAATACAAGAATGAGAAAATATGTGATTTTCAGAGAGGACTCTATTGTCTTAGGCTACCTATACTTAACATTTCAAAAAGACACAAAAGCAGCTTTCATTAATCAATGTAGGTTTAAATGACTTATCTCTCATATTATGTTAGCAAAACCATTTCCATAGTGACTTTGCATCAAATAATTCATTTGAGGTATGACTATGTCCTGGTGCAATTGTAATGTTTAGCATACCACCAGCTTATTTATGGAACTAAAAGTTATCAAAGGATCAAAGTTAATCATTTTCACTAAAAAAGAATAGACTAAGGTTATTCAAAATATAAATATGTGCACATGTGAATGTATGTACAAATGTAGGCATGCATGTCAATGTGTATATACGTATACACACATAAAGAAGTGTTAGCCCTTCAACCCATTTTATTCTTGGCTATGATAGAGTGGAGTATCAACTAATAGAAAAACTCCAAAATCCCATATTCCTAAAACCACAGTTCTACACTCAAATTAGACTAACAATACTACATCTTCCTCATGTACCATCTCATTTTAAGATTTTTCCCTCTTCATTCTTTCCTGGACGTGAATATATACAGGCAGTAAATAATCTCACTCAGTACTACTCTACAGATTTCAATACTTCCATTGTCTTTGTCATCTACTAAAAGGTGGTAACTATCCCAAGTGAGCAGATCGGTCACTGGAGGCAAATGTTCTAACTAAATCTCAGTAGGGAAAAATGTCTAAATGGAACAACAAAAAATAAAACAACACTGAGTTCAATTTGTCCATGCAAGTTGCCAGAAGACACCAAAGAAACTAAAGTTAACTTTATATTTTGTATAGAACCCTCAGACTGGTCCAGACAGAAAACTGTTTTAAGTCTCTTTTTCTGTAAATGTCAAGTCACAATTTGAATTAAATCACAGATAAATACTTAATGGAATTCTTGTACATGCCTTTACCATAGCAATGTCTTGTATAAATAACAGGGCAAAAGCAAAGAGTTCAGGAAGGGTGGGTTGTCCTCATTTTCCCTTCCAGTTACATCATTGCTATCTTTCTCTATAGACAAGCTTCTTCAAAACTGTCTATATTCTCTCTTCAATTTCTTTTTTATTACTCTCTTTTCAGTGTTTATCAGTTAGGCTTTCACGTGCACCATGGAACAAAAAGTGCTCTTGCCATCATCAGTGACTGTCACACAGCCAAATGGTCAACTGTCAGTCTATATTTTACATGACTTAGCAGCAAGTGACATAGCAACTCTGCCTTGACACACCTTCACCTGGATTTCCCTACACTTCACTTATGGGTCTCTTCTCACTTCACTGGCCTCTCCTCATAAGCTTCCTCTGCTGGTTCTATGTAATCAACTTGACCTCTTAAAATGTGGAAGTGACCAGAGCTTAGCTCTGCGTGATCTTGCCAACCACGCTGCCTGGGCCTGTGGTCTTGCTATTTTCACTGTCCCTGGGTGTTCGCTCACCTCATTCCCTCTCCTCCCTTAGGTCTTTATCCAAATGTCTCCTCTCAGTCAGGCATCCCCTGACTATTCGATTTAAGTTTGCATTCACTCCCACCAATACGCCCAATCCTTTCCCTTTTCTTCACAGCACTAATTACTGACATACTTTCTCTATCTGTGTTTATATATATATATATATATATGTATATATTTTGTATGTAGTTAATAATTTACTTTTTTTAGCTAGTTTATCATCTGTTTCTGCAAACTAGAGGGTACTATCCATGAAGACAGTACTTTATATTTCTGTTGCAACTAATCATACAACTAATACTTAATATTGAATAAAATGAGATGATATAGATAAATCGTGAATGCAAACCCACCCTGTCCTGGGCCCTACAGAAGTCTTGTCCTTGTCCCTTTCAACACAGGGCAAAACTGAATTTAACAAAAGGAGGAAATAAAAACATGAGTGACTTGTACCATAAGAATATATCTGACTTTTCCTGATTAGAAAAAAGCTCCTTAACAATCATGGAGAATTACCCTTCCATACTTGGCATGTTTCATATTTCATAAGGGTAGAATACTTTTATTTGTGTCAAAGATGTAACCACAAGGGCACTTTGCAGGATGGTGAATTGCTATTATGACTGCACCTGTACTGGTCTGTCAGCGAGGAATTCACCCTGTAACAACCCCTTGCCTTTGCTTGTTCCTCTTGCATCATAACAGACTTTCTAACAGGTTTATTTAAATCTCCTGGACTTAAAAATCCATCACGAGCTGCCTATCCATTTAATTTTTCCTGAGACAGAAGTTCGTTGTTCTGACAGAAATATATCAAACTAAAACAGGAACCGAGGGCTTGTCTCCTACCCAGACTTATCAGACAGAGTCAAAGAGAACAAATGTTCCTCTAGGAGATATTAATTCCTCAATGAAAAGGTATAAAGCATATTTGATTCCTGTTCAAGGGTATATTTGTCACAGAAAACAACGCTGTGAAACGACGACAATATAGAGCAAAGAAAGGAACTCCAGTCACCCAGTAAAAGCTAGAGCTAATGCTCTAACAATGAGAATCTATGTAATTCTAACCAGGTGTAGTACCAGTTCTATAACATGCATCTTAACATAAAAATGTATTCTTCTTATGAGTAACCTCAACAGAAGAGAGAGTAAAAAAGATAAAGATGACACCATACTTCCAGATAGTTAGAGCATCTACATGTATGAAACAGGTTCACAGAATTCTGTGATCCAAATTTTAGCATCATTTCTGACCCATTACACCCAACAGCCTGTTCCGTGATGTTAATATAGTGCTCTATACAAGGCAGTTTTGCTGGGTACCAAAATTCTTATTGACAACTCTCTTGTCTTTTTATCTAAAAGCAATTTTCTTCCCTCAAATAGCATCTGTCCTTGGCACTTGGTTGGAATAATACCCGTATACATTTTATTGACAGATATTTGTGTTCATTATTTTGGTTTCTAAGAAAGATCATTTACTTTATATAGATCAGCTGGATTTGGATCTAATTATGTGAGAACTTTGGCTTAAAATTATTGCCTTTGAAAATTAATTAAATAAATGTTTATGGGCCTCCCATTATATTCTGGGATTTTTTTTCTAGGTCTGTTTAAATAAAACCAAAGCTTCCCATCCTTAGAAGGCTTACATTTGAGTAGGAGAGAGAGAGACCTATCAACAAATCAACTTGCACATACATTGGTATAATTCTTTATGGATAATTTGGAACAAATTTACCAGAAGCAATCTATCAGTACATATGAAGAAGCTTAAATATGCCATATTCTTTAGTATGTCATTAAAATTCCATAATTTTTAGGGAAAATGAAGAATAAACACAGGGCACCTTGTTTCATTATGCTTTGCAGATACTGTTTTTATTTTTACAAATTGAAGGTTTGTGGCAACCCTATGTTTTCAGATGATGGTTAACGTTTTTTAGCAATAGGATATTTTTAATTAAATTAGTTGTTTTTAAATTTTTATATGCACTGGAAAACCAAAACATTTGTGTGATCACTTTACTGTGATAGTTGAATTATTGCTTAGTGATCTGAATTGAATCTGCAATATCTCTGAAGTATGCCTGTACTCTACCTATGTATATGTATGTGTGTGTGTGTGTGTGTGTGTATCATACTATATTTCCTCTCATCTCCTATATTTTCTCATTTGTTCACCTATCTCTTATCTTTCAAGTTAGGTTGTAAAGAATAAATGGGAATATGCTGTTCCTAAATTATTTCACTGATATTGTTTCTAAAACTTTGAAACATGCTATACTTGAAACAAACCAACCTTTAGGACTCAGGCATTAACTCCTTCCTATAGGTGCCCACACTACCCCCTTCACAGCAAGATTAACCCTGTACTTCTCATGTTTTTATTTATATATCTTCTGCTTATATCCTCTACATCTAGCAAAGCAGATTCTTGAATTATAGTGCATTTTCGTTATTTTGTTGTTGTTGTTTGTTTTCATTTTGCTTTGCTTTTTAGAGCTGCACCTATGGCATATGGAAGTTCCCAGGCTAGAGGCTGAACTGGAGCTGCAGCTGCTGGCCTACACCACAGGATCTGAGCCGTGTCTGCAACCTATTCTGCAGCTTATGGCAACGCTGAACTCTTAACCACTGAGCAAGGCCAGGGATTGAACCCTTGTCCTCATAGATACTAGTCAGCTTCATAACCTGCTGAGCCACAAGGGGAATGCCTATAGTGCATTTTTTGGGGTGGGCACACCCACAGCATATGTAAATTCCCAGGCTAGGGGTCAAATCAGAGCTATGGCTGTCCACCACAACAGCTACAGCAATGCCAAATCCAAGCTGCGTCTGTGACCTATACAACAACTCAAGGAAATGCCAGATCCCTAACCCACAATCCCTGCAGGCCAGGGATTGCACCTGCATCCTCAATGATACTAGTTGGATTCATTTCTTCTGTGCCAAAATGAGAATGCCCTGCTATAGTGCATTTTAATGCAAGTTTGTTAAGTGAGATAATAAATTGGCCTAATATAACTTAAAATCTGAAATAAAGTTCTAGAAAAGGATCACCTTGCCTACCTAATTTATTCCTATCACCAGTAGTTACACTTGATCTACTTGCATTGTGAAGAAAAACATTCAGTCAAGATAATTTTTCATAGAGCTTACTAATTTCATCTATCTTATATTAAAATTACTCATGTTACCTCAAAAAATTCAACTCCCTAAAACAGTCATTAAACCAACTGAAAATCAATATGAAAGTGATTTTTAAATCATTATTTCGCTATTTGCTGTTGGTAGACTAAATTTTTCCTTTCCAATAAGTTATTTTTATGTTTTATAGATGCAGCTGTGGACACTGCATGAAAATGAATATGCGTGGGAGGAAAAAAAGTTTTATTAAGAATGAAGAAATGTTTTCCATTCTTTTTTGCAAGACAGGATTTTACAAAGTTTCATTTATTAGAGAACAAATTTATGATGAACCTCATTGTTTTTCATCATCTTTATCACCTATGCAAGAATAAACTCAACCTACATTGGAAATACAGCAAGAATTTTCATTTATCACTTTTATTTTTAATTTATATAAAAAAATCTGCACAAATAGCAAAACAAGTTCCATATCCTATGCCATTTATTTTTAAGCTCTAATTATATTTAAATTCCTCTTCAACTCTTACTATATTAACATAATTTTGTGTCAACTACCAAGATGTACTTATCGAATGAGGTATTTTTAGAACATTCTGCAAGTCAATAATGCCTTTTCTATTTTTTTTTACATATTACTTGGCCAATTATCTTTTACTAGAAGAGTTCCTCTTTTTCCTTTTGTTCTCCTGCAAATGTAGCTTTCAAAACTTTCAACCAAGCTATTTTCTACTTTTTTTTCCCACAGAAACAGTGTCAACAGTATTATGTGATGCTCAATTGATTTAGTTTTATGTATATCTCAGAAACTATTGGCAGGAATATCTTCGTGTAAATTTGAGCTTTATTATCTGCCAGCAGAATTTCTGCCAACAAGCAACACTGCCTTGTAATAAGTGACACAATGGAAAACTAAATCCAGTAGAATCACTGTATTCATGCAGTTGAGAGTGATAATTGGAATCTAGGATAAGAAAGTGATCTAACTAGTCATGCTTTCACAGAGCTAATTTCCAAAATACTTTTGGATAAACCAAAGCAAATACAAGAAACCCAGAAATATATATTTTTATCAATATTTAATCTCCAATTTTAAAAATGTAATCATATAGTATCTTACAGACGGTTTTTAGTTTCACAAAAAGAAAAAATAAACTGAACATATTATCTTTCCACTATCAATTGAAAAAAATCTTTCTTTAAAAATCTAAGTTGTTTGTGTAGATGTGTTTGTCTTAATGATATCAAAATTGCTTTCATTTAAAAATTTTTTAAATACTAATTTAGTTTTCTCAAGCAAATACTTAGTCATGATTTAAAACCACGTGTAATATCAAGATTCATGTTATAAAACACATTCTCCTACCTCATTCTTCCCCATCTCCTAGTCAGCTTCCATATACCACCATTTTCAAGTCTTTGTTTCTCCTGATATTTAACTACATATCTATAAAGAATATGCTTATACTAATATTTCCTGATATTAATTTTATACATTGCCTGCTTCCTGTTTTTCCTTCCCTGATCTCATTTTCCCAGCAAGGTTATTTAACACATTTTGGTGACATTAACATCAAGTTTATAGATTTCATATTTATTAAAAAAATTATTCATTCCTAGGCCAAATGGAATACTATACAGTCAGTTCCTGTTACTACCCATAGTTCCATTCTATGAAGTAGCTGCAAACACTGAGTTACTGAACACTGAACCATCATTTCTAGGTGAAATACAGGGTTAGGTTCTTGCAAACATCTTGTCAGAGCATAGTCATCAGTCAACCAATCTATAACCTGTTATGTCTGTTTCTCTAGAAAGATACTATACTTAATAATACTATTGAAATACTAGCACTAAAGTCACATCCAACAGCCCTATAGCTTATGCTTGAATGATGCTTATCTAACGCCTACCTGCATTTTCTCTGTGTAGACTTCCTGCACTTAGGAATGCTAGACAGCACTTTAGCACTACATTTAGAGATCATTTGAAACAGTGAGATCACAAACAAAAAGTACCAAAATAAAAATTAAAAACATGGCACTAAATAGACAGTGGGAAGAACACATATTATGAGAGCAGAAATAGGCAGGCAGAGTGTCAACTTGTTTAACCTCAGATGGGAATGTGCATAACTAGCAAGTCAAATTTGCTACTCTCTGTATGTCTGTGAGTGATGCACATGTGCCATGAGTATTGATTTGGGGGTTACAAATTAATTGGAGTGACAGGCAAATTTGCAAACATATAAGCAGTGAATAATGAAGACAGAGTGTATTTAAAATTCCTCCTGAACAACTTTTCTTCCCCCTAGAATTAACTGGTTTTCAATCTCTAATTCTTTTCAAACTTTCACACACATTTCTAAACATCCGTAACTCCCAATCATGCTTCCATCTAGACCGAATACTACAGGTGCAGCCTGGGGACCAAGTTTCACCAACCCAGAGGAGGTGATCTGCTCTTTTTGCCTGATTTTGTGAGTACATCCTCCAGTGGCTTCATAAGAAAGTACATTTTATAGGTAAAAATTTGCAGACCTTACATATGTGAGATCTTTATTTCACTCTCTTAATGATGGTTAAGTGGGGTATAAAATTCTCTACTGACAACAGTGCCTTTAAAATTTTTGTTTCATTGAATTCTAACATTCAGTTGAAAGATTAAATGCTATCTTATTTCTAGTCACAGCGGTTTTTGGTTAATTTTGCTCTTTCCCTATGGACACTTTTAAGATCCAATGACTGAAGTTACAAAATAGTGTACTATGTGTAAAGTTTTTTAATGTATAATATGCAGCATATGAAGATTAAGCTCTTCATATTGGAGCTGCTTATCCTTCAAATCTGGAATTATTTTATGTATTATTTGCATGAAAATCACTTTCTTTTGTCTGATATTTATAAAATTCCAATAAACTGGATGTGGGATCCCTTTGATGGATCTTCTAAATTTTAAATCTCTTATCTCAACTGATTTGGTTATATTTTCTAAGAGATTTATTTTGGTTTGCTTTCCAAATGTTCTATTGATTTTTAAAGAACAATTGGCTGTAATATTTGAATTTCAAAATGTTTTCCCATTTTCTTCATAATTGAAAATATTCTTTATGTTCTCTGATTATTATTTTTCTTTCTTTATTTTTTTTTGTCTTTTTGCCTTATCTAGAGCCGCACCCGCAGCATATGGAGGTTCCCAGGCTAGGGGTCTAACAGGAGCAGTAGCTGCCAGCCTTCGCCACAGCCACAGCAATGTGGGATCCGAGCCGCGTCTGCAACCTACACCACAGCTCACGGCAACACCGGATCCTTAACCCACTGAGCAAGGCCAGAGATCGAACCCGCAACCTCATGGTTCTTAGTCAGATTTGTTAACCACTGAGCCACAACAGGAACTCCTGATTATTATTTTTCAACAGCATCATTTCCTTATGTCATACAAACAGTTTCTCTATCTCTTGCCTGAGTCCACTCATTTCTGTCTCTTACCTGTGAGTTTTTTTGTTTATTTGTTTGACATTGGCCAGGGTGGGAATGTTTCACAACATGCAAATTGTCAAATTCTACAAACCAGGACTTGATTTGTTGTCGACTATCTAGATTTAAGAATGATGTGGGAAAGGTTTATAATGCAGATTAAACCTAAAGTGTTAGCATCTCTGTCATAATCTTGTGAACTGAGGGCGTTCTTCCAGTATTTAAAAGCTACTCCAATTCAACAAGAACTTGCTCTGATTACTGTTTAACAGTTAGGTTCCCACATATGTATTCCTTGTTTAACTTTCATCTTATTCACGCAAACATAAAAGTTAACCCCATTCATATCAGAAATAAACCAGTACATTTTCTGCAACAATAGATGGCTAGGGATACCAGAATTTTGCAAAAATCAACAAAAGTATATGAACTCCATAAAAAAGTTTTATATACTTTATTATTTATTATTTATTGCTACTTGTATTTCATCACTATTCATAAACTATACTGGTAGTAAAGTTAAGTACACACACACACATGCATAAACATTTTTAGAGAGCCAGTTGATAAATGTTTAATAGCAATATACTTACTTGAAACTTTCTCTCCCTGGTAATGTTACAATTTCTATAAAGTCTATATTCAAAAATTTTCATTTCTATTCTATTTGCTCTGGTGGGTGTGGTGTTAATGTTAGGGTTCTTATTTCTTAACTCTAATTTTAATGGAGTCTTGTGAGGGAGAATAAAAATTAAAATGTTTGTGTTCAGCTGTATTTAACTGAGGCCTGTAACCAATTTAATTTTAATATAGTTCATTCATTTTTTCAGTTACTTGACAGATACTGAATACTCAAGACAGATTTATAAAACAGAATCTGCCCTCAGAAAATCCAAAATAGAGAAAGGATACAGGTACATTAAATTAATACAATGTAAAATTAATACAATGTATGGTAAAAAGTGATACATGCCATAAGAGAAACACAGAGGTGATTACTAACTGTGCCAAGAGAAACTAAGAGAAGGTGATTATTAGCAGCTGGGGAAATCATTAAACCTCTCATTAAGGTTGATGTGATGTAAGATCTGAATTTGAAAAGATAGGTAGGACTTGTATATGGAAAGAGAAGAACCACAGGCAGAAGCAGGAGGGTGAATAAAAGCACAGAAATATGCAAGGTCATCCAGTGATGTAAATGTTGAGTAGTTTAATTTCCTTTATGAATGTGCCTAGAGGAGGGCTATTCATAAACTAATTTTTTTCTCTCCATTTTTTCAGAGGCCATCTCTGAAGTCTATTATCCTAAAGAAAAGCTTAAGTTTAAATTTCATGATTTTTGAGTATAATTATGAAATCAAATGAATATTCAGTAAAATAATCAGAAAATTAAATACACTTTTAAACACTGCAAGGGCCATTTTAAGTCATGGCCCAATGCCTCTCATTACATGAAAAATAGATTTTGCCAAGAAATTAATGTCAAAATTTGAATCAATATATACACTAAATCCTTTCTAAAAAGAGAATATTTGAAATCTGAAATTTAATAATACAACAAGAAAAACTGCTCTGATTTGGAATTGTGGAAATCTAAAGTGATGACTAGAAATGTATACAAAAAGCTATTACAGATGCCATCTGTGTTCATTCACAGGTCTTGCTGTGATGCTGGTAGCTGCCAGGGAACCACCCCCTGGTGAGAGCGTCAGAATGCAAAAATCTCTAATGCTCCATTAACTGACATTACTAAGACATGATTCAAGACTGACCAAATTACACTAAATACTGTCTATAATGACTACTGTTTATGAAAGTCTTAGCATTACTGCACTTGAAAGGCATCCCCTTTTCTCTCTTTACTTGGTTTCAATTGAAATATTAAAAATAATTTAAAAGAGAATCATGCATTATTTTTAAACAAAAATTGTAAGGGGAATTAATTTTTTTAAACTGTGCTGAAAACGAAACCACAAATAATGACGAAGTGTTTGGAATGAATGGTTTAGGCAAAGTGTTGTGAATGTCCCTAGAGAGCCACACTAGGTCTAAAAAGTCATCTGATTTAACACTGACTTTTTAAAAGCAATATATTCCCACATATATTTTTCATATCTTATTAAAAACTAACGGTCATGTTCTACTCTCAGTCAATAAACTGTAAATCCCACATAACTGGGTTAAGTGAACACAAAATATTCCACAATAGAATAAAGCCTGTTATGTTTTAAGCATATTTTAAGCATGACTAACACTGTATTTGAAAAATACCAGCCATTCAAAGAAAAGTGAATATATCAAATTGATTTTCAAAGATGGTAAAATATTTATATACTTCACCTTATTAAGCAAAAGCTGACATTTTATTGATTTTTTACATTTTCCATTAAAATATTTTGTCACCATGCAGACAAAAGTCCAAGGATCAATCATAGTTTCAAATACAACTAACAATCCCCTCTTTTCACTGACTGAAAGTACCAGATTTTCCAGTGAAATTCAAACTTTAAGCTGCATGCTGGTGAATCATCCTGTTGGCAACAGGCTATCGTACCATCAAGACCTCAAACAGACCCTTGGTCAATGTGTGAAAAAGGCAAGGAACACCTAGAAGTTTCCAAGACCTAGGAGGATCATCTTACCAAAAAGTGAAGTGAAATCAATTTAAAATAAACCTTTTTCTTACCCACTGTTGAACTCAGTGTATGATAATATCTAGCAAATATTAAGTACTCTGAAAAGTCAGTGATTTCTATTATCCCAGAAAATAATTATGTAGAGTCAGGAAAAGAGCAATTTTCTTTAGGATATATTTGAATGACTTGAAAGATAAAAACTAGTTCTGTAACATTTTCTGTACTATGTTCAAAACTTTTTAAAATATATTTCCCATGACAGAGGTCATTACATCCTATGAGAAACCAGGTCATTTCAATAGTAAAATTTTGAGTTTTCTTTTTGAAGAATCAAGGAAAGTTCAGTAAGTGTTGATCAGCCTCTAGTGTTTCTATTATTATAGTCACCTTCTAACCATATTTTAAATAATGTTTTCCATGCATGCAGGGGAATGATATATATTGGAGTTTCCATTCAAATATAATTCTTCAGAAAAATCAACCAAAATGTAATAGAAATAGATATATTTTAATTAAATATTGTGTAGGATATACTATTATATAGTAGAACATAAACAACATGATATAATACATCTAGAATTGTTGCAATTTAATTATCTCCTTAAAAGATAACTGTATAAATTATCTAGAATTATATAAATCCTTTTCTACATGTAATGTTACATAGACATGTCATTAAGTCATTGAAAATTTTGCTTAAATCTCAAACACAAACAAACATATCAATATATGAAAAGAAGACTAATCTATGGATAACTCATTTTTCTGGCATATTAAACAGGAACATTTATTTTATGGTTCAGTTCTCACCATATTAGTAAACATCACATGGATAATCTAAATTTCTATTGAAGACTGTGAGGTATCTGTTAATACAGCTTAACGCACTAATAACAACAAATATTGTATTACTAGCTGAGTTACCTTAGGTGCCTAATACAACTCAGGGGCTGGACTAAAGATCTTGGACCCTCACAACTATTTTATTAATTGTGAGTAATATTCAAACGTTACAGACCAAAAAATTGAGTCTGAGATGCTAAACAAGCTACCTGAGATCACACAGAAAGCAGCCCAGTACAGGATGAGAATTTGAATCATGCTTATGGCACTCTACAGCTTGACCTTCTGTTTTCTATATAGTACTCAACACAATTAATACAGGAACACCTTTCAAGGTGCTAAGCAAAGTTTTTTTCTGGTATTTTAATCATAAATTAAGTGAATTACCCAAAAGCAAGCATCCAAGGCATGCACATCTAATGCTCACTGGCCTGTGAATTGTCCTATAGAAAATGATAGTATGGAATTCTAATGCATATAACACAATTGCTATGTATAACATAATATTTCATTGTTTACAGCTGAAATTGGGCAGGTAACATACAAATTATTTTGACTTCATTATGTTGCTTACTATTGTCCTGGTAACAAATATTTATTGACTTTATTGAAATCAAGACAAAAAATACTTCTGTAATGTACTATAAAATGAGTAGTCCTTTACCACTGTCTTTCAAAACAAATAAAAATAGTAATTTATGCAATTAGAAAAAAATCAATTTTTTATATTCATTTATTCATTCTTAAAATCTGTTGCACATCAGTGCTTATGTGTCAAGCACTGTGCAGGCAGAAAAGTTAAATAAAATGGAACCCTACTCAAGAAGTACTTTTGAGAAAATAAAGTAGGGAGTTCCTGTTATGTCTCAGTGGGTTAAGAACCCAACTAGTATTCCTTAGGATGCAGGGGTTCAATCCCCGGCCTCACTCAGTGGGTTAAGGATCCTGCATTGCCATGTGTAGGTCGCAAATGCAGCTTGGATCTTGTGTTGTTATGGCTGTGGTGTAGGCCAGCAGCTGAAGCTACGATTTGACCCCTAGCCTGGGAACTCCCATTTGCTGCAGGTGTGGCCCTAAAAAAAAAAAAAAGGCAAAGCATAAAAGTAAAAATATAAAAAATTATGTGGCAGTACAGTGCAGGATATAATTAACTGTACCTAGCATAATTGAGTGACATTAGAAACATAAACTTTAATTCCCTCAACAGTTACCAGTTTCCAAGGAATCAATAAATTGTAGGACACTTAAATAAAATTTGTCTTCTTAAAAATTAAAATATTGCAATGAGAATTCCTTAATAGCCTGCCTTTAATAGGTTTACAGCACAATTCCTTATTATTTTAAAGTGATATTTATTTATTCATTAAATCAAAGAACATTTGGGGGTGCTTCATATGAGCCTGGTTATATGTATTTTGACCATATATAATTTGACCAATCCATGAGTAACAGTCTTAAATTCACAATTTTTCTTGATTGTGAGAAAAGATGTTAGATGTTAATCCCATCTTATTACTATCTTCTTAATAGTAATAGAGGAATCATTATCATTATATCATTTAGAGATCCAGTCCTACCAATTTTGAGGACAGAAGCTAGTCTGGCCAATTGACTGGAGTCACTGAGCTGATCCTATTTTCATGGATCATTTCTACTTTCCATCACTTAGACATAAATCCTTAAGATCATCTTTAAAGGGTATGTTAGAAAAAGAACTAAAAAGGGCCATAAAATTAGAAAAATATGAATTGTGAGCAGAAATAGCAACATAACTAAGTTTTGATAAAAAGGTAGGGGATGTGAATCCACATAAATACAATTTTTCTGATATTGTGATGATCTGAGTTTTGGAAAAATAGAGTAAATAATATAGAAACTAAAAATAAAAGCAATATAATAGTAGTGTTTAATAAATTTTAGGTCTATTGGAAGCCTACACACAACATTACACATAGGTAGAGTTCATTCTATTAAATAACAATCTCTTAAATTTTACATTCTTGAGACTTGGTGTCTTCCAAGCTAGAAAACTTTCTAGTTTATAAAAGGATCTGTGTTTCCTTAGTAAAAAAACTACTTTTTAGTTTGTTAGTGCTCTAAATCTTTATTTTCCTTTATATATTTTGTTCTTTACACTATATTAAAAATGAAAACAAACAAATATGCAATGTAACTGCTAGCATATAAAGTTAACTCCTAGAGCATGGGCTTGTGCTTAAGGATGTGTGAGCAGTAAACAGAAAACTGCATTTAATTGCTACATCAGACAAACAGAAGCAGGCATGCTGGAGGTACTTGGATACACTTCAAAATGTACTGTTAATTATTATAGTCTGGAAAGAATTTTAGGTTAGTGTGCATGTGTGTTTCTGGAAGGGTTCCTAGACTATGATGATCCAGGACAATTTACCCCTGGAAAATCAGAGTTAGGGGAGCAATGCATATTTCATTCTAGTGCCAATATGTGTTTTCTTTGTAGAATGCTCTTACATGCATTTAAAGTATATTATAGTTTACATTAAGTCTGTTCTTTAAGAAATGCAAAGTTTGGCACATTAAAAGGCATTTTAATCAGAGCAGTTAAATATAATTATATAAACAAATGTGTAGAGCAAATTTAGATATATCCATACATGAAGGATGGCTACGTTCAGAGGAGACCATCAAAGACTTTAGCCCTAAGATATCTTCCTAATGGCTTTCCCTCTTTATTATTGTAAGATCCATTGCCCTTGAGTTACGATACCTTGTCACAAAGAAACCTCTTTAAATGTAAATATCTTTGCAAGAGTCACAAATTAACCCAGTAACCATTCAGTGTGAATATCAGCTCAGTTTACTAATTTATATATAGACTTTAAGACTGATAGTAACAGTTTATTTTGATGATTGAGTTGAAAGACAGAGGCGAACTAATGGAAAAAATAAAACACTTTTGGAGAAATAAACATGAAAAGAGTGGATTGGGGTGCATAAGTAATGCATAAGTAATGAAATGTTTATGCATAAGTAAGACACATAAAGCTCAGAGAGGGAAGTGTCGAAGTATTACATAAGAATTATGTAACACTGCCAATGAGATGCCAGTTAAGGGATCTTGTTTCTTCAAGTACCCAAGACAAAGCATAGCAATACAGAGTATCCTATAATTGCTGTCCAACATTTCAAAAACTACTTCAATTTTGAAAATTCCTGTGAAAGCACATCACCAAACATATCCAGATAAATGGACTTTTTCCATGGTACTGACCACATCTTACTCACTTTAACACCTAACTTCAACTAGCAAGGTTACCCAGCCTGTGGTCTCTCCTTAGAATACCCTTCGGAAAATATTCAGAAGAGCTAATACAATAAAGTGCATAATTGTAAAGTGGTTAACTAGGCTATTTCCTTTTGGTTGTTTTTGCCATCTATAATGAATCAACGTCATAATAATAATAACATTCAGCACACAGTCACTTTTTACCTTTTTTTAGGTGTAGAGGACAAGTGCTCGATATAACTAAAGGTAATGATATTAAAAATCCCTTTAATAATATTTCCCATAGTTATTTAGCAAGCAGTCTGTTTTATTATAGTGTTATGCTAAGGAACTCTACTCTCTGAAGGCTTAAGAAACACTCCACATTGGTTGTAATTGGTAAGCATTGGATATAACCTGGATCTGAATTACATAATTCCCAGATCATCCTTGTCCAAGAGAAATTGCATTTTTGCAACTGAAATGTGCTATTGGTAATCTAATCATGAACAATTTCAAGGTTACATTAGACATCCAATCTGATATTTGAATATACTTCTTGATTCATAACTGTACTCTGACAGTTTCATCACATCTCATTACTAGTATAGTTGTCCTATTTCTTATATTACCACTGAGTCCAAATAAAGAAAAAAAACAGGTCTGCTTTTAGTGACAAGTACATGTGACTAACACTGACTACATTACCCACTATTAATAATAAGCACATTCAATGGGCTAGGCAAAAGAAATAATAATCTCTTTGGACCTATGGTCTCAAAAGCAAACTGTTTTGTTTTTTCATATTTCTCTTGTCAGTGATTCTTTAAAAGTAAGTCATTAAAAGTGTCCATCTGATTTCAAACCGAAGAGATCTGCCATATTCCTGGCCCCCATATGTAAATGGTTTATTTTTAGATATTATATTAACCGCTACCAGTCTATTTGTTGCACTGTGTGCCAATCACCACTCAGTTTCATCTACTGGGGAGTAAGAGAGGAGAAAGAGATGGAGGGGATTTTAGATATATCTAAAATATTTTATTTCTTAAAAATAACCTACAGAAATCTGAGTAGTGAGTTTGTGATGACAGTATTCTTTTGACTTTTTATGTTTTAAAATAGTTAATATTGAATATTTAAATATCCAATTTGGATTGAGTTAGATTGTATTAGGTTAGAACTTAGAAACAGTTGACTGACACCATACTTGGAATACAAAAATGTTTAACATCGGATTTTTTTTTGTCAAATTTTAACAATTCTCAAATATTAATGAAGTATTTCTAACTTTAACATTTCTAACTTTTAACATTTCTAACTTTAACATTTTAAATGATGAGATATCTTTATTTTAAATCTACCTTAAAAATTTTTAGTTTTAATTTATGGTTGCCAGTAACTTTCTAAGTTTTCCTGTATTCCACTAATAGATACGTGTTTGTATATTTTCTATTGACAATTCTTGTAAAAAACTGAATTCTAACATATATTTTAACATATTTATAAAGGCAATCTTCTAAAACTATGTAATTAAAATTATTTAAGTATTTGTTTTTTCTTTTGGTCAACTTGATCTTCAAAGGGTAAGTGTGGAGAATTTAACTCCCTCTACCATTATGTTTCTGTGAATTTCTACTCTTAATTCTACTGAAATTTTAAAATATATTTCAACATGGTATTATAAATGTTTAAAAATTCCATTTTGTTTTCTTTTTAGGGCTGCACCTGTGGCATATGCAAGTTCCCAGGCTAGGGGGTCAAATCAGAGCTGCAACTGCCAGCCTACACCACAGCCCCAGAAATGTGGGATCTGAGTTACAGACTGAAGTGTACTTCTGGACCTATGTGGCAGTTCGAAGCAATGCCAGATTCTTAACCCACCGAGCAAGGCCAGGAATAGAACCCACATCCTCACAGACACTATGTCAGGATCTTAACTGAGCTACAATGGGTACTCTATAATATGTATAAACATTCTTAACAGTTCTCTAATGTAGTTGGTTCCTTTGATAATAGAAAATTATTTGTTACATTTAATGCTATTCTTAAATCTGACGTTATCTGATATTAATATGTCCACTCTTCATTGTGTGATTTTCCACTACATAATCATTTTTATGTAACACTTGTCATTTCAATATGTTTCTTGAATATAGCATAGAGGGTAGTTTTGACTCAACCTGAAATTTTGTCTTTTAATAAAAATTTGAGTATGTAAGATGTTTTTTCAATTTACCTTGTTTTCTGTTTTTATTTTTTCCTTTATGTTACTTAACAATATGCATGTGACTGGGCTGTTGTGAAGATTAAATAAGCTGATAATTACAATTCCTGGCCAACATGGTTCACTTAATAAATGGTACCAATGTATTTGTTTGCCTTTTATGTCCTTTCCTACCTGATCTATGCTTTGGTGTCTGATAACCTTGGAAGGTATGATTGATGTTATAAATTCTACTGAAGATAACTTTTAGTTTTAAATGATATATGTGCATTCAGGTGAGGGCAAATTATCAATATGGGAACACTGAGGCTAGATAGAACTTTAATACTATTTGTTTATGAGTATGATTTATTCCCTTCTCTATCAAAATCATGTCTCCAACACATCATGAATTAATAGGAAGCTATTTTTATTTACCTGTTTTTCCTGACATTTTTTCCTACACTAAATTTTAATGATTTACTACAGTGAACTTTTACAACACACAGAGTGTCTCTTTCTTTAGAACTTGTGTTTTAGCCTTCTGCCCTCATTTGTCTTGAGACAAATATAGATAATGCGTGCATCAGCAGCTGATTTCTCTTTAATCAAAAACAGGATTGTTGAAGTCTGTAGTTTAGGTGCAATATAAGCAGCAGGAAAAGGATGCCAAGCCAAAAAGTTAAATACATGGTTTGCACTGGATTTATCTTTGTATGGGGGCAGGCTGCAATACCATGCACACCACAAAACAGTATTGATCTCCTGTTGAAATGCTTGCTTATGAGTTCATGATTCACTCAGAAGTGAGGCAATACTTCTGCAAAATCATTAGCAGTTTTACGCATCTATTAAGTGATCTTATTACCATTTTTAAAGTGGGCTCAATTTGTTACTTTTTGGATAGCTCATCTTTCACTGTACTCAAACCTACTAATATGGCACTTCACAAAAGAAAGAACGTACAATGTTGTGAGTGATTATAATTTGCCCAGATTGCACATTGTATCCTCTAACCCTCACTATGAACTTTTCAGAAAATGCTTGCCCCAATGCTGCTAACAGGAATAACTTGGATATTCTAACAGGAAATGTCCAGATGTATCCTTGGAACTGAACTACTCTTTCAACCAATCCACATCACCCCTACATTCCTAATGTTCTAGCTCTTTGTGCATATTTAGCTAGATTTACCTAACAGGGCTGAGATGGGCAGGATTTTAAGAATTTTCCTTAAAATTCTTTGAAGAAAAAAGTCAGAAAATGTGAACATTTTACCAATTTTTATTGAAATTACATGGGACAGCCCCCAGAGGACACAGCTATGACCCTCTACAGTTATAGCACTTTGGAGCCTATGATGGCCTCATTGATGCTCCCATGAAACCGCATAAAAACACAGTTTTGACCTAACTTTCTCAATGACAAGAGCCTGTTACAGAAATCCATGGTGTTTCCCTATTCAGTTATTCTCTATTCCGAAATCAGACACTGGATATCACTGATAATCTCATGGGTAGAAGGGCCAAAATAAAGATCATGTCCCAGTACAGCATGGCCCCTCAATAAGCCAAATTAGCCATCTATACAATTCTAAGTATTCTTATAGGGGATGCATTTTAATATCTCTCAAGATACCAAAAACAAGTGTAGTTGGAAATTTTAAATCACACCTAAATTTCCACTTTAATATTCTGTTTTTAACATTTAAACGGACGTGACACATTATATGAGCTATATGACAGAGTTTACTTAAAACTTGAACAAATATATCACATGCCCATAACACTGTCTTAGCTATTGCACAGCCGTATTATTGCTTTATGTCTCTTTGTATATGCAAAAACTGCTATCACCAATTATGTATTTCTTTCCATGTTTTCAGCTAAGAAAAATTGACACCAAACCTACAATAATACTATATGTAACCATCTCATATGTTTCTCCTCAAGCTCTATAAGATATCCTGTCCTTGCTAGGTCTGGATATCTTTTTCATTCACTAAAGAAGAGCTATCATTTGTTAGGCACCTATTTTGTGCAAACAGGCACTGTCAAGCATTTTAGAAGCAAGGGGTACAACTCTTCCAACAATTCTGCAAGGCATGGTATTTGGCACTATTCTTTAGGACAGTAAAACTGAGATTCAAAGGTCTTAAATGATATAAGTTTTCACAGCCAACAAATAATGGAACCAGAATTCTAATCTAGGCCTGTCCAATTCCAAAGTATGGACATTTTCCCTTGAGGATAAGACCTTTCACCCAAAGCTTTTCTTAAATCCAATTCCCTCAAGGATTTGCTCTATTAGAATGATGGTTTGATAAGTTAACAGATGTTTATCCTTTTATTCACACATTTAATAGGATTTTGTATACTTAATAGTCTTTGTTAGTCCAGTGTATGCAAAAGAAAATTGTACCTCCTTGCCATCTACAGATACCTAGTTACACTTCTGAGAATACAGAAGTGTTAACTAGGGTGGCTTTGAGAAGAAGCGAAGCTTAACAGAAGAACTGGTATCTCAAGTGAGTTTTCTAGAAAGAAGTATTGTATGGACGGGTGCTTGGCTTAAGGAATTTATAAGTAATATTGGGAAGTACCACAATCTTATTTTTTCAGGGACATTCTAGATCTATTTAAGTCAAAATAATGCCCCTATATCTTAAAAGGTTCATATTTTTCAGGAATACACGTTTTTAGGGAGAAGCGTATTTCAGTGTTTCTCCAGTCATACCATCACTATCATTTTGCCCACAAGCAAAACTAGTTTTGAATATTTTTTATGTGTAGTATGAAGATTATAGCTAACCACATCATTTGTTGATAAAATATGATTTTAAAAGCTCAAATGTTAATGGAAATTTGTTCCAAAAAAGTAGCAAAGGAAAACTGGGCATATAGAAAATAAATGCTATTTTATTCTGTCTGAAATAATTCTTTTCTCACATTTATAAAAAAAATGTCTTTAGTTCCAAATTGAGAACATGTTGGTTAAAAAAAAAAATCACCTAACAATATAGGCCAACCATTTTGCTACCATCTGATGATTATTCTTTTATTTTCCCATCTTTGTAGCACATGCTTGAAAAGATGTAAGGAATAATATTGTTCCTCTATGAATGCCCACCAGAGTAAAGTGTTATCCTTCCAACAATTTCAAGGTTTTAATTTGAGAGTAATTATGTTGACCTAATATGTAAAATATTGTGATATTTCATTTACGATTATTTAGGACTTCTGGCAGACTAGAGCACAAATTACAGATATGCATACATCCATGTTTGCTAGCAATCCATTGCCAAACATTATTAAATTTCTAAATTATAGTTAACAACAATAGGTAACTAATTTCCCCATAAGGACTTCTGCTAGGATTCCTACCAATTACAATACCTGAAGCTGACGTGAATTTTAACACTCATATAGGCCTTAAGGCATTTAAGTTTTATTATTTATCTTACCAAAGAGTTAATTCATGGGTCACTGCCGTTAAAATTACAAACACCTTGTATTTTTAAAGGTAAATTCTATTTGATCGAGCATTTGGTTCATCTATTGTTTCAGAGTTGAAAAGCAAAAGATTCATTAATACGGACTTATTTTGATTCTGTTTCTATGTATATTTAATGTAATACTTTAATCCCTTCCCCCCAGGCATACAAGTCAAAGTAAATAAAATGCTAAAAGGATCCAATCAAAAATATGCACTAGTATGAAAAAGGATCCTTTTAAAAAACTTATGCTTAACAGCTTTATTATGTAGATACACAAAATAAATACAGAAGCACAATTCAGTCTGTTTTATTTGAAAAAAATCCAGTAACTTTCCAAAGCACAAACTAAACCAAGAACCATCTCTGACAGCCAACTTTGACCCTGTCCTTGTGATCTTCTTGGCAACATAATTTGCACCCTGTAGAAGAGAAGATGACTTTTTCCTATGACAAGACTGTGTTCGACACTGGTTAATTAGCACACAGATGGCAGGGAGGCTGCCCATTTTACCCCCTACTATACAAACCGCACATTTATATGCAGCACATATTGCAAAGTGGAATATTTGCACAAGTCGTATGGCAGTAATCAGGTCCTCACTTTTGAAAGTTAGAATAAAAAGAAGGTAATGATTATGAACTTCAAAGTACAGTGCACTCAAATAATTGGACAAGCTTCATTGAGAAAAGGCAAGGCGCAATTTACTGTGCTGTTCTTATAATTTAAATCTTAATTCTTAGAAAAGGAAACTGTATATATGAAATTTACCTAAGATACTCAAGAACTGGTTGGCAACATGAATGCAGTGTGATTTAAAGGAAAAGTGAAGAAGTGTCATATATATTTGACTTAGAAATTCACTTGAGGGTTTTGTTTAAATATAGAAATCTGAAAATAATAAAACACACCATACTTCACACAGGGATGCTTCACTGGGAATGAGGACACTGAACAAAACAGAGCTAGAATCCCTTGCCTAGAGCAGTACATCTCCTGTTCCTGACTCCATATCCAAGACAGAGAGGATTTCCCCTCCAACTGATGAACGGCTGTGAAAAGTTTAAATATTTATGTTCTTACGAAAAATACACCTGAGTTTAAGGAAATTGCTATAGGTATGGTTTCAGAAGGTTTCTCTTGACATATGGGCTGCCCGAGGCACGTGAAAATAAATAAGGAGATAGTAAGTGTTTACTGACAAGTTAATTGAGAATTCGCTCTATTTAACTGTCACCTGATATAGATATTCAAAACCTGAAAGAGCCTATAGAAAACATGCAACATTCAAATCTGCCTATCTGCGAACAAGGTATCTTCTTTATTGATTTTTTAAATTAACTTTCCCTATATCTTCCTTTCTTGGTTAAATTTTTTAAATCGCTTAAAAAATGATTTCAGAATGTTAAATAATATTTATACAACATTTGAAGCAAGAAATATTTATTTCAAGACTCTGTTTCTCCTTGAACACATATTTGTTTTGGTTGAACCATCACCAGTATTATGAAATATGTTTTGGTACACTCTGCTAAAATGTCTCAGCAATTAAATCTAAAAGAACTCCTATTTCTGAATTATATTCCAAGTACCAAGTTAATTTTCAGATCATTTATTTTCTAGTTATTGCATTCAAAATGCTACATTCATACAGTCCCAACCAATATTATAAAATTTACGAAATGTGATCTTTCAACAATTAAGAAAAGCAAAGATTTAATTTAAAAATGCACATGAATACTTTTTCCTTATATTATTTTTGTTGCAATAAACCAGGCCTTTCTGTAGGTTTTCCAAGCTAGCCTTTGGGACAGACTATATCTTCATGCTTCCCTGGCTATGACACTTTTCACTTTGAAGATGTCAAATGAAGAAAAGCAGCATCACATAATTTAGAAGTGAGAATGAATGAGAGCCCTGAGCACTGGTCATCCTTGAAGCAGAAAGCTTAATGTGCATTCCAGATAAGAAATCTGCTGCAAAGGGCAAGGACTTAGAACCAGAGCCAGAGCTTATACCTGCCCTTCACGATTCTTTAAAAGACCACACTGTACCAACTCATTTGGAAGGAAACTTATTATTAATGGAATAGATTTTTCTTTTCCTTCCTTTTCTTCACCCCCTTTCTCTTTTCAGTTTACAAGCATTATATTCAGCTGCTTTATAGGAGAAGTACTGTTACAGCTACTATTTGTGTAAAATATAACCCTGTCATCTAACCAAGACTTTAGTAAGTGGCTTTGAAATATAAGTCTAGATCTAGCCTGTTGATGAAATAAATCATAGGACACCTCACTTCATGATTATAAAGTAACATTGCTTAGAATATATTTGTAAGTACAAAGCAGATTATAAAATAATACAAGGTATAGGATGTAGATTTCTACTTATGATACAGAAGCTATAAAAGTGACCTTCTATGGAGCTCCCATTGTGACACAGTGGAAATGAACCCAACTAGTATCCATGAGGATGTGCGTTTGATCCCTGGCCTCGCTCAGTGGGTCAGGGATCTGGCGTTGCCATGAGCTGTAGTGTAGGTCACAGGTGCAGCTCGGATCCGGTGCTGCTGTGGCTGTGGTATAAGCCAGCAGCTATAGCTCCCATTCGATCCCTAGCCTGGGAACTTCCACATGCTGTGAGTGCAGCCCTAAAAAAGCAAAAAGAAAAAGAAAAAAAATTGATCCTCTCACCCAAACAATAAAAATAGCCCAGATATTCTAAAACAAAATTTCTTGAATCCATCAGAAAGCAGTCATAGTGCAAGCAAGATATCTGGATTCCCAAGAGAAAGAGGCATCTTCAAGGTGATACAGGCCTCTCACAAACTGTGTCGCCTGCCTTAAAACATGGAAAGATGAAGCAAGGGACAACATAAGTGAGAACCAAAAAAAAATTATCTAAAATTTTAACAGGAGATCAAGTTTGGGCTAAGCGTATCCATTTGGAAGAGTTGCAGACCCTATACTCAAGAGGAGTTCAACCTCATCTCTATGCGCTCTCCAGTATGCTCAGATCTCCCAAGGCCAAGGAGAAATACTAGGAGCAGTACAGGAACCTGAAGGGAGGCACCTAGGTGAGGCAAGCAGTCTACAGGAAACTGGCAGCTGTGGGTACAGGCACAAATGCCTAATAGTATTTTGGACTCTCATGCAAAGCAACAAGCCTTGAGACTAAGGGAAGAGGCAGCAAAGACACATTGTGGCTGGGGAAAGAGTAAAAGAACAAAAAACGTTAAACTTATGAGAAGGATAAATGATTGTCTTGGTCCTAAGAGCCTACACCCACTCAAGGCTTAGATCTCCTATCATGGAGGAAGAAACAGAAATACCCATTCAAGGTCAAGGTCAACAAGATACATACAGGAGAGGGAGTTCGACTATAAAGTGGAAGGGTGGCCTGCATGCTGAGACTTCCCCATTCACAGCCCAGAGTGCAAGTTTTTCCCTAAACTATGACTGAGCCAGAACAATAGAAAAACCCCATTCCATAATATACGACTGTCATGGAGTAACAAGCAAGAGAGGTCTACTGCACGAGGAAAGCAAAAACATTAATGGAGCCCAGCCACTGTGGTACAGAACTGCAGGGATGATAGGAAGTTGAGAGTGGAGTATTAATTACTGAGAAAAACCCTCCATTAACCCAGTCCTCACCTTAAACACAAGACATAGCCCATCTCTAGAAGAATTTCAAACTTGTAGTGTACTACCTAAAACCATAACAAAGTCAAAACCCAAACACAGGCAATTCCTGAACAGAGAGATTCAATCCCCTACACTAGTGGCCTGGCCGATGTTGAAACCTGCCCCTTCCTATTAAATAATATTCTCTACATCAATAGCTGTTGTGTTTCTATAACCAATACAACAGAATCAGTAGCCATACTACAGCCATTGTTAATTAAAAGGAAGTATTGATAAATGTAGCAATATGGTGTATCTCAAAAGCATTGTACTAAGTGAAAAAAAAAAAAAAAGCCAGGGGTAAAAGACTACATGTATCATGATGAAAATGAAAAAAAAATGATCAGTGGTTATCTGGCTTTGTAAGGGAAAGGTGTACTGATTGCAAAGGAGCATGAAAGAACATTTGGGGAGGATGATTATATATTTATCTTGACTTTGGTGTTGTTTACATGACAATATACATTGTCAAATTTCATATAACAGTATATCCTATTTTACTTTGTGAAAATAATCTCATTGAATTTGACTAAAAAAGAATGTAGTATACACAAAGCCATAAAAAGAGGAAAGAGAAAGAAAATACAAGAAAGGAATAGGAGTTCCCTTCATGGCTCAGTGGTTAATGAATCTGACTAAGAACCATAAGGTTGCGGGTTCAATCCCTGGCCTTGCTCAGTGGGTTAAGGATCCGGCGTTGCCGTGGGCTGTGGTGAAGGTTTCAGACGCGGCTCGGATCCCACATTGTTGTGGCTGTGGCGAAGGCTGGCAGCTACAGCTCCTGTTAGACCCCTAGCCTGGGAACCTCCATATGCCACGGGTGTAGGTCTACATAAAAAAGGCAAAAAGACAAAAAAAAAGAGAAAGGAATAAGGAAAGGAAATGTATAAACATCCTGAAATTTTGGACAAAAATGTTTATTAAAAATAAAAGCTATATGTAGAATGTGAGTTGTAAAAAGAAATACTTTTCAAATAATATTTCTACCTTTTAAACAAACATATTGTTAAGGAAAGTTCTAAAGAAATATTTACTATGACACAAATATATTACTATTCACCATGAATAGCATTTTAATTCTTATTCTTACATTGCAGATAACACCCTTCTAATACCTTCACTTACTTAAATTGAGAATTCTTGACTATTTTTCTTAGTCATGGCAGTGAGTTCAGGCCTAATTCATCTTTGTGTGGTAAGCAAAGATCACAAATTTAGCCTAGTTATTTAGTGTAACAGCCCAAACTTATTAACAAAGAAAGATTTTATTTAAAAAAAACCCTCAAAACCATGATAAAATATATTTTACATCAGATCCTATTTGATTGTCAATACTAATAGAGAGTTCAATAGGTTTGCAAAACTAACAACAGAATTTAAAACTTCAAATGCTTTGTAAAGTTGGAAAGTAAAATACTTTAATAAAAATTAATGTAGAAAGAAAAGATGGCAGAGTAGAAGGCTTTGAGTTCAGTTCCATCACAAAAACATCAAAATCACAACTAACTGATGACACAAACAGATGGAAAGATATACCATCCTCTTGGATTAGAAGAATCAAAAACTGTCAAAATGACTATACTACCCAATGCAATCTTCAGAGTCAATGCAATCCCTATCAAATTACCAATGGCATTTTTTATAGAACTAGAATAAAACAATTTTACATTTGCATGGAAACAAAAATGACTGAATAACCAAAGCAATTCTGAGAAAGAAAGAAAAACAGAGCTGGGGAAAGCAGTCTCCCTGACTTTAGACTATACCACAAAGGTATAGTAATCAAAACATTATGGTACTGGCACAAAAATAGAAAGATCAGTTAAATAAGATAGAAAGCCCAGCAACAAACCCCACAAATCTAAAGTTAATTAATCTATGACAAAGAAGGCAATAATATACAATGGAGAAAAGACAGTCTTTTCCATACATGTTGCTGGAAAAACTGGATGGCTACATGCAAAAAAAAAAAAAAAATGAAATTAGAACATTCTCTAACACCGTTCAGGAAAATAAACTCAAAATGGATTAAAGACCATTTAAAGCTCTTAGTGGAAAACACAGGCAGAACACTATGATATAAATTACAGCTATATCTTTTGGGATCCATGTCCTAGAGTAATGAAAATAGAAAGAGAAATAAGCAAATGGCACCTAATTAACCTTAAAATCTTTGCACAGCAAAGGAAACCATAAAAACAAAAATAAAAGCCCATCGAATGGGAAAAAAGTCTTTGCAAACAGATCAACCGACAAGGGATTAATCTTAAAATTATACAAACATCTCAGGCAGCTCAATATCTAAAAAGCAAATAACTCATTTTAAAAAATGGGCTGAAGATCTAAATAGAAATTTTTGCAAAGATGACATGCAGATGGCCAAAAAACACATGAAAAGAGGTTCAATATTGCTAAGAATTAGAGAAATGCAAATCAAAACTACAAGGAGGGGTGTCCCATTGTGGCTCAGCAGGTTAAGGACCTGATATAGTCTCAGTGAGGAGAGAAATTGAATCCCTGGCCTCACTCAGTTAAGGATCTGGCATTGCTTCAGGCTGCAGCATAGGTTGCAGACGTGGCTCAGATCCACAGTTGCTGTGGCTGTGGCATAGGCCTCAGCTGCAGCTCTGATGTGACTGCTATCCTGGGAACTAACATATGCCACAGGTACAGGGGTATAAAGAAAGAAAAAAAAAGAAAAATGGGAGGTATCACCTCATACCAATCAGAATGGTCATCATAAAAAAGTCTACATATAGTAAATGTTGGAGAGGGTTTGGAGAAAAGGGGACCCTCCTACACTGTTGTTGGGAATGTAAGTTGGGATAACCCCTATAGAGAACAGTATGGAGGTTCCTTAAAAAAACTAGAAATAGAACTACCATATGATCTAGCAATGGAGTATTACTTAGCCATAAAAAATGAAATAACGCCATCTGTAGCAACATGGATGGACCTAGAGATTATCATACTTAGTGAAATAACTCAGAGGAAGATAAACCTTATATGATATCATTTATATGTAGAATCTAAAATAATGGCAAAAATGAACTTATTTACAAAACACACAGACTTCAAAGACAAACTTATGGTTACCAAAGGGGAAAGGTTGGGAGGTGGAATAAATTAGAATTTTGGGATTAACATATACACACTATTATATGTAAAAGGGATAATCAACAAGGACCTCCTATATAGCACAGGGAACTCTATTCAATATTCTGTAATCACCTATATGGGAAAAGAATCTGGAAAAGAATAGATATATGTATAACTGATCACTTCGCTGTACGCGTGAAACTAATACTATACTCCAATATAAAATAAAAATTAAATTGAAAAACAAACATTATCAAAATTATAACAAAAATCAAAAACCAAAAAAAAGCTAATGTAAAACTGAATGTATGAGAAAGTGCAAAGCAGATAAAAAAAATCTGACTAAAATACAAATGTTGGGTATATAAGCAAGCAAGTTGAAACCTGTTTCAGGATTAATAGGCAGTAGAAATTTGGTAGTTGAAGGCTCAAGCCAAGCTCTAGCTCAAGAGTTAAGCCAACTCTGTTTAAAGGATTACAGTACCATTTACTATATGAGTTCCATTGGCAATTTTTAAAATCTCTTTAAGCATCAGTTTCACATCTATAAAATGGGGATTATAACCACACTTTTCTTGTTTATAGAATTGTTTATGATGCATAATATATGAAATAAATAACCTGGAAAGCATTCAATATATGTTTAATGTTGTGTTATTTATGATTAATAATTTTGCTAACACATAGGAGACAATCAAGTGTTTTATTTCAAGTAGCATTTACTTGTTTGACAACTACTTATTCCTTCAAGATAACCCTTTGCTTATCTTAAATAATCATTGATAAATGAGAGGAGCTAGTATTTCAAAAATATGTTTGAATATAACAAGACTGAAATCTCAAAATCAAGGAATGAAGTTTAATCACCAGTTTGTGAAGGAGCAGCTTTTCTTAAATCTGTAATAATTTTTGTGACAGATTCGTATATACCTTCATTATGAACTGAGCAAATTATGATGCAAATTTAAAGTAAAACTATATAGGGAGAAAAGAGGTTAATATCATTACTTCTCAAGCAAACTAAAGTAGCAAATTAGGTGAGAAAAGAGGGTGAGAGTGAAGGAAGGGAGACGGATATAAAATACACACAATAGCAGTTTAAAGTTAATTAGCAAAGGAACAAAGGTTCAATAGCTCATAGATCCATCGGAGCATTTTGAGATCATGTAAAATTTAACCTGCATTGAAAAACTGTTGGGAGCATAAAATAGAAGATATAAAATGAGAATATTTTGCTTGACCCGAGTCTCATCCTATCTGTGACTTCACTGTCTGGAAAAATCACTCAACTCTTTGAATTCAGTTTACTCAAATGCAAATGAGAAGATTTAAGAATTCTTTTTAAGTATATACATTTGCCTGTGGAACTCTTAAATCAAATGCTGAGCAAATAAGTGTTTAAACATCTTTTGGGCAAGATACTGAACAGGAGGAGAAAAACACTGAATTTCTTTTTCATAAACAGATTCAAACTTGTATACACTTCATTGAGTTAATTAGTTTTAAGAAAATAATGTAAGTTGTCATGTTTAAACCTGACAAAGTAATCTTTAGGATAGGTGCATTCTATAAAAAGTGATCTAGTTTTAATGAGATCTCACAAAATTAGACACAATTAAAATGGAACAGATTTGCTCTATAATCACTATGGAACAGGAATATTTTATTTGTAGAGGCTAATTTATCTTTAAAAATGTTTTCAAAGGAAGATAAAAAGGTTATTTGAAAGAATACAATAAAAATAGCAAAATTTATTATTACTTAACATTAATTATAATTTTTTAATATTATTTGAGAATAGGACCTGGATAATAAAAATTTAGCTATCTTTTTATATTGTTACACACGAAGTTTCAAAATACAAAGGTTCAATAATATTTTAAGTCACATAAAATAAAACTTTCACTTCTAATTCACACATTCTTGTATACAGGGTAACCCTTGACATATTCTTTTTAATATTCTACATGCATCTCAAACTACATATGTACAAAATTAAACTCAAGAAATTTTGCTTCTTATCCTCCAGTGTGCTTGCTCTATATTCCAGTAAATGGAATGAGAGTTTATCAAAACTATGAAAGTAATTCTTAATTCCTCTTTTTCCTTCCCCTTATATATAGTAAAATGGAAATCCTATTAGAAATATCTTATAAATTAATCTAGTAATAGCGCATGCAGAAATAAAAAGACAGATAACACGATGTGTTATGAAAACCTCAATCAATACTTAAGCCATTTTTGACCTAGGACACAGAGAACATAAAAGGAAATATGAATAAATATTGATTAATCCAAAAGAAAGCAGGAAGGGAGTAACAGAATAAAAACAAAAAACAAAGAAAAAAAAAGATAGGATATATGAATGTCAAATAGTAAGATGGTGGATTTAAATCCAACCATA
>PVHT020000077.1:30327713-30551661 GCA_004024745.2 Catagonus wagneri
TAAATCCAACCATAAATAGAATGTATCTGTAGCAATCACTTTAAAAGGCAAGTTTATAGTTTATAAATATCAAAAGGATAATAAGAGGATATTAAGAACAACTTTAGGCCAACAAATATGATAACTTAGATATAAGACGATTATCTGAGGGGAAAAAGAAAATTAAAAAAAATAGGAAGCAAAAGAAAATTTAAATAAGCTCTCTATATTATTAAAATTTGATTTTTTTTTTTTTAGGGCCACACCTGTGGCATATGGAAGTTCCTAGGCTAGGGACCCAACTGGAGCTGCAGCTACTGGTCTATGCCACAGACACAGCAACACGGGATCTGAGCTGCATCTGTGATCTACACCACAGCTCATGGCAACACAGGACCCTTAACTCACTGGGTGGGGCCAGGGGTCCAACTCACATCCTTATGAATACTAGTCAGGTTCATTACCACTAAGTCCTGACAGTAATTCCCAAAATTAAGTTTTAGTCAAGGCATTTCATACAAAGAAAATTCAAAGTGCAGATCATTTCTCTTATGAATTCTATGGAACATTTAAAAAAAATTATCATTCTTATACAAACTCTTTCAGAAAACAGAGGAGGTCATGCAGTATTTAACCTGAAACCATATCTGTTAAGACATTACAAGGAAAGAAAACTATAGGCCGTATCCCTCATAAAAACAGACTCAGATATCCTTAAGAAAACTTTGTCCAAAATAGTCTAACACTACTCAAAAATGATAGTACATCATGCCCAAATGTGGTTTATACTATAATGCAAATTTGGCTCAAAACTCAAAAGAAAATCAACGTATTTTACCAAAATAGCTGAAAGAAGTAAAAAAAATTATATATACATATTTAAAATCATCTTGATAGATGCAGGGAAAGCATTTGACTAAATGTAAAACTATGCATGAAAAAAATTTAGCAAATTAGAAATGAAGAGATATGAAGTTCCTTGATTTCATAAAAGACATTTGAAAAATCAGAAGCTAAATTCAAATTTTAAAAAAAAATTAAAAAAAATAAAGTAAATTCAAATTTAATGGTAAAAGACAATGTATTTCTGAGATGAACACAATGGGTATGTGCTTTCACAATGCCTATTTGATATTATACTAGAGGTCCTAGCCAGCGTAGTAAGGCAAGTGGAATAAAAGCATAATGTTTGGAAAGGAAGACACAGAACTTTATTCTCCAAGGACATGACCTTCTCCATAGAAGAGCCTAAGTACTAAGAAAACAACAACTGGAATTAATAAGTTTACAAGGTTGCAGAATGCAAAGCTAATATTTTAAAAGTTGCCTTTATATGAACAACAGAAAATTTAAAATTTTAATTAACAAAATATAATTTATAATAGTATCAAAAATACCTATGATAAATGCAACAAAAGACATGCAAAATCTGTACTCAGAAAACTACCAAACATTGCTGACAGAAATTTTATTTTATTTTTTTGTCTTTTTGCCTTTTCTAGAGCCGCACCCGCGGCATATGGAGGTTCCCAGGCTAGGGGTCTAACAGGAGCTGTAGCTGCTGGCCTTCGCCACAGACACAGCAACGCGGGATCCGAGTCTGCAACCTTCACCACAGCTCACGGCAACGCCGGATCCTTAACCCACTGAGCAAGGCCAGGGATCGAACCCGCAACCTCATGGTTCTTAGTCGGATTCGTTAACCACTGAGCCACGAAGGGAACTCCGCTGACAGAAATTTTAAAAGATTTAAAAAAATAAAGATATGCTCACCGACTGGAAGACTATATAGCTTATGCAATTCCAATTAGCATTACCCACAAACTTTTTTTTTTTTGTAAATCAACAACCTGATTCTAAAATTCATATTAAAATCTGAAGGAAACAGAGAAAATAAATTTTAAAAAGAAAAAAAGAGGGCTTAGCCTTCTTGATTTTGAGATTTACTGTAAAACTAATGTAAAGTATTGGCACAAGGATAGACATAAGATCGTGGAAAATAGTAAGTAGTCCAGAAATAGACTTATGCATATACAGTCAATTGATTTTCAGTAAAAATCTCAGCATAAACTAAAGAAAAATAAATGAATCTAGATATTTTACCCCTTTCACAAAAATTAACCCAAAACGGGTCATTTACCTAAATATAAATACAAAACTACAAAATTCGTAGAGTGTAACACAGAAAACCTAGATGATTTTGGGTTTGGTGATGTCTTTCTTTCTTTCTTTTTTTTTTTAAAGGCTGCACCGATGGCCTATGGCAGTTCCTGGGCCAGGGATTGAATCTGAGCTTCAGCTGTGACCTGAGCTGCAGCTGTGGCAATGCTGGATTCTTTTAATCCACTGTGCCGGGCCAGGGATTAAACCCATACGTCCATAACAACCCAAGCCACTGCAGTCAGGTTCTTAACCCACTTTGTCATCGCAGGAACTCCCGGTGATGACTTTTGAACTGTAACATCAAAGGCATGGTCCATTAAAGACAGAATTGATAACATTAAATACTCTGTTCTGTCAATGTCAAGAGAGTAAAAAGCCACATACAAGCAGAAAATATCTGCCAAAGGCATATCTGATAAAGGACTGTTATTCAAAATATGAAAATATTTTTTTTTTTTTTTTTTTTAGGTCTGCACCTGCAGTATATGGAGGTTCCCAGGCTAGGTGTCAGATTGGAGCTACAGCTGCTGGCCTACACCACAGCCACAGAAAGCAGGATCTGAACCATATCTGTGACCTACACCACAACTCACAGCAATGCCGAATCCCCAACCCCGGGGCCAGAGATCGAAACTGCATCCTCATAGATACTAGTTGGATTTGTTTCTCCTGAGCCACAATGGGAACTACCTAAAAAGAATTCTTAAGACTCAAATATAAGAAAACAATCCAGTTAAAAAATGAGTCAAAGATTTTAACAGCTACCTCATCAAAAAAGATATACAGATGACAAGCATATGAAAAGGTGCTCCACATCATATGCCTCGTGGAAAATGCAATTTAAAATAGTGAGATATGAGTACATATTAAAACGGCCAAAACCCAGAACACTAACAACCCCAAATGCTGATGAGGAACAGGGAATCTCATTCACTGCTGGTAGGAAGGCAAAATATATGGCCACTTTGGAAGGCAATTTTGCAGCTTCTTACAAAATTAAACATTCTTACAATATGATTCAGCAATTGTACTCCTTAGTATTTATCAGGAGGTATTGAAAACTTATGTCCACACAAAAATCTGCACATTTACATCAGCTTTATTTGTAATTGCCAAAACATGAAACAAAGATGTTCTTCGGTGTGTGAGGTACATCTAGACAATGAAATACTACTCAGCACTAAAACAAAATAAATAAAACCAAGAAAAGACATGGAAAAAACTTAACCGCATATTACTATAAGTCACAGAAGCCAAGGGAACATAGCCTAGCATGCTTACAACTATATGACATTCTGGTAAAGGTGAAACTGTAGTGACAGTAAAAAAAAACCAGTGGTTGCCAGCAGCACTGGGGGAGAGAGGGATGAATAGTTGGAGCACAGAGAATTTTTAGGGCAGTGTCAACTCTTGTCTTATACTATAATGGTGGATAAATGTTAGTAAACAGAGAATGTACAGCACCAATGGTGAAGCTTAATGTAAATTATGGGCTTTGGGTGATGACGCTTTGGTTCATCACTCGCAAGAAATAAACCGCTTTGGTTTGGGTTTGTCGATGGTCAGGTTTATAAGATGTCTATTCTCTGTTCCATTTTGTTGTGAACCTAAAACTGCTCTAAAAAATAGTCTGAAAAAATTTTAAACTTGACCACATATCTAGCAAACAGTGGAGTGGAAATGGCAGGGTTGGAGTTGTCAAGAAATAAACTCTCTATTAATGTCTTAATCTTACATATAATTTTTCTTGTCTGACACCCTGTCATTTGAAAAGATGGTTATTTTCCAGTTGCATTTTACACTGAATCACTTACCACTGTATATGCTTATTATTAACAATCTGGGTATATGCTTATTAACAATTTTCAGCTCCGGAAAACATGCCATACTGAAGACATCCAATGCAAGAAGAAATTTTAAAATGTCAATTCTAGGGCCACTATTAAAGCAAATGTCTTCACAAAACAACCTGCCAGACTAGTTACTACTTGACAAAATGTTCCAGTATGTTCAAAACAGTTATATGATGTCATGTTTCCAAAGACAAGTGAGAAATTCAGTCAATCATTCCAATGGTTTGTCTACATGAGGCCAAACATCTGTATATAAGACTGATGCTTTACTTTTCATCTGAAAGGTTAAACTCATCTAACACAATAACTCAGCACTTGCTTTGTGCTTTATATTTCAAATGACTTAGACACTATTACTCCTCAAGCCTCAGGATAACTTCACAATATATAATCATTAAGACTATTTCCTAAAGAAACTGAAGCTTAGAATGAATAGGGGACTTGCTAACTCAAAATTAAATTTACAAATTGGAGATTGTTTCCTAGAAAAAAAAAAGGCAAAAGAGGAATAGCTCATAGTGGGTCTATGAGCCAAGATCTCAATAGCTTAATATTTTTTTTAAAGTATACTTGATTTACAATGTTGTGCCAATTTCTGCTGTACAACAAAGTGACCCAGTCATACATACATACATACATACATATATATACATATATATACACACACACACACATTATTTTTCTCATATTATCTTCCATCATGTTCTATCCCAGGAAATTGGATATAGTTCCCTGTGCTATACAGGAGGACCTGGCTGTTTATCCGTTCTAAATGTAAGAGTTTGCATCTACTAACCCCAAACTCCCCATCCATTCCACTTCATTTCCGCACGCCCTTGGCGACCACAAGTCTGTTCTCTATGTCTGTGAGTCTGTTTACTATTTTTTAAAGAGTAAAGCACACTTTTATGTGTCTGTGTGCATGTACAGTCTAGGAATAAGGAAATGAGTTAATACACTTAGCATAATTACCGCTTTTAGGAAAACTGCCCTCTGACCCTCATTGTATTTAGTAAAAGGAGGATCTCTAAAAGATAATATAGACATCAAAGCACTAAGTGTCCATAATGTGAAGGCTCATTGTGTTTCTGACATTGTTTTACTATGTCTGAGTTGGAAGAACAATGATGAAAAGCTTTCCTCTTCTGGGTAAAACACTCAAAAGGGCAGTAATTACCACAGCAAAGAAAGACATGCTTGTTTCTGGCATTTTGCCATTATTAATTTGTCCCAGGACAATTTTGTACCAAGTGCTTTCTATTATTTTTTTAACACGGATAACCACGTTTGCACAGTTAGCAATTGTTTTCGCAATATTAACAAGAAAGAAGAATCTGGTTCAATATGAAGTTCCATTTTTAAGGGTTTCTACTTATTTAAATTGTCAAAGGACGCAGTTGGTTGAGACAAACCCTTTAAAAACCATTCTTATTTTTCGTGCCAAAATTACATACATATGTGTGTGTGTGTGTGTGTGTGTGTGTATGTGTGTGTGTGTGATTTATTATATTTTCTCAATAATCTCATGTTTTGCTACTTGGGTGATTTGTTAGCATGAGTTTTTTTCTCCTTCATGAAAACACCTTAATGAAAAATAATTCCTTTTTGTTGACAGCAAATATGATGCTGTGGCTCTCATGTGAATCAGTGATACACTAGAAAATTTTGAAATTCAGTCAAAACATTTCTCCAAATTATTACAAATACTTCAGGAAAATATGCTTTTTAAATTTTGTCCAAAGCTCTTTGTAAGTAGCCATGTTTCCCCTAATCAAGTTGTTAGGGGAAGAATCAGGACAAAGCTTAAGAGATTTTCTATAACTGTTAAATATTTAATTGTATTGAACATGGCATTTAAGTATGGATTTTGGTGACTCTGAGAGAGCCATTAAAAGACTGGAATCACAACTATAAATTCTATCAAACTATTGACCAGTATACCCACCAACATATCATAGGCTTACAGTATTCTCTGGAGGAATAGTTTCCAGGAAAAAGATAAACTTAAGCAGGCATCTCAAATGCATAAAAACTTCGATTTAGTAAACAATTTATTTCAAACACTAATACAGAAAGTACTACATCAAATACAGATTTACATGTTGCTTGTAATGGTTTTTTTATGTGTTGACTTGGCTAGGCTATAGTCCTCAGCTATTGAATTAAATAGTAATCTACATGTTATTGTGAAAGTATTGTGTAGATGTGATTAAAGTCCTTGACTCTGAGTGGGGAGATTATTTTAAAATTCCGGGTTAGCCTGTTTTAACTAGTTGAAAGGGAGAGCTGACAATTCCCTGAGAAAAGAAACTTCCCCTTTGGAAAGAAACCTCAGCAAACAGCTGAAAGTCCTAGTCTGCCCTTCCCAGCAAAACACCTTAAAGATTTCACTTACCAAGCCAGTCTACACAACTGGGTGAGCCAATTCTTTGCATTAAAGATCTTAATATATGTCTGCTGGGTTTGCTTTTCTGGTTGAACCTAATAACAAGACTATAGGAATGCATTCAGGCTAAGTATAAAATCAATACGATTTAACATACGTTTAGCTCTCAGCTGTAATGATTATATTATTTTTGTTATTTGAAGTATGGTAGAAGAATATGGTTATTGCATCTATGATGGGAAGAAAAAAATATGATGACTATCTATTGGTTCTATGACACAGGAGACAGGTAATAATATTCAACTTCATTTTGAGCATGTTTCAGATCAAATGGTATCATTCTTATTAAACAAGGTCTTGGTTACAGAAAAGGAGTGACTAAAATAATTGTGGAAATAGATAAGGACATGGAGATATTCCCTGACCAAGTAAGAATTCAATATAGCTTAGAAAAAAAAAATCACAGAAGTAATGTTAAGAGGAGTAGGATGGTTTGGGCAGAGGAAAACTGAACTTGATAATAACTGCTGTGTAGGATATATGATTTTATAAGTATGTACTACGAGCTGCAAATTTAAGTTAAAAAGGATGAGGGGCATGCAGTGAAATGGTTGAAAGGAAAACATAAAATCAATTAAGTTGCTTTCGCAAGCAACATAATGCTCTCTGAAGAGTGGTAATGCTCTCTGAAGTGTGGTCTTCAAGCTTTCCTTGAAAAAGATTTCAAAAATGCAGTTTCCCGCACTCTACCTTCAGATTCTTATTCAGCATATATGTAGTAGGCACAGAAATTGTACCACATATAACATATAGCAGTGTTAATTATATCTAGCACATTGTACATAACATCCTTAGTACTTATTTATCTTACAACTGGGATTTTATATACCGCCTTCATTCAATTATCTCTTCTCTGGCTCCTGATAACCACAGAGCTAATCTTTTTCTCTCTGCTTTGTTTGTTTCTAAAGTATAATTGAGGTACAATACTATGTTAGCTCCTGTTACACACATAGTGACTGGATATTTCCAAACATTTCAAAATGATCACTAGCAAAAGTTTAGTTACACTATGTCACCTACAAAGATAACCATGTACAAATAACTATGTACAAACATAGTTATTGACTATATGCCCCACACTGTACATTTCATACCTGGGACTCATTTCACACTGAAAGTTTGTACTTCTTTGTCTCCCTCTCCTGTTTCTTTCCTCTTCCCTTCTGGTAACCACTAGTTTATTCTCTGCATCTGTGAGTCTAATTCTGTTTCATTCATTCATTTGTTTAATTTTTTTAGATTCTACATACAAGTGAAGACATATAATATTTGTCTTTTTCTTTCAGACATATTTCACTGGGAATAAAGCCCTTCAGATCCGTCCATGTTGTCACAAGTGTGTGCGTGTGTGTATGTGTGTATGTGTGTGTGTACACACACATATATTTTTATCCATCTGTTGGTGGACATTTAGGTTGCTTCATATCCTGGGTATTGTAAATAACGCCGCTATGAACATTGGAGTGCTGGTATCTATTCAAATTGGTGATTTCATTCTCCTCAGATATATATCCAGAAGTGGAATTGCTAGATGACGTGGTAGTTCTATTTTTAATTTTTGAGTAGCAATCTCCATACTTTTTTCCCACAGTAGCTCTACCAATATACATTCCCACCAACAGTATACTAGAGTTCTCTTTTGTCCACATCCTTGCCAATAGTTATTTCCTATTTTTCTGGTGATAACCATTCTGACAGGTGTGAAATGATATCTCATAGTGATTTTGATTTGTATTTCCCTGATGATTAGTGATGTTGAACATCTTTTCATGTGTCTGTTGTCCATCTGTATATCTTCTTGAGAAAAGTGCCTATTCAAGACCTCTGTTCATTTTTAATTTTTTAAAATATTGAGCTGTATGAGTTCATTTTATATTTTGGATTTAATACAATCACTATCAAAATAACCCATGACATTGTTCAGAGAACTAGAACAAATAATTCTAAAATTTGTATGGAACCATAAAAGACACCTGAATAACCAAAGCAATCTTAAGAAAAATGAGCAAACCTATGGTATCACACTCCCTGACCTCAGACCATACTACAAAACTGCAATAATCCAAACAGTATTGTATTGGCACAAAAGCAGACACACAGATCAGGGTAGAATAGAAGGCCCAGAAATAAACCCATATGCATGCATTTTTTTTTTTAAATCTGTTTCCTCAGGCAAGGGAAACAAAAGCAAAAATAAACAAATGAGACCTAAAACAAACTTAAAATTGTTTGTACAGTAAGGGAAAGCATTAATAAAATGAAAAGCCTACTAACTGAATGGGAGAAGATACTTCCAAATGATATGCCTGATCGAAGGGGTAAATATCCAAAATAGAGTACAAGCATTATTTGTTTTTCAACACAGAATTATAATCTGAGGGGAAAGGCTTGCCACTTGATTTTCACATGTTGTCCCTAAATTATTTGATGTTGGTATTGTTTCTATAAAATATTTAACATTGCCATGAAAGGAACTAATTTCTTTGATTCTAAATAAGAGGAGCACCAATAAACTAATATTAACCAACTGAAGAAAATGTAAAATTTCAGACTAGCATTAAGAGCTTCCATATATTGTATATAAATAAGGAGTACATTTACACAAGTATCTATTTTTTGAAACACATTAAGGGAAAAGGACTGCTACATTTTCTGAAATTTCTAGAATAATTTCCTAAGCAAAGTGCTCACTGGAATAATCATACAGATTAGATTTTTCAGATTTGTTACAGCACATTTAGTGTAGAAAAATAAACTAGACACTAGATGCAAACTTTTACAGTTTAATTATATAAAAGCCATCTTTCTTTGAGCAGGAAATATATTCTTTGTATCAGCATTTATTTTTATGTTTCAATGCGAGATGGTTTTCCTGTTAAGATCCCTAGGGCTTTGTAGCTGACACAGAGAACTTCTATGACTTCCACAATTTAAAGAATTCCCCAAAGAACCAAATCTCATCATTTTAAATTGCATTATGTGAAAATTAAAACTGTTTTGTTTTTGATACAGTACTAATGAAATGAATAATTTACTTGCATAAAATTGTTGTAGGATAATGATATATCTGAGAGTTCCATAATGTGAAAGAGTTCAATTCAAGTTTAAGATTTTAAATACAGCAGCATTTTGCCATGAATATCATTTCAAAGTCAAAGGGCCCTGGAAGAGCCCAAACACAGATATGTTTTATACTCAGATCGTTATTTTGGAAGCTAATGAACACAAACATCAAGTAAATGATGTATTTTAAGATAGGGGAATTAGTATGGCATAAATTTTAATATGAAGAAAATGTTTTCATTTGTTCTCCCAGCCAATGATAGGAATAGATGTAAACTGTGTAATAATTAATTCAATTTTCTCTTCATTAATTCCCTCATCCCCAGTCTACTGCTCCATCCACTTAAATCCATGGTTAACAGTTGTTGAAGAAATACAATTATGTAAGTCTATATGGAACACAATTTACTTTAGGTTTCCCCAGTCCCTTTAATTTGGATACTGAGAAAATGTGTTTTGTTTAAGCTTAGATTTCTTTTCCCCAAAATTAGAAGGTCATTCCTTACAGTCTACTTTTATAGACTTGTATAAGTTGTCTCTCTATCTAGAATTAAATCAAATCATCGTGAAAATGAGTGGTTTCATAGTGAACTCACTAGTGTAGTCTTATTACTTGTCTCAGCAATGCAGGAGGGCAAGCTCTGTCTAGGAAGGAAAGAATGGCCAGCACAGAGTTCTCCACCAAGATACCAGTGGTGCAAGTTCAAGGGACTCTTCAGGTGGTGGTAGGAACAAAGCTAATTATGGCTGATTTTAAGGCCATTAAAACAAAATAAAGCAAAATGTTGCTATGAGGAGTTAGACTCAGATAAGCAACACTCTAAAAATCATAAATTTATTGATGAGATTTAAAAGCATGGGTAGAAAATGAAGTGTAGAGGGATGGCTACAAAAAGAAAATTTGGGAACTTGGGAGATCCTCAAGTTTCCAAGGTTGAGATATCTAGTTGATTGAAGACCTGATGGTAAAGAGGAGGCCATGAGCATGGAAGCTGAAGAGAGATATACATTTTGAGACCAAGATGTCTGACATACCCCCAAGTAGCAGTTAAATATGGTAAGTTGGATTCCTTTTAAAATTTATAATAAAATAGCATCTTCTTTGCAGAATCTGAGCATTAAAAGATACGAGACAACGACTTATCATTCTGCAAGCATCTGGCCATTTCTTACTCTCTGACTAGCTATTCCTTTCCTTGTTTTCATGATCTGACAGGATATATACGCATTAGGCCAAAGTACAAATAAAGTCATTATCAATCTGTATGCATGGTGGCAGATGTCTGTATTCATCACTGTTTCTGAAGTTCTACGTGACAAACATGCATTTAAAAAAAACATTTTTCTGTACTGAAGGTGACAGTGTAAACTTCAATCTCAAAAAAGTAACAGCGTTTTCTAATGAGATACACAAATCTGCAAATGAAATAATCTACCACATTCTGGTATTTTATAGTTACGTGGAAAAACTTGTAGGACATAAAATTTCCTAGATGAAACCCGCATCTCAGTTAATTAGGAAGGATATAAAATGAACTCTTGAAAACCATCAAGAGTTGATGCTACATCAATAATTTACAGCTTCGAAGGGAAAAGAGGCAGTGTTTAAGAAAAGGAACTTTAGGGGGAAATTCTATTAAACATTAACATGAAAATTAATGACAATCCATCAATTACTAAATATAAATTTATATCTTGAGAAAATCAGGAGCTACTTTGTAGAACATAACAGTTGATTCTTCCATGCAAGAAAATTATTCAAAGATGGTGTTTTCAAATGTAATTAACATCCTCAGTACAGAGACTAAATTCAGTCTATTAACTTATACTGACCATATTTCCGAAACTTATTAACATAAATTATGTCAACTTGTTGCTATAATTTTATTAGTAACAGAAGGATAGAACAAGATATATAAGCACTAAATTAGTAATAAAAATAAATAAAATATTTTCATTTGTGTGTATTTGAACAAGATCATGGGGGTGTATGTAATCACTACTTTATTCCTAAATTATCACTGGGCTTATGATGGTAAGTTCTGAGGTCTATTTTCTCCTTCCCTTATTATAAACCTATTCAGCCTCTTTTATGTTAAGACATGCAAATATGGGCTCTTTGATTGCTTAACTTCAATGTGAAAATAAACCCAGGAGATTCCCACCTTGATACTCCCCACAGGATATATAGTCAGAACTCTCAATCTACCTTTTCCAAAGGCAGATAAAGGTCTTGAATTAGTAGACTGGTGCTAAAATAAAATGAAATGATAATGATTAATTCCTCATCTTGAAAAAATATTGATTTCACATATTTAACATTTTGATCCCAGTAATGTCTAGGTTTCATAGTTGTAGTAAATAATATATAATCTACTAATAGGTATATTTTGCAAACACTAAGATAATAGATCATATCTTCAGACTTATAAACTAAATGCTTCCATGTATGTATGTGTTTGATCTACACTTTCCCAGTATTTTTTTTTTTTTTTTTTTGTCACAGGCACACTGGTCAGAAATTTTTATGCAGGATTTCAGAGCAATACTTGCAAACTCTTTAGTACTGAAGATCACTGGCTACAAAACAGGCACACATAGGCTTTACTATGGGTTCTACCTAACAGGTAGAAGGAGTATGTTATATTTGTATACCTGCTAACATCCTCCCAGTTGTGAGGCTATCTATATTCTATATCTACCTCAGTAAACAAGTTGCCCATCAGTTCTGAGATGTATATTTATGACTATTAGCTAATCATTATGCTTCTTTAGATTGATAGGGTAGTTATGACTTCTCAAAATTGCACTTGTGGAACTGCAAGTTTATCCAGCAGTGAGTTGTCTAGAAAAAGGGATTAGTAATTCAACGTAAACCACCTCGTGGTATGTGTTAGCAGTACCAGTATATACAAAGATTTCGGTTTCCAACTTTTATATTATACCTTTAATCAAAACATAGGTAGTACCATAATTCAGCTTTCAACCCCTTTATTTTAATATTATTCTTAGTCTAAAGAAGATTTGTACATAGCACCTGGAAAATTCTCATACCAGTTGTACCAAGATAGTGACCAGTGCTTTAGGTAAGAAGATCAATTCCAGGCTAAAGACCCTTAAATGCCTTTGGTTATCACCTTCACAATACTTAGAAAGCAGACATTATGATCTGTGGATACTTCTAACGTCATTTCTTGCTAAGAGTCCATCCTATGCTTTAAATATCGGATTATGTCGAATGTGCATTACAAGCCAGCCCAGGCCCTCACTTTCCACTTGTGCATTTGTTATTTTTTCTGCTTGATGCTCATACCACTTCACCTAGCTAATTCATTCTTAGCTCTCACAGTTTAATACAGATGTCACGTCTCCCAAGAATCTTTCCTCAGACCTCCCAATCTGGGTTAGGTGCCTTTTATTTTTTTTTTTTAATTTTTTAAAAATTGAAGTATAGTTGATTTGCAACGTTGTGTTAGTTTCAGGGATACAGCAAAGTGATTCAGTTATATATATATCCATTCTTTTTCAGATTATTTTCCCATCTACGTTATTGTAGACTATTGAGTAGAGTTCCCTGCAGTAGGTTTTTTGAGATAAACAGATACACACTACTACATATAAAATTGATAATCAACAAGGACCTAGTGTATAGCACAGGGAACTCTATCCCATAAAGTTTAAAGTGCTTAAAACAGTGCCTAGCATAGATGTCCATTATAAATGTGTATTATACAAAATATAATAACCATCTGCCAAATAAATTATTTTCTCAATCATGCCGATTATTTTCAAGTTCAAAATATTAAAATATGGATATAGATAAGTCTCTCATCTTACTGGGAGAAAAGTCGGGGGTAATTTATTGGCTTTTTCTTTTCTTAATTTTTGGCTGCACCTGTGGCATGTGGAAGCCCCTGGGCCAGGGATCGAACCTAGGCCACTAGGCCACTACAGTGAAGATGCTGGATCCTTAACCCACTGCACCACAAGGGAACTCCTACCGGCTTCTTATTAGCCAAAACACCAAACCACCAAAACTTAAATTTCCCAAATGCAAAATATAATTAAATTTAATTTCTTAAAAATAATTTGCATAATATCAGTAAAAAATATCAATACAATTCAGCAGATATTTATTGAGAATATGCTACATTCACAATATTTTACTAGTAACTTTGAAGAATAATGAGTTGAATAAGACAAAGTAACTTTTTATGGTACAGTATGGTAACAATTATTGGTTACTTGCTGTAATACCTAAGTAGTGATTTTATAAACATTTGCAATTATAAAGTGGTTCTTTTCCATTTTTTTAAAGGGCCAGGCCCACGGCATAGTTCACAGGCTAGCGGTTGAATAGGAGCTATAGCTGCTGGCCTATACCACAGCCACAGCAACACCAGATCTGAGCTGTGTCTGCAAACTTCACCACAGCTCACGGCAATGCCAGATCCTTAACCCACTTAGCAAGGCCAGGGATCGAAACTGCATCATTATGGATACTAGTCGGGTTCATTACCATTGAGCCATTACAGGAACTCCTAAAGTTATTCCTTATTATAAAAACTATGCATTTTACTTGGATTGATCTATTAATCAACCTACATACCTACCTACACATATCTATTCATTTATCTATGTAAGGGCAAAAATCCATCTGACAAAAAGTATCATACAGGACAGTAGGAAATCTATTCAGAATTTAGGGCTCTAAGCACCATGCAATATTTAAATCTCTTGTTCCCCTAATTCAAGTAGTGTGTCAAGCCCTCTTACAGAAAATAAAAGTTCAGTTACTGACAAAATTAGACATAGTTAATTATTAAAAATGACAACTAACATCGTCAAATGTCATCTATTATTTAAGAAGGATTCCAACTGAGGAGTACTTTCATTTTAATAGAAAACTTCTTTGATGTTCACACATTGCTTCTCAGGAAACGAAAGCAATATACTAGTCTCGGAGTTGCCGTTGTGGCTCAGCAGTAACGACCCTGACTAGTGTACATGAGGATGTGGGTTCGATCCCTGGCTTCACTCAGTTGGTTAAAGATCTGGCATTGCCATGAGCTGCGGTGTAGGTCGCAGATGCAGCTCAGATCTGGTGTCGCTGTGGCTGTTGTATAAGCTGGAGGCTGCAACTCCAATTCATCCCCTAGCCTGAGAATTTCCATATGACATGGGTGCAGCCCTGAAAAGACAGAAAAAAAAAAAGAAAAAAAGGAAATGAAAGCAATATACCAGTCTCAATAACAATTCCCCTAGAAAGTAACATGGTGGCTAAAAGACCCAAGGTCCAGGGCCTACCCCCTGGGTCATAGGTGAAATAGAGAAAATATGCCTCCCGCACCATACCATTTGCCCTGTGGTCCCTTCCCTGTTGTCTTCTCTGCCTTTCTATTTCTTGAAGCTTCTCTAGTTCCCAATTTAAACCTTTATTACCAAAGTCACTAAAATTGCATAGAGCTTTACAATTCTGTCAATTGTTTCTGCATGCCTTTATGTTATCTCTTATTACAACTTACAGCAGGTGCTATAATTCTTTAAGATATTAGCTAATTTAATGTCATTGTATTTGAGTTCACTTCTTTTTGATTCTAAACTCCTCACTGCTTGCACATGGGATAAACAGTCAAAATGTTCAGTTTTAAACAAGACAGTCGAGGTCAGCATAGCCTGTATTAATGATCTTTTCCGCTTTTGCCTTCTGATATGTTCAGATCTGTGATCCATTATTCTTCACTAAGTTGTGCTTAGATCTGATCAGAATTAGGCACAAATCTTTTATGTGGCCTGACAGCTTACCACCTTAATTCCTCGTTGCGGTTTTGAATTTCTGATCTAGGAGTTTATTATTTTATTTTAATACTATTATAGTTTTTGTTAATTTTCATCATGTTGTAGTAGTACCTCTATGGTACACCAACAGTGTTGGGTCGACGACCAGCATCTGAAGAGAACATACATTCTCTCACCAAACACAGTACAGTTTATTTAAAGGTCTTAGTTTTGTACTATATTTAAAATTTTGAATGCATCCTTTGTATTCTGGTCAGAATTAGGTCTTTTCTCTTTGAGCACATTGTGCTCAAAATATTTCTCAAATTACTAGTCTAATTCAAACTAGCCTGTCGTATAGAGAGCATAAAGTCTAGAACCAGACTGCCCAGGTGAGACTCCTGGCTTTTTAACGGACTGGCTCTGTGACCTTGAGGAAATTACTCAACTATACTATGTCTTAGTTTCCTCATCTACAACATAGGGCTATTTCACAGTATCTGCTTCATAAGGATGATATAACAATTAAAAAGTTAATGTATGTGACACACTTAAAATCATGTTTAATCTGCAATGATCTTTGAACAAAATAAGCCTTTATTGTAATCCCCATTTTCTCCAGATAACTATAATAACGCATGATATACCAGTGGTGTACACTACATAAGCGATAATATATTCCTGTCATACTTATTCAATGCCTGAGGCACAGGAAGGATGTCAGAGGTAGCCACTTCCAGAGCTGTGACAGGATTACATCAGAGGGGTCAGTCTTAAGGAAATCACACCGAATTAGGAGCTGCCAAACTTTAAACTCACAATCGTGCAGTTCACACTCCAGACTTTGTTTCCTTTTATTAGGAAATGTCTAAACTTTATATGTGAGATAAAACTCACATTGCTTCCATCTATGCTTCCTGAATTTATGTATCTCCAAAGAGCACCAAAATTGTTCAGATTTTTATATTACCGACAATTTATGCAGTAAATGGTAATTAGCCTAAAATTCTCCTAGATTTGGATTTCAAAGGTTTGTAAAATTTCCAAAAATATTCTGTGAGATCAACTTAAAATTACTTTTATTTTACCAAGATAGAACACTTTAGCCAGAATGTGAAGCCAAACATTAAAATGAGGAAAATGATAAAATGAATAAATTTTATGCCACAGAGTTTAAAAGATATATGGAAAAACATTTTTAAAAACAAGTAAAATATAGATCACACTAGGAAACACTTTTATATGATGTAAGACAAAGGGTAATAGTCTTAATTTTAAACCTTGCATGCTAATGAAAAAATAAAAACATAAATGAAAAATAGGAGATAAGTGAATGATAAACTGACCAAAGAATACATAAGGAAACAAATGAAAGCTATTCAACCACACTAATAATCTAACTCTAGCGAAATTAAAATGCAGTGTAATTTTTCCTCTATCGTATCATAGAATATATTATTTTGTTTTTAAATTATGTATTAATATGCACAAAATTTTCACTCTTATCCTGTTGTCTATAAGCCTATTATTTATTTATTTTTACTAAATCTGGAATAACAAAGGGAATATACTTCAGCTGACTACACTACTTAAAAGGATCACACTTTTCCTCCTAAGATCGGAAACAAGAAAAGGATATTCTCAGCATTGCTTTTCAATATTGTACTGGAAATTGTAGTGAAAAAAATGAAGAAAAAGAAATGAACAGTATCCAAATTGGAAAGAAAGAGGTAAAATAATCTTATCTTGAAGACATAATCTGTATGTAGTAAATCCCAAAGGATCCACCAAAAAACTAGTTGAGTTGGTTGTTAAAGAAAAACCCAAACTACGAACTACAGTTTTTTTTTTTTTTCCTTTTTAGGGCCACACTGCAGCATATGGAAGTTCCCTGGTTAGGAGTCTAATTGTAGCTGCAGTTGTCAGCATAAGCCACAGCCATAGCAACACCAGATACAAGCCACATCTGCAACCCACACTACAGCTCACCACAACGTCAGATCCTTAACCCACTAAGCGAGGCCAGGAATCCAACCCATATCCTCATGGACACTACTTGGGTTCATTACCGCTGAGCCACAATGAGAACTCCTGAACTATAGAATTTATGGTAAGAAAGAAGCACGAAGCAGTAGCCTTAGTACCTAAAAATAATATTTAAAAGCAGATTATGATAACAAATTTACACACATGATAAACATAAGAGAGAGAAAAAGAACATGAGAATACACTTAAAAAAACTGGGGAGAACAGTTTTTGTAGACTATCAAGTTTAATTAGCAGATTGGAAAATAATGTTGAAAACGCAGTGAGGCCAGATTGAAGAAAATCTGGAACGGTAAACTAAAGAATTTGGAGTTTACTCCATAAATAGAAGGTAAACAGGGAAAGATTTCGGGCATAAGGATAAGTCTATGATTAACTTCCCGTTGTATAAAGGTAGTGATATATAGACAACACAGGTACTACGAAGTGGGTGGTCACTGAAATATGTGAACCAATCAGATCCCAAATGGATACAATCGTTATTTTCCCTCTAGGTACAGTCAGTCTGTACCATGTGCAGCTCCTGTCACATATTTTAAGGGCTTGTTTTGACTTCTAAATATATTTGGGAGTTCAACCATTTAAGTTTATGCCAGATGAACTAGCTGTTTTGGAATACCATCTCAACTGTCTTAATATTGATTTTGGCTATTATAATATTCCTTTCCTGAAGTATAATAATTTTTTTGTCCTGCAAATGCCTCTGCATAGATGTGCTGTCCAGTATGTGTGAGTGCACTATCTGTCACCTAGGGTGAACTAAAGGTTCATACAAGCACTTCACAGTTGTCTATTAGATGAGAACCACACAATAACTGCTGCTTAACAGAATTCAAAGTGCAAAGAAAATCAATTGTGTTAATACCATTCAGCACACATATTTTAATAACCCAAATTACAATGACACTTTTAAAACATTTTCTATTTATCGCTTCAACTGAAAATGGCCTTATTTTAATAAGTCAGATACAGATACTTACGAAGAAAGAGAAGAATCATTCTACTAATTGGAATCCTTATTAAAATCCTCAGATTTAATTGAAAATCACACATACATGGCTCTTCACTCAACTTTAAGTGGTGACATGTAAGTGGTTAAAAAGGAGCTAGAGGAATAATCTCTTAGCAATATTAGTAAACTGCAAAGGCCTTGTAGGAGAGACTGATTAATTTGTCTCCAAACTCATTTTTTCTTCTACTTGGCCACCAAACGTGCCCACAGTTCTCTGCTTTCCCTGCTAGCTGGTGTGGAAATATGTCTGTACTCTGGCCAATCAAATGTGGGCAGAAGTGGTAGGTACTTCTAGACTTGACCTATACATATTCCTGATACAATCCTGTCCTCACTGTCCTTGCCCATCCTCTAGCTGAATGGATAGGATTTGCTGGAATTTGATAAGGATACTGACTGACTGAAAAGGATGCTGGATCCCAGAACAACTCCACAGAGCAGTAATACTATCCACTCTAGTAACAAGAAATAAACACGTACTGTGTTAAGTCACTGAAATTATGGGATGGCACTTATAGTAGTTAACCTGTTCTGATCAATACACTCCTGCAAGATGGAGGGGCTGTCTTTTTTACTTTATTTTTCCTGAATCCAGAGTGTCCTTTGGCCTTAAGGAGGCACTTGATGATGTTTGGTTTAAAATGCTGACTAATCCTTTCAGTTAATATCTCCTTCTAGTCTGAAGTTGTGATGAACAATCCCTGAGTTTTCTTCCAAAGCTAAGATTCTTTGACATTCCATGAATTGAGGATTCCAGCTGGCTTTTTCTAAAATGTTTAGCATAGATGTCATTTTGCACACATCAATAATTTCTTTAAATTCTATAAATACCCCTGCTTAATTTCCCTCAATTTAATATAGAATAGACTGTGATGGCTCTACCATGTAGAAATAAGGATAAATACTTCAACATTAATATCCTTCCCTGCCTTAAAATGGCCAGATAAACAAACTTCTATTACATGTTAGAAGTAAATATAAACAAAATCAAATTCTTCCACTTGGAAGCATTAATCCCTTATTTTCAAAGGAATACCTATCACTTTAGTAATTATCAAGGTGTCACTCTCAGGTGAAGTTTAAAAGACTGAAAAATGGGAATCATCCATTAGTTATGATGCTAATATTGCTTGCTCTACTCTATTACATTAACCTTGAAAAACTTTAAACAATCATATCATATTCAAATCATTTCACTTTGTCCATACTTTCAGATAGAACAACAGATGAAATAATGTTTAGCATGACTCTCATAAAATTGTATTTACTTGAATTCAATTTTAAGTATAATTTTAGAAATAATAGGATTCTTTGACAGTATTTTTATAAATATCCTTTTTTCTTGTACCTTGGCAACTTTCTATTTAAATTTTCCCAAAAAGTCTATGAATATTTTGCTAAGAATCAACCTGGTATTTTGCATGCATAATACCTTTTTTTTTTTTGCTTTTTAGGGCCACACCTGTGGCATATTGAGGTTCCCAGGCTAGGGGTCCAACTGGAGCTACAGCTGCCGGCCTACACCACAGCCACAGCAATACCAGATACGAGCCATATCTGTGACTTACACCACAGCTCACAGCAACGCCAGATCCTTAACCCGCTGAGTGAGGCCAGGGACTGAACCAGCAACCTCATGGTTCCTAGTAAGATTCGTTTTCACTGAGCCACAATGGGAACTCCCATGCATAATACTTTTTGTTGCTTCCTTAAGACTCAATTTTTTTTTATGACATTTAATCTTTGTAAGCAGGAATTTTGAGGTAGGGATAGCTTACCTCACTTTATAATTGCAATTAGAGTATTAGCTTAAAGTTGCTAGAGAATGAAAGACAAAAACATTTCCAGTAAGACTCCTAGTCATGTGTGAAATGTAATATATGTAATGTGTATTACATATGCTAATATATACATTTGTATGCTAAATGTATGTTAAATGAATGTAAAGTATGCTATGATAATATATGTTAAAATGAATGCGTAGAATAAGGTTGGTGTTAAGGAATGTTAAGAATCAACCCAATTGCTTTTAATTTATATTTAGAGGTTAGTTGGGATTTTATAAAAGTGAGAAAGGTTCCTAATTGTATGTTTGTTTTACATCATGCAGTTAAAAATTAGGAAATATATCATCATTTGGGGCTAGACTGGTACCAATTTAAACTAAGAGAGTTTTAGCGGAGATGTTAGGTTAAGTCCCAATCATATTTCATTTATTTATAAAATCAATGAATAGTTTCAGCTAATATAATCTTCACTTAGCCATTTAACTGGAAAGTTTTGAGACTGTATGGATATAATTCTAAAAGTGTATTTAGAAGAAGCAATCTTGGTCATGTGATATAACATGAAGAGTCAAAGTTTCAACCAAATTTTGCTGCACGTGAATTATACACATAATAGCTATTAAAAAACAGAAACTGATTTCTGAATGTTAAAATCAAGATAATTTATAGCACTGCTTTTAATTCTAGCAAATAAATGGAAGACTGGTGTATCCACATACATTTCCAATTTCAAAGTAAAAATAGACTGATCTCAAAGCAAATCAAATGTTCCAAAAGAAAACCAAGCAATGGTTCCACATGTTTGTGTAGATTCTCATGGGTTTTTGAATTTTTTTGAATTCTACACACAAGAAGAAATAAAATTTAGATTTCAACCAGGATATTCTATTCTATTTAACCTATGCTAGGGTTCTGTTCTTTGTTATCCTATCCTAGTACATTATATTTCACCTAAGAAAATACATGTTTTGATATATTAATTTTAAAACCCAGTAATGGATTTCATAAAATAGTTTTTAAAAACCTAACATATATTAAAGAATTCAAAAGCGAAAATATTAAATCTGTGTTCTGTAATACAAAAAAAAATGTTCAAATTCTCTAATACTGGTCCTATCAGGAAAAATTAACAATGCTTTATTAGTAGTACTATTGCCAATATCTTAGTTTTCTAATTGCCTGAAACAAATCCATAATATTAGGAAAAGATTATTCTAAAAAGACCTCAGTAAGCTACAGGATAAACTCTCTAACCCCTATATTTTATTCTTATGTCAAACCTTGCCATTTCATTTCAAGTTACTATGACTAAAATGAAGAGATGAGTCTCTTGGTCTTCAAATTTTTTAAATCGGAATGATAAGCTAAAGAGCAGAACCCAGAGAAAAATCCCACCTGGTTTCTAACAACAGAATTAGCTCTCAAAACAAAAAATAAAGTTCCTAGACAATATGTCTATAAAAAGGCATACTATTCAATGATTCAGATAAGGCTGTAGGAAATCTGAAAAACCTATATATTTAATGACAAAATGCTAATCTAGTGGTAGTTCTTATTATCTTTATCTCTCTCTGATATAAATCAAATCTACTTAAAAAAGAAGTCCGGGGAGTTCCTGTCGTGGCTCAGTTGTTAATGAATCCGACTAGGAACCATGAGGTTTTGGGTTCGATCCCTGGCAACGCTCAGTGGGTTTAAGGATCCGGCATTGCAGTGAGCTGTGGTGTAGGTTGCAGAGCGGTTTGGATCCTGCATTGCTGTGGCTGTGGCTTAGGTCAGTGGCAGCAGCTCCGATTAGACCCCTAGCCTAGGAACCTCCATAGGCCGAGGGTGCCACCCTGAAAAGACAAAAAAAAAAAAGAAAAAGTCTGGCATTATAACTTTTTTTTAAGATAGTGACGAAACTTCTGGAAAAATTATACCAAGTTTCCTGAAGGTGAACCAATGCTCAAAAGTCATCTTTGAGTTAGGAAAAACTTATGAAGTATCCATGAGTTCACTGTGATTAATTCCAGCAGCAAATGAGAAGTTAATTGACAAAAACAAAATATATGACTAAATTAGTCAGTCTAGCTAGGTATAACCACTCTATGTACCATCAAATGTATATTAAGAACATCCACAGAACTAAAACACTTAACTGCTCTCTTTGCAATTATACTTTTGTGATCTAAATACATATATTGCTCATAAACTGTAGCTTCTTTAAGGCCAAATTCACTGTATTTACAGAAAATATAGAAGGATTTTTTTAGAATCCATGAAGCCACAGATCTCATTTAAGATAAAATCATTTCACTGTGTGAACAGGATGTGATACAGAAAAATGTTCTATAATGAAATTACTACATGCTTTTATTGTCCCACTCTAGCTATTACATTTAATGACGTTGTCTGGTCAGACATCTTCAGCCACACACCAGATATATCTCCCTGTGCACATTCTACTTAGTAAAGATAAATTCAAGTTAGGCTGAATAGAAGAGTTGTGTATGGAAGTGACAGAGCATCCTCTTTTCATTCATTCAACAAATATTTCTTGAAAATCTACTATAGGCTGGGTACTTTTAGGTGTACTGAACAAGACTAAGTTCCTGTTTCCATGAGAGTATGGAGAGCTGCACAATAGAAAAATAAGCAAAGGAACAACTAAATAATGCCAGATAGTTCTGCGAAGGAACAATAAAGCAGTCTAAAGTGATGCAGTATGGAACTATTAGATGATAAAGCATGGGAAGTTCTGTTGTACCTGAACTGAAATCTGAACGAAATAAGGATATAAACCAGGTCAGAATTTACAGGTAGGGAGACACCTCCAGAAGAAAAAGTACAGCTTGAACTTAGAATGTACTTTGGCTGAGTTCCCATTCTTCTGGGAAATCTTCCACCTTTTGACCTTTAAATGACATGACTACAAAGGACATTATTTTGAATAAACTTGATAAAATTTGCAAGAGGCTGTTACTGCTTATAATATCCTTTATTGCATGATAAAATGTTGGTTTCAGGGCTAATTTCAATACCTAAATATGTATAAATCAAACTTGTCAGCAAATAGGCAATATCTATGAGATTCACATTATTCAAGGAACCGTTTATAATAGATATGCAATTCTTACTGTGCAATAATACATCTACAAACAAACTTAAGACTTTAATTCATGTTATATGCATTATGTAATATTTTTACATATGAGGAAATTATCTGTAACCCATAGGTAACTGCAGTTTTTAACTGTTTTTAATATTCTATATATAGCCAAAATTTTCTCTTTAAAATTCAGTATACACAAAACAGTATTCCTTCTACACTGGTATATAATTCTGAACCATGGTTTAAGCTAAGAAAAATGAGAGTTAAAGTAATTCTATTGCAATCACAACACCCACAATGCCAAACCACTTTTAGAAATTATAAATATGATTACTCTGGTAGCATTTGTACTAGTCAGCTACATGTGGACTATTTCAGGTAATTAGTCTCCCAGTTACCTTACCAGGTTTTATAGAGAATTATGGCCAGCATATATGGCCACAATAATTCAGACTGACAATGATGTAATATAATCTTATGTGTCATGATTCAAATTTTTAAATGTTCAATTTGTGGAAATATTATAAGATAGGGCTATAGTATCATATTTCACTTCAAACTCTTCACCTATGATTCAAACGTAATGAGGAGTAATTTGGCATTGAAGCAGAATAAATGCTTGATTTTCCTGAGTACCACACAGGGTTGAGATTCTCAAAGAAGAAGGAAATGGTTAGGAGTGCATCTCTATGGTCACATGCACTTTGATAAATACTACCCTGAAATGTTTTAGGACTCAAATTCAGGAGGCCAACTAATTAAATGAAATAAATGAATCTGTAATGCATCACTGAAGTCAAAACACATGAACTGACTTTGAGAGCTGGAGGCTACGTTTTACTGACTGTCAAACATTCCAGTATGCTGCAAATATGTAGCAAAAGAGCAAACTGAATATATCATAGAATAATATCCTTTAATATTTTCTCACTATTGGAGTGAGAATATATTCCTGCCTATTAGCAACGTTTTATTAAACCTATAATTAGTGATTCTATTTTTTCCTCTAGGGACATCCCATTTCTAATTTAAAAAATATATTAAAAGCTTTTTGATATATCTAAAATATAAAGCATTTTTGTATTTGAAACTGTTTAAAAATTATGTGAGGCCCCCATAAATGCTTTTTGCCAACATATAAAGATAAAGAACTATGGAACAGGCTACCACTAAAGTATCCTTCTTCATTTGTGAGACTCTTGGCCTTAAAGAAATAATAAAGGAATCTAGATTTTGCAAGAGATTAATGATAATTAATAAGAAACACTTTCAAAAACTCACAACTTGGGAAAGAGCACCTATGGACCATGGAGGTCATTTAAAGGAGCAACTAAGTTATGGCTTTAAATCTCACATTCTGTTACAAATTTATGATAATTGAGTTCAACCCATTCTTTTATTAATGGAGGCAAATTGTGAAGAATATGAGATGTACACTGTACCTTTAAGACAAAAACAATTTAAATAATAATAGAAACTACCAATTTTCTGGTTTTGCAATGGCCTCTGTGATTTATTTTTTTTTCACTGCACCTCATAATTTGAAAAAATAATCTAACAATTCAGTTTAATAAGTAGTTGGAGACAAACAACTAAACATTACAAGTAATTATGGGCTAACCATTACTAGCCACTTGAAAAAAATAATGCACATGAGTGAAAGAAAAAAATAATGTTTTACTTTGTTCTTAAATAACCACAATTACTAATTATCTGTGCCTGTTGGGGGCTGTGCAATTCCTCAGACTTGGAATTGGAATACACTGTCAGCCTGATATTGTATTTCACACTGATTTTCTTTTCTTTTTTGCTTTTATCTTTCGGTCTTTTTATGGCTGTGCCCACAGTATATGGCAGTTCCCAGGCTAGGAGTCTAATGGGAGTTGTAGCTGCTGGCCTATGCCAAGGCCACAGCAATGCAGGATCCAAGCCTCATCTGTGACTTGTACCACAGCACACAGCAATGGGATCCTTGACCCACTGAGGGAGGCCAGGGATTGAACCCACAACCTCATGGTTCCTAGTCGGATTTGTTTCCACTGCACCACGACGGGAACTCCCCACACTGATTTTCCCACAGTACTTATTTTGTATCACAGGAACAACTGAGAACACAACTTCTCAAAACCATGACATCACCAAAAGGAATTCCTCTGTGCTCATGTTACCCCTGAACCACCTAGAGGTGGGAGTTTGTGTGGTGTCTCACAAATGTCAAGCATCACTATTTTCCTTGAGAATTTTTTAAAAAATCTACTGTGTTCCTGTGATTTCCCTGTGCTGCCCTGGGATGCCTCAACATTTGTGCTTTTTGCCCTAGGGTTTCTGATTTCTTTGGCAAAATATGAATATGTATCAAGAGTTTACTTGCAAACTCATTTGAAGTACTAAGTGTACTAAACTATCTGTTAAAATCTTTTCTATAAATCTCTCAATATTGAGGAGCTTTCATAAAAAAGTTTTTTTTTTTTTTTAATTTCACAATATTAACTCGAGGTGCCTGAGGCAAAGAAGTAGGACTAAGGATTCAGTCCATTCAGGCTTAGTGGCATCAAATGTGTTTACAGTAGCCTGGATTATTCCATTTGTGTCCCTTCAATTCTAGTTCATTTCATCTTAATTCATCATTTGTACAAATGGAGACCAACTGTTCTTTCTCTTCCATATTAAAGCTGTCCTGTAACTAAAGATCATTTTTATCTCTCTCCAAAGAAAACAACCCTATTTCCCTTTAATCTTCACTCACAGGTTCTACTCTTCATGCCTTTAATTACACATTTCTCCTTTTAAGATTACCTTCAATATCACCAAATTTCTTCTATGTAATGAATCTTCAAAGAGAATTCACCAGATATAATAGGAAAATTATAGAATACAGTTTTATGAGATTAACTAAAAAATGAATATGAAAGAATTCTGTAAGCGCAAAATACATTATCATTTACATGGGTTATAAATATGGAAAGTTCTTATGTCAGAATATTTTACTGTTTAGAAACAATTACATGGAAAATTTTCGAGGACCCTAGTTAGGAGAATAGACATGAAAAATTATTATACTTTTTAATATCTGTAAGAATATAATGTAGTAAATAAAAATAATATCAATGAGACTTTCCTGTTAGACTTTTGAAAAAACTCACTTTGTTTAATACATTTCTTGTGGACACTGTTTAGATTCACAAACAAATATCAAGAGCACTGTTCCTTAGATATCAAGGATGTTTACCAGATACTTTTATTTCAGCTTGCCTTCTAATTATAGTATATTTCTCTCCTCAGAGGGAAAAAAAATAATCACCTGTTTGCTTTGTAAAAAGTATATTAAAGAGTCAAATTTCTAATTACTCTAATTCACATAGATTAGTATTTTGTATCAACACGTATGTGATTTTCAAGCATCAACTAGTGTTTAAATATGAACAGTGTAAAGATCAAAGACAAAAACATGGTATGATGTAAAAATGTGATCAACATTTTAGGAAGCAACTGTGTAACAAGGGTGGACTCAGAAAACCAGGCTACTGCAAGCTAGACAGTGTGCAACCCCAACATAGCCTGGGACAACAAAATTTACTTCTATTAGATTAAGCATATTACTATTTAAATAATAAATTCATAGGCATTGGAACATTGCCTAAAAGGACTTCATGTCTGGTGAAGTATTACCATATTAATCATTTAAACATAAGGAATTATTAAGAAAAGTACATTACTAATATCTGTAAACGCCACTTGAACGGTAGCAAATTGTCAGGCCATAGACAACGGTTGGCCTCAGTTTGACCTTTGCTTCCTATGGCTTCTTTCCACAGGCCTCCTCTTCCTTATGTGTCCTATCTGACTTGTGGCAGTTTCAAGTTTGTGATCAACATTCGTCACCTACCGTACTTTGAAATAAAGTGTCATAAACATTCCGTAACTGGAATATCTGAATAGTTAAAGAAAAGTGAAGTGTTATTTATGGCGGGCATCCAAAATAACTTCTACTCCTTTTTATATAATGTACATGCATAGTTCAACTCTGCTATATCTTACCTTATCTGTATCATTTTATCCCTGTTGTTGTACAAACAACCACAGAAATCCTTATCCAGTCATGTTTAACACCATCTCACTCAATGAATATCTACTTCTTGATGTCACAAAAACAGATCCAAAGGAAACTGGATAAGTGGATGACAAGTCAGATTAAAGGAAGCAGTCCTCCACCTTCTCATTCTTAATGTCCTTATTCCTATGGTGTGCTTACTATGTGTATCAGTGCTTTAAATATATCATTTCAGCTAATCCCTGAATAGCCCTATGAGGTTCATACTATCAGTATGTCACCAAGGACAATGATGCTTAAAGAACTCTCTGACCCACCTGAAATCAAGTAAGTGGTACAACTGGGATTTAACATCAGATCTTTCACACCTCCCCCCAAAAGAAATTTAAAATGTAATTTTTATTTTGTAAGGCTTATCCCAACTTGGAGTCCCTGTTGAACATCAAAGAATTTTAATATCTAAATCGGAGATACATTCTGCAAGTTGGTGTTCCTATCTGTACAACACGTCCTGTGCACGCTTATTTTTCAGCATTTCAATCATTATCATCCTTAGGTTTCAATTTATGAAGTGGAAACTTTGGTGTCATTACTATTCCTAATGGCATGAGTATTATCATTAAAATACATTTAAAATATCATTAAAATAGAAATTTGAAAATATAAAGTCAGCCTGCTTTTGGATTAATTTTCTATTAATACGATAATCTATAACTTAATAATATGGAAACAACTTTCAGTGGCCCTTTCAAAGACAATCCCATTTAGTGTAAGTTAAAACTGTGACTAAAATGAGTTCAATTAATAAATATACAGAAACTTTATATCCAAGAAAGCCTTACTAAGTGATTTTTACCAGAGAATGGTTGGACCTTGAAATTCAAAAAAAGGAGATTCTATCTGCTCATGTGTAACTCCCACAGGAAGGAAGATACCTTACAGATAAAACTGAAATGTCACAAATATTTGAAATTTCAAATATTCCCAAAACACCTGTAAAAAATTCATACTACATTCTAGACAGTCTTACATAAATTACCCTTCTCCTGAGTCTGAAATTTCTAAATTTGGTAATTTAGAATCAACACAATAAAATTGCTCCTCTTTGTTTTAATTAATTAAATAGTCACTCTAGTGACTAGAATGCAAAAACCTTGGTTTTAAATGAACATTTAACTTTTATATAAATTAGAAATATATTCAGAGGCCTCATTTAATATATATGCATATATACCCTATGCAGCATGTATTGAGGAATATATTTCACGTGAGTAATGGCACTATTCCCAAATACAGCTGTTCCAATAGAAAACCTGAGTGCATTTTACTGGTAGAATTACTGGTGTACCCTCTTGATAGCTTGCAATACAGCAAGTGCACTTGGGAGCAACTGGATATTGGCTTGAGTGTGAAAGTAGCATGGAGAACAGATTGCTGCTCTTAGCGCTTAGGAGAGAGAGGAGACTGCTGTGTAGATAGAGCAAGGGGTTATTTTTCCAACCCTACAGCTCTGTCCCTTTTTTGCTACAGATCACTTCGACCAGCTGAACAGATTTCCCACTGAGTATACTATCTTGAAGGAAGGCTCTTTTCCTGATCTTACTCTGCTGGGATATGCAATCCAGTGTTTATGGTCTCTCCCATTCCCCTGCCAAATGAACCTCATTGCTTAGTGAGAATAAGCATCCATGCCAAGTCCCAGCTCCCAGGATGACTTCAAGATGAAGCAGTAAGAGAAAAAAGGGGTGGAGGGCAAACACTGGCTGGCTGAGGAACACTGAAAACGCTCCCCCCATCTTCAAGGCTTTGATGTAGCATTTGCAGCTACAACTATACTGCATGGTCAGGTTTATTTACATTTTTCTACCGCAAGCACAATTTGCTATCGGAAATATCTAAATAATTAGAATTTGAAATAAACATAGCCTCTAGCTATGTTTGGATTCTGAGGCCACTCTAAATCCTATGTTTCTCTGTTCTTCAGTTTTGATGATTCCACTGTTCTGAGACTAACAGGTGAGTTTACTGTTCAAATCGGACATGACCCTGTTTCTTCCATCCCCTTCATTGCCAAGTACACGCAACTCTGAATGCAGGCATTCCTAAGAACTGGCAAAAACAATTCACAAAATAAGCCACTACTATAAATATCAGTTGATTTGGGTTTGAATGTCCCTGAGTGCTTTTACCACATCCTTTCCCAATCAAAAAACTTTTCTTTCAGGTAGGTCACTAAATGATTAATATATAAGGATGTTCATCCACCGTTGCCTGTATACAATGGAATTGAGACAAACTGAAATTTCTGAAGACCTCTGAAACTCTGAACCTTGCTATATCTTCCAGCAAAGACATGAAGTCCTTTCACATTATTAAGTTTAATGGATAAACAAACTATAGAAATATCTATGAGGGAAGATGAATTAACAGTGAGTGAAAGTAAATGATAATAATCTACCATATCCCTGCATGCTAATTATGTTAAAACCTATGGAGCATACACGTGTCAGTATTGACATTTATGTCATCTCAATTAATTCCCATGAAAACCCTATGAGATATATACTAATAACCTATTTCACAGATGAGCAAACTGATACTTAAGATCATGTCAATGGGATATAATCTCAGCTCTCTCTGACCCCTAAACCACATGCTTCTCTCAAATACAAGGTTTAGTATTCACTATAATAGCTATTAAAGTTATAACGGATAGGCTAGTTCTGTGAAATGTGGGGATTTGCCAAGTAGGAAAGGGTCCTGGACTATAATTGCTCACAGAAATTAAGTTTGTTTTGTCCAACCGGAAAAGTATTGTATGGTCTTGCATGTCAAAAAGATTTCAATGCCCCCTGGGCTATCTTTGGGTTAAGTCCAGAAGTGCCCTGCATGTCTAGATAGGGAAAGAATAAAATAGGGAATGTTATCAGTTAAAATTGAGTCCCTAACTTCACAATACTCAGAACTTCAGAGGTTTTACAACTTCAATTTGTTTCACTCCATTTTTTTTTTTTTTAGTGGGATTATGAACTAAGTATTGTCCCTCCTCAGTTCACCTGTTAAAGCTCTAACCCGCATATCTTGGAGTGTGACTGTTTTTAAATAGAGGACCTTCAAAGAGGCAATTAAATTAAATGAGGCTATTAGAGGGGGCCTAATCCAATATGACTGGTATCTTTACAGAAAGAGACTAAGACAGACAGAGATAAACCAAGGACACCCGTGCACAGAGAAAAAAGACCAGGTAAAGAGGCAGCAAAACAGTAGCCATCTGCAAGCCAAGACAGCTTTCACAGGAAATCAAGCCTGCTGGGGCTAAGAAGCTATAACCTCTAGAATTGCTAGAAAATAAATCTCTGTGGTTTAAGCCACTCAGTCTTTAGGATCTGTTATGGAAACTCTAGCAAACTAGAAAAAAAATAGCTAAATAGATTCTTCACGTTGGATACCATGCAGGAATTTTGATATGCAAACTTTTGCACAAAAAACTACAAATGTCAGCAGGCTGAGTAACTGTGGACACAAAGGATCACTTTCATCTCTAATGAAACATGCTCTCTGTTCTTGTGCCACTCTAAAATGATAGGCAGGCTGTATGCATTCACATAAAAAAGTAATTACCGGAAGGAAATCATAGCTTAAAAATAAACACTCTTCCATACTCCCATTAGTTTAATTGCCATTTACTGAGATCAACATAAAAAAAAATAACTAAATAAAAAACCCCAAGAGGCTGAATGTTAGGTCCACTAATGGGAAAGTTTGAAAAGCATACGGACAGGATCAAGAATGGTGTAATAAAACCCTAAAGGGAGAATACTCAAAATAAACTCATCTAATTATGTGTCAGGAACCCTGGCCCTTTGCTGAGATGTCAGTTATGAGAAAAGTAGGATTTTAATTTCAACAATGCCTCCCTAAATCAGTACAGAAACTGCTTCACCAGTCTCTCAAAAAGAAACAATAGTTTTGCTTCTTATAGGATTACTTCTTTCATTTATGAACAATGTCAGACCAAAAAAAAAAGTATTACACACACAAGAAAAATCAATGTAAAACCAGTTGTTTAACTTTATCAAATGGCTTTTAAAAACCATTAATATATGTGTGTGCAGTAGATAGAAATATATATAATTGTTATTTATAAGAAGGGAAAAACGTGCTGGGATCAGGGGTATATATATACACACACACACGTATTTCTCCATAAAAATATATCTAGATATAGACAGACAGAGTTCCCTTTTTTTGGAACACTTCCCGCCCTACCCCATAGACAATCCAATTCCCAGTTGCTATTTAATATACATCCCAGGAATATTTGCATGTTTTCTGTTACTGCTCTAGTCAATACATCATTATTTCTCAGGTAAACTACTAGGATTGCCTAAGCTCCCTACTTCCACTTCTGCATTCTACATAAAGCAGGCAGATGATCTTTCCAAATATTAACTGGAATTATTTCACTTTCTGGATGGGAGCCTCCCAATAATTTTCTCTTTGATTTAAAGCAGGATTCCAACTCTTTCCAGTGGTCTACAATGCCCTATAGGATCTGCTTGTACCTTGCAAATTCATTCCATGCTGTTTTGCTGACTCCATGCTTCACCAGATACACTGGATTTCTTTTGGTCCCTAAACAATGACTTAGCGCTCTTGAACTTGCTATTTTCTTTGCCTGGCACACTCTATGGTTTACTACTCATGTTTCATCATAAAGGTCACATTTTCAGAAAAGTGCTCCTTGAATACCCTAAAGTACTCAAGCTAAAGTAGTCCTTAACTGTCAGTCTTTACAGCATCACCTTGTTAATTAAGTATAGCATTTTCACTCAAATTACCATGACCATTTATTTATCTTGGATTGCTTATTTTCTCTCCTCTTCCTAGAATGGGAACACTTGTATATCATCCTTACTGCTGAAATCCTGGTACCTACAGGAGTTTCTGGTACAGAGAAAGTGTTCAGTAAGTATTGATGCACTCAGAATCCTAGATACCAATGCTAAATCTTGCCTCCTCTGCTATGGGAAAAGCTGCATAAATTAGAAACATGAAGTCCATTCATTTTATTGCTCTCCCTTATACCTTAGTCATCCATCAGTATCCAGTAATCTACTTCCTCTTCTCTGGTCCCTATACTAGTCCCTCTACATTTCTAAAAGTAAATATTTTTCCCAAATAGAAGCCCTTTGCTCACAATGCACTTGATGTCAAAAACAGCCTTTTACTTCTATCCAAAAGCAACTCAACTTCCCTTTACTCTGCTTAAGCATCAAATTTGACATAAAGTTTAAGAAAAACGGGAGCTAGAATCATTTTTTTCTTCTTTTCCCTACTCTCCTAAATATTCACATTTCTGGCCTTCTCCTTATTACTAGGGCTTTGTTCAAAGGACCTGACGGTACAATTTCAAACTAAAGGCACATAGGGTAATATGAATTCATGCCATTTTACCTTTTTATTTATGCCCATCTCCTTTTACAATTTAAAATCTAGGATTCAATAATATTTCATTCGTTATACAACAATTATCCACTTCTCTGTCCTCATATATCAGTACCCCAAATTCAGAAGCTGCAGCATAATCTGCTTTTTTCCTTCAAATTGTTTTTTCCATTTACCTCCATATCATGCCACTGTAAAATAATATCAAAATTGTCCAACACAACATAGCAAAAAGTTAGCATACATTATATGTATATGCTTTCATCATTGATCTAGAATAAGACTCATATTGCAATTTTCTGATTTCCCCAATTTTGAATTCCAAGCATTAATCTGTTCATTTTGTCATTCATTGTACCTTTGTTGAGCACTCTTCTGAAAACCCTGCTAGGATGATGGAATAGCCAAACAAATAAAGCAAAGGCAAAAGCAAAAATCAAAATCCATATTTTCAAAAATATATCCTTGTGGCTTAAATTCAAACAGCTTCTAATCTAGAACAATCAGCAGTTTTGAAATGGCAGAATTCATAATTAATCTTGCAGTTTCCACCTTTTCTTATGCCTGAGACTCATGCAGTTTCCATTTTTTGCTTGCCTGCCATAAAACAAGGTATTGCATATGAATTATTTAGAGTTCTGATTAAAAATCACACATCCATGCATCCTTCCCAATTAATTCTTGTATGAATAAAACACTGTCACAAATCATTAGGAATATTTATTTTGTAGTAAATTTACAACAGAATATTTCTATTTTTATATAATTATTGACAGACATTATTTGTACATTATAATCTGTCTGATAATTTGGAAATCATGTTATTAACTGAAAAGATTATCAATCAAGAATTTGCCTCTTCAATAGATGGAGTTCTCGTCATGGCACAGCAGTTAACGAATCCAACTAGGAACCATGAGGTTGTGGGTTTGATCCCTGGCCTTGCTCAGTGGGTTAACAATACAACGTTGTAGCTATAGCTCCGATTCGACCCCTAGCCTGGGAACCTCCATATGCCACAGGTGTGGCCCTAAAAAGCAAAAAAAAAAAAAGAGAGAGAGAATTTACCACATCAATAGAGTACAAAGAATCATATGATTATTTCAACAGGTCATCTGATAACATTCAATATCTAATCACGCTAAAAACTTTAAATACTAGGAATATACAAGGACTTCTTCAACATGATACAGGATATCTACAAAAACATGTATAAATAATATCACACTTAATAGCAAAATACTGAATGCTTTCCCTCAGAGGTTGAGAATAAGACATGAATACACACTACTGCCACATCTACCATCTACTTAACTTTATGCTGCATGCTCTAGCCAGTGTAATAAGAAACAATATATATATATGCACACGCAAGGATTTGAATCAAAAGGCCAAGTTATATTTGCAAAAAAAAAATCTATAAGCAATCAGAATTAAGTGAATTGAACAAGTTCACCAGAAACAAATTCATACAAAAATAAAGAACATATTTATATTCCAAAAACAAGTTACTGAGAAATTAAGGAAAATACCAAAATAAAACATACCACAAATGTAATGGAATATTATGACTATAAAAATTACAAAATGCTAAAGAAAATTAAAGACTTAAAAATAAATATAACATGATCATGAATCAGGATACTCAACAATATTAAGAAGTTAATCATCTCTTAATTGATCTATAAAGTCAATGCAGTCCCTATCAAAATGTCACTTGTTTTGCTACTTTTGTAGCTACAGTCCTTGTTAACTGTGGAAACTTCAAAATTTGTGTGGAAGTTCAAAGTATCTAAAGTTTCACTGCCTTTAAAGAGAGATATAAAGCTTCAGGTTGTATACTACCAGACTTCAAGACTTATCAAGAAGCTGTATTAATTATGTCATGTGGCTTGGTGCAAAGATTAACAATTAGATCACTGCAGCAGAATAGATGTTGCCCTTCACATTTACACCTATAATTATGACAAAAGTGTCACTGCAACTGAGTGACAAAAGGGTCTTTTCAATATAAGTTGTTGGATCAATTGGCTTATCTGAGAAAAAATAAACTCTGCCTCGAATCACACAAATACACAAATAATGTGAAATAGTTCATAAACTTAAATGTGAATGATAAAAATAATAAATTTTCCAGAAGAAACTACAGCAAAGTATTTTTATGGTCATAGGTAAACAGAATTTCATAAATTTAACAGATATAACACTAACTATAAGATACTTCATCAGATTTCACTAAAATTACAAATTCTGTTATCTAAGATGTACCATGTAAAAATGCAAATATATTTCTAATATATAGAGGACTCATATTTTATATATATAAATGTATTTAAATATTCCTACAAGTTAATAATCAATCATATTTTTAAAAGTTGGCAAATCTTAATCAAATACTTCATAATATATCTAGAATGACAATTAGCATATTTAAAAGTCTTCATAGGAGTTCCCTTCGTGGCTCAGTGGTTAATGAATCTGACTAAGAACCATGAGGTTGCGGGTTCGATCCCTGGCCTTGCTCAGTGGGTTAAGGATCCGGCATTGCCGTGTGTGGTGAAGGCTGCAGACGCGGCTCAGATCCCGCGTTGCTGTGGTGAAGGCCAGCAGCTACAGCTCCTGTTAGACCCCTAGCCTGGGAACCTCCATATGCCATGGGAGCGGCTCTACGTAAAGACAAAAAAAAAGACAAAAAAAAAGTCTTCATAAATCATTGAGGAAATGACTCTTAAAAATATATTGTGATAATGGGATGCATTATTTAGAATGGCTAAAATGGGAAGGGTACACAATATCAAATCTTTGCAAGAATGCAGTACAAATGGAAATCTCATACTTGGCTATTGGGATTGTCCTTTGGGAAATTTTTTGGTGTCATTTACTCAAGTGAAACATATTTAATACCTCTATGACTCAGAAATAATGCTAGTACATGGACATTCATCATAAATTCGTGCGTATGTCCTAATATCATGATCACATTTTGGAAATAATCCAAATGTCCAAAAGCAATATACCTGGGAAGGGTTAAGGAGGATCTGAAAAAGTTGTGAACCTTGATGTGGGAAGCTGTTATATGGTCATATATATATGTAAACACTGATCAGCTTCAAATCTCTGCTTTATATTTGACAATCTATGTAAATTAGACCTCAATAAAATTAGAAATCGGGTAAAACTGATTCATGTTAATATCAGAAGAATGTATATGAATTTTTCAACTTTCAGCTAGCTATAACAGATGATAAAGTTTTCCTCCCCCCTTCCCTTCTGCTGACGACCCTGGCCAAACGTACATGAATAATCCATCTCCCCCTAGAGATGACATAAAGTTTCCATTAGAGAAATTATGCTGATTAAGTGATAGATTTTATTCCTCATTTTCTAACAGATTGGTTCTCACTATGCATTTATTTAAATTACCTTAACAGCCAGATAATTCTTTGATTATTCCATAACAAAAAGGCCACTGAAATCTAAAACATTTAAAGTTCCCAGAAAAATATTCTGATACGAATCGTCTTTTATTTTGCTCACAAAAATAAACGTATGTTTCACGACGTGATACTGTTTTCCTAATTCAGAAGCAAAGGATGGTAACATGCTTGAGGAAGTGAAAGCTGGCATATATTTATCATGGAGTTCAGTGTCCTAGCAATGTATAGATTCTAAAGAAGATTTTGTTTATAGCGGCATACGTAGGCTAACACTCAAGTTTCTCATTTTTAATAGAATGTGGATAATACTTTCTTGATGGAGTTGTTATAAGGAGTAAATTAGTTACTACCATTTTTCCCAGGCAAAATAAATATCTGACAAAGGGTTAATTTCAATAATACATAAAAGCAGTTTCAGTGCAATAAAGCCATTAATCCAATAGAAATATGGATGAAGGGCAAGAATAGAGATTTCACAGAAAAATAATCGCAGGTGACGCAAACATATTTAAAGTACTCAGGGTCATATACCATTAAATCTATAGCCGGATAATAATGAAAATTTATTTTACCTACCAATTTATAATTATCAATAAAATCCATAATATTGTGTTAATGAATATGTAGGAAATGTGTAAATTTTGAAAAACTGCACAAGTATAGTTTGTATCTCTGCAAATTATGATTTGTATTTTTTCTAATACTAATATTGTAATTCCTTATAGCAGTAGGTAGCAAATAGAGATTCCCTGAATGCTTAGAGGACTTAAATGAATAAACAAATGGAAGCCTATACTCACATACAGGAAGGACACTTATTCAGAGAAGAGAAATTAAAAGTTGAAAATGGGAGTTCTCCTGTGGCCTAGCAGTTAAGGATCTGGTGTTGTCACTGTTGTGGAATGGGTTCTGTCTCTGGCCCGGGAACTGCCAAATGCCACAGGTGAGGCCAAAATGAAGTTCAAAATGAATGACTGTAAGATATCTATATCAAATATTGTAACCAAAACTAATATATGGGGGAACTTCAGTAGAAAGTACAGAGAAGAGAAAAGCTCTGCTCACTGTAGTTATTTTGTGGCTCTGTGCTTTTATTCTGAGGTGGGAGGGATATTTTATACATGTAAATATCCATGGCCCTTTGCATGAAACAGAAACAACTGAATTTTAAGTATTCTATTACTTCAAAATATCTTCCTACTGATAGCTTTACTAGTGCAAGAAATGGCCAATTAAACTGAAGGATTAAAAGAACTAGCTTGTGGAGGCAAAATGAACAAGCTTAAAGAGTAAACATGCATCAGCTGAAGATGTTTCAAAATTACCAGAGTTAATAAAAAAGTCACTTTGATAGCATCTTCCTTTGAGGAGCTCAGCTTTATTTTTCCTAGACATTACCTAATTAAATCTCAAAATATATAAGGTTGTGTAATCAACTCTCAAGGTTCTTTTGAAAATCTTAGGGGAAAAGTAAACCTTTCATCTAAGCATTTATTTTAGTGTTTTTATCTCTTTTGTTCTGGGCAGAAAATGAATCATTATTCTGTGTCGATATTTTTTGCTTCCACTTCCATATTTGCAACTTGCTCATGTATGGTAGAGCTTGTTCCCTGGAAGTGACCCTTCAACACTGTGGGTCAAAAGTGAAACCACAGCCACCCAAAGGTACAATCACTGTTGTTGTTTACTGTTCTCAGGTTAGCGAGGATGACCTGAACACTCATAATGATGGATCCAAATGTCACACTTCTCAGTGTATCCTGAATACACAATGTGCTAGAAAAGGCTGGAGAGATTATCTTCCAAAAATCCCCAGCATGTTCCATCCCTTGCTAGTAAGTAACAATCACATAGTGAAGAGGGTGAGAAAGTATAGGACAAATAGACTGAAGTCAGTAAAAATTACAAGTATTACCAGGGACGCCAAGACTTTAAAGCAGTGATTTTTAACCAGGGGGAATTTTGCCCCACAACCATATCCCCCACAAAGTCACATCTGGCAATGCTAGAAGACATTTTTCTGGTTTTCAAGACTGACGGTAGGGGCTGCTACAGGCATCTAGTGGGTAAAGGTGCTGCCAACCATATTACAAGGCACAGCATAACCTCCCACAGCAAAAAATTCCCAGCTCAAAATACCGACAGTACTGAGATTAAGAAACCCCAATTTAACGTACAGCCAGCCAGGGCATCTGAAATGCTATGACCATCCTACAAAGTATTTCTAATATACACATAGTTGAATGGCAGTGTTATTTTTCACCATGAAAAAGATCATTAATATATAAAGGAACAGATGTAATACAGATTTGGTGTTTAAAGGATAAAATTCAATGCCATTGTAACCATCATCCAATCGAAGAGACAGAATATTAACAATACCTTTGACTTATTCTCACTCTCTCTCCAGTCACATTGCTTTTTCTCCAGAAGATATTCCTGAATTTTATAACCATTCCCTTTCTTTCCTCAGTACTTCTTTTCACTGATGTATATATTCCTAAATAATATGTTTAGTTTTGCTAGTTTTGAAAATTTTGAAGTGAATCATAATATATTTTATTTGTATTTTTCCTTAATATTTTTGTGCGATTCATCTTTGCAGATTTGAGTATATTTATTTAACTGAAGAATTTTATTTATCTATTTATTTGTGCTTTTTTAGAGCTGTACCTGTGGCATATGGAATTTTCCAGGCTAGGGGCTGAATCTGAACTGCAGCTGCTGGCCTACCCCATAGCCACAGTCACACCAGATCTGAGCTGCATCTGCAGCCTACACCACAGCTCACAGCAACACTGAATCCTTAACCCCACTGAGGGAGGCCAGGGACTGAACAGTCATTCTCAAGTATACTAGTCGGGTTCCTAAGCCAAGCCTCTGAGCCACAATGGGAACCCCAAGATTTATTTTAAATATGAGCAGTTGTTAAACTTTTTAAACTTAAAAACAGTAAAATACTGGTATTTTCCTTTGTGCTTAGGAATCCGATAAGTGTTATGGAGACTTTAAAGATATATGGTGTTGTCCTTGTTCCTAAGATTCATGGAAAGTTGTAATGAGAGAAGACGAAGGAGACTGAGTTATTGTCTTAGAATACAGCATAGTTGTTAAGTGCGTAAGTTCTATAGTTGAAATAAAATCCATTAAGAAAAAAAAAACAGAATATAGGCAACCCCTAATTGAAGAACCAATTACTGTTTTTCTTCCTTTAAGCATAACATAATGAGTTTCCATTCTTGAAAATAGAAATCATAAAATCTAAATTCTTAATGAAAATAAAATTAAGAAAAAGATATTTCAAACACTTATTGAATATGTAAATTTAACTGTAGTGGCATAACATTCTGATATCCAACTGTGTGCGTTTCTTTTTCAGTTAATTTTCCCCTTCTCTCGTCCTCTTTCAATAAAAGCATCATTTTCAGGAAGAGCTGATAAAGTAAGAACAATTATTATGTTCTGGGCTTTTCTACTCTTTAAAGGAAATGTGAGAGTTTTCAGTAGAAGCAACAAATATTCTTGAATGCAATGGCTATAAAAAAATAACTTGAGAGAAAAAGTTCCATTTCTGTTTAGTTTCTGAGGCCTGTAAGTCTTAAAATATGGTAATCACATCGAAAACTAAAGGTGGGAAAGAAACTTATGATTTTCTAAGAGATGTTCTCTCATCAAAAGGTGAAAGGAATTTCACCAGTGGGCAGGGAAAAATGATGATATATAGGATCTAGAAGATCTGTGGTAGTGGGCCCTAGGCCCCCTACCACTAGAAATCCAATATGAAGGTTAGTCAAGGGTACCGATACTCCAGTATATACGTCAATAAGTTTGGGTGTAACCCCAGGGAAGAAGAGTTGTCTGGGATGCTGTGTGAGATACCCTAAGTCTTATAGAGAAATTGCAGCTAGCATGGTACCTATGTGGTAGAAAATCACTGAGAGATGTGCTTAGATAGCACCTGAATGCAGCCGAAGTCCTGTACAAGCTAGTGTATGACAGAAAAGCTGATGAGATGCCAGGAGAGCTGTGAACTCATTGAGAGACCACAATTATGTGAGCAGACATTGAGGTTGGGTCCAAGAAGACGTGGTGCATATGGATGTGAGAACTGGATGTCATGGTGGGAAATGCACCTCAGCAGTAGATGCATTAGGAACAGAGGGCACAATTCTGATCTGCTAGGATGAGTCACACCTGAGCAGAAGCCAGCAATGAAAGAAGATATAATCAATAACAAACCCAGTTCCCATACCTATTTAGTGAAACTCTCCTGAACCACAGAAGCTCCCAAAGGAGGAGGAGGGGGATAATGGATAAGAAAGTAGAAAGCTGATAATGTTAATCCAAAACTGATTGAATTTTAAACCAGAAGCAACTAAGTTACTATCAGTGGCAACATTAAGCTTCTCTCCATAGAGTAGAAAAGCAGACTCATAAAATCATAAACTAAACTGAGCTTCCTGACAGTTAATACTTTGTTTTTCCCATACTTGAATTTTTTATAATTGTGTAAAATACAAATTCCCTACAAAATGAAATAAACTTTTAAGAGGATTGTTGGTTTTGATTGGGCTTCAATGGCTCAACAGTTTAAACAGTCCAAGAAATTGAGAGCAAAATATATTTTATTTTAGTGTGAATTCCCCTGAAATGAGCACAGGCAATCTTCACTGTTTCCAAGAAACTAAGGTCATACATCTTGATTTTTTTCCCATTTCTGATTCAATAATGAATGTCTCCTGATATCTCTGAATGATATGCTAGGGAAAGCTTTCCTAGTGGCTGAACATCCCAGAATCCTTTGCTCAGTCAAACCACTGCAACACTGGAATCAATCCCCTACAGCAGTGGACACTACAAGTTTTGTCCTGGGGGACCATTCTTCTCCATAGGAAAGAGGATAAAAACTGAGGATCTCAAGTTGAACTGCTATCATCTTATCTCCATCCTATTAAAAATATTAATGACTAGAGATGAGTCTCTGGTTTGTAGAAATGAATTCCTTACAGGAATGACTGATGGCTGAGGTCAAGCTAGAAGGCTCACAATAGAATCAAAGCATTTCATATTGCAGAATGGAACCACAGATATCTCTCACTTTAAAAAAAATTTTTTTGCCTTTTGGATCAAAAATGTTCTATAGTGAATGTATACTATTTTGATAAGAGAAATATACTACAGAAATCAACACCCTTTCCTAGAACTGGATAGGAATTTAATAGTCCTTTGGCTCAACTGCCTCATTCTAGACACCAGTTAAAGTCCAGAGTGTTCTGGCCATAGGTCACGCTCCTAGTAAATGAAGAAGATGGCTGTCACTCTCAAATGTTCCATCCCACACTAGGTAGGAACTGATGGAGTGAAAAAGGAAACACATTGTTTGAGTAATTTTTGAAAAGGAAGGCAACACCTCAATAACACAGCTCATAAAACCGACTGCATAAATCATGTCGTTTTAATGTTTTTACCAGCATCTGATAATGGATGGCAAATTGCCTCACACCAAGAGAATTGTCAACAACTTTTCAAATGATGAATAAATACAATGTGTATCGTGACTTCATGCATTTCAGTCATTCAGAGAACTGTCGTTAACTTTGCATTCTACATACTGTGTATTCTGCATTAATCTTGGTGCCAAAATAAAGAAATTATACTTGAAACCATAGTAACAGTTTAGACTTTGCAAAGGAAAATCTCAAGGGTAGAGATTGATGTCTAATAGCAACATGTGATGCTTTGCTGTGTTTTAGTATTCTACTGTTCTATTATAACTAGTTTCAGTTTAAAGAATTTCAGCATTGCCAGTTTCCTTCTGAAGTTCTCACTTCTTATTTCAATAAATTTTACTTGTAATATCAACCAGAAAGTGTTGGCCTCCGCTCACAGCTGATATTGTCCCAGATTCAGTTTTCCAATGAATGAAATGGAAATTAATGAGACCTTAACTTCTAAAACTGTATCATCTTATGAAACACAGATCTTAAAATTAAGCCACAGGTTTTGACTGTAAAATTTTCATTTTTTTAACTCTTACGGCCTCAAATTGCACTTTCCAAGAAGGAGGGAATAGAATGGAAATACCCTACTTCTCCCAAACACTGCAATTCTTCACTCTTTTAAATCTTCAGTCTACTTAAGAAAGAATAAAATGAAAACGAATCAAGGGAATTTTCAGAAAAATTATAAGATTCTAAATAGTTGATACAAAATTATAAAGAGAAGATATGTACACATAAACTTCAGAATAATTTAGTAATTTTATTTATGCATTACTTTCAATTTCAAATTTTTCACCAACTGCAATGGGAAATTTTATTTTTCAAATTGAACAGCTATACCTGTTGATTCAAGATATTTTTTCCAGCCCTATTAATTTCTAAAAGTGATATCACATGAATCCTTATACAAAAGATACTGAGTAATATAAACTAGCTTTGAGGTAAGAAATAATTATCTCACATAGCTACGTTTACCTACTCACAGTCTGTTGGAGGACCTAACTTTAAGGCATAACTCAGGTAACAGTTTCTTATGGTGAATAAAATTACTGGAATTCTGGTTCATAATTTTATACATTCTACAAATCATGGAAAGTAGTTCCAAGTAGACTAAGTCTGTTAGGAAAAAGCAAATACTCTCTTCACTGAGATTACTGTGACCAAAATTCATGTGAACCTGAAGCTGGCAAAGGTTATTATCATCACCATGTCAAGATAGCCTATGTGAAAATAAAACTCTCTTTGAGGAAAGAAAAACTAAGAGATGGAGATCGATCATGTCTTGAGGCCTTTTTTTTTTTTTTTTTTGCCATTCTTAATCTGGAGTAGCAAACGCCAAAGTCTTTAACTGACAGGGAGATAGTAGAAAATTGTAAAGGGTTATCTGTAAAACAAAATGGATTGGTGGAATCATGGGGGAATGCAGACATACTGCAACCACAAATATTTTAATTTTTCTTTTTCAAATATTATTCTGATCACGATAGCCTCGTGGTCAGATTCGTTCTGGTGGGTACCAGGTAGCAATCTGCATGAATCTAGAGGATTTGACGTGACCTACATCTGGCATCTCAGTTACATAATCGCTCTTCTTCTTTCTTTCCTTCCTTCTTCCCTCTCCTTTTCCTCCTTACTTCCTTTCTTCTTTCCCTTCCTTCCCTTACTATTTTTAGTTGGATTTTCATCTCGGCAAAAAGAGAGTACACATACTATTTGTGCAGCATACAAGATCAAAAAATAATGATGGAAGATTGTGTCTCTCACTAAAATAATTTTTAAAGTATTAACAGTTCTATCTTAAAGTCATTTAGCCTGATAGTAGCTTTGGGCATGGTTTAGATCAATGGGTCCCCAAGAGTGGCCCCTAGATCACCCAACACCATCAGCAGCATCTGGAGGGTGTTTAAAAGTACAAATTCTCAGGACCTACCAGGGCCTCTTGAATCAGAAACCACCTGTATTTCATGTAACTATGTGCACACTTAAGATTCAGAAGCGCTGCTTTATAGGAGTGATATGACAGTCGGGGAGCTAGTCAGTAACCCACATATTAAGAAAGCTTGCGCTATGTTAGAGGTATTGGTAAACAAGACTATAAAGCCTCAAGAAGAATAACTGACACGTTACAGATAAACAAACATGGTAATAAATAGACACACAGATGAATAAATGTGAGCAAGCCGTGAAGAAGAGCAAGTTTACCCTGCAGTTGAAAGAAGAGAAGACACAGCTATTAAAACTCTGTGGATACAATGCCCAGAGTTTAAACCCCAACTTGGCCACTTCCTCCCTCTGCTAAATCTCTGCCTCAGTTCCTCACTTCTTCAATGATGGAAATAATAATACTTGCTCCTTATGATTCGTATGGGGACTAAATGAGCATTTAAAGTTCTTAGATTGGGCCACGCACACGGTATGTTCTCATTAACGTTTCTAGCTGGGCTGTTCTATCATACTCCATAACCAATACCTACAAGTAACTATTGAGATTTAAATTTAAATATTTTGTTCCTCAGTTGCATTAGCCACATTTCAAGTGCTCAATTCCCACATACATCATAGAATATTTACGTCATCGAGGAGGTTGCACTGGACTCCAGTGTTCTAGTCTGTGAGATGTATGCTAATGATGGAGTCAGAGAAGGTGAGGTATGGACTTGGTTAGTTCGCAGTGCTGTCATCACATGAAACAGCCACCATCGGCCTCCTTACTTAAAGGGCCTACTCTCTTCTCCTGGGACCAGGAAGTCCAGGAAGGCTGGACTGTGAACTGAACTCAAGCTCTGAGCCTATTCACTGGGAAAGCCTGCTTTGCCAATCAGGTCTGTCCTTCATGCATCGCATGTAATGAGTCAAACCTAGAGAAGCTCAGGCTTCTCACTACTCACTAAACCACCACCAGTGTCATTTTCCTTGATTCTAAAAGATGATACATGAACTCAATTTGGAAGGTATTAAGTAGAAAACCAAAAGAGCTGTGAAACTAAGTGAACCCTGTTACCCAATCTCAGTTCAAAAATCACAGATTCGTTAGTAGATATTTCCATGTGGATGTTCCACTATCATCTAGTATTTAATTAATTCATCCTAAAATTCAAGGCCATCACTAAGCAGGATCCAAGCTTTCTTTCCTATCACTTCTTTGGAGCTTTTATTTCAGTTTGTCAGACTTCCTTTCTGACCCTTGATTACACCGAGCTCAGGTGCACTTCTGTATGCTTGCTCAGGCTATGTCTCCTGCCCAGAATGGCTACTTTGATCCTTTCTGCAGATATCCAAATATCTCCATCCATAAATATCTAGCTCAAATCTTACCTCTTTGAAGCCATTTCTGAATAGTTCTCATATCACTGATGCTAAAAATAAGTCTAACTCACAAAGTTCACATATTATCTTCATAGATAACATATATTCCTCTAACTTAAAATCATAGATCTTATACCATTCCTCATAGTAGGTAAATTATCTCAATTTAAAAATAACCCATGAATAAATCTATTGTATTTTACTGTATATTATATATAATAATACAATCTATTGAATTATACAGTGTATTGTATATTGTATTGGAGGACCAGGCAATAATTAATTACTGTAGCTGTGTCCTTAAGGAGGGAAGGTGGGTTCTGGTTGACATTTGGAGGAAGGATTCCAGAAATGCATGGGCAATTCATCAATTGTAAGTACAGATTAATCACAGATAGGTATCTTAATATGGTGACAGAAGCATGTGGAAATCTGTGATAAATGCAACTTTCTCAGGGAGGCAAGAACCAAGTCATCAGTAAGAGGATAAACAGAGTAAGAGATGGTAGAGGTTTTAAAAAATCAAGAAAAATTTAAGTTTTTCTGAATAAATAGGGAATAGAATAGATTAGGGAACTATGGCATCTTTGCTACAAAGTGAGGGCAAGAAGATGAGAGAAGTAAAAAGTTGGTAGGATCAGATTCTTGGTATGATTGAAGAATTCTAAAGGTAGAGTTTCAGAGGAAATTGGTGGAAAGACAGCCTTGAGATCAGGCAGTTTGGAATTGAGACTACTGAGTAGTTGCAGGGTGAGTGCCTGAGTTCAGATAAAGTCAAGATTATTGGTTAGTGAGATCTACCTGTGAAGCTAAATAATTGGGTAGATTATCTATCTGAATGTTCAAGTCACCAACAGTTACAATAAGAATAGTAATGAAGAGACTGACATAGAGCCATAAAGCTAAAACTGCATGGACTACAGGTGAGTATGACCTGGGGATGAAGGCGGCTCCTGAGTGGCTTACTATAATGACATGTCACCTTCAGCTGCGTGCTTCTGCAGAGGATGGAGGGTGAAATGTCTAGAGGAGCCAATGGCAATGAAAGATAAGCATTATACCAACCCTGACTTGAGACCCAGCAGTATGAGGGGTGAGAAAAAAAGAGCCACCTCCTGTGAATGTTCCTGAGAATCCATGACTGTCAGAAGAGAGGAGGAAAATGTAAGAATGCTCCCAGAAGAGGATGAAGATACAGATTTTAAGTAAGGGTTATCTTTTGTGTTTTTGGTAAAAAGTCTACCACTTTAAAAGCTTATGAAGAGTTCACATATTGGTGCAGCAGAAACGAGCCCGACTAGGAGTGATGAGGTTGCAGGTTCGATCCCTGGCCTCGCTCAGCAGGTTAAGGATCCGTGAACTGTGGCGTAGGTCACAAACGTGGCTCGGATCTGGTGTTGCTGTGGTTGTGGTGTAGGCTGGCAGCTGTAGCTCCAACTGGACCCCTAGCTTGGGATCCTCCATATGCTGTGGGTGTGGCCCCAAAGAGCAAAAAATAATAAATAAATAAAAGCATACGAAATAAGACTCCTCCCTTCTTGCAAAATATTCTAGAATTTAAATGTTCTCTCAAATATTTAATGTCTGGGAGTTCCTGCCGTGTCTCAGTGGTTAACGAATCCAACTAGGAACCATGAGGTTGCAAGTTCTATCCGGTGGGTTAAGGATCCAGTGTTGCCATGAGCTGTGGTGTAGGTTGCACATGCAGCTCAGATTCCACGTTGCTGTGGCTGTGGTATAGGCCAGCGGCTACAGCTCTGATTGGACCCCTAGCCTGGGAACCTCCATATGCCACAAGTGCAGCCCTAGAAAAGGTAAAAAGACAAATATATATATATATATATATAATGTCTGACGAAGCATATTATAGACACTTTGCGACTATAAGCCACTGACTTATAGTAAATATACTCACTTAATATAGTGTGTGACTTCTAGGTAAGTGGGTATTTAGAAGGGTACACATCTCTATTACAAAGTGTTTTTAAAAGAAATGTTTAATAATAATGCTGCTTTTTATTAACTAGCTCTTTTAAAAGAATAGTTCTGAAGGAGAATCATTTGTTCCCTGTTTAATTTTCATCAGCCATGCTTCTCCCTACCAACCCATTAGTCATCTTGACTTAACTGTGTTTGCCTTCTTAAAATATGGAGGGGATAAAAATTGATAGCTCATAAACACATATTAAAGAGTAATCTGAGATTTACAGAAGAGAATAAAGAGGAACAGAGGAATGGCCACTGTAGTCAGTGCTAACATGAAAGCAAAATGAAATAATCCACACACACACAGTGTGTACTTGGAAGCATGTAAGAGTGCGTGTGTGCACATGCACACCCACACCCACCCACACACACAATTGTGACCCAATCATATGAACTTGTGAAATTCTCTGTAATAATCAAGTCTATTTTGCACATAAGTTGTCTCTTTATGGAGATACATTTTTCTATATCCTATACAGCCACAGATGGTAAAAACATTTAGAACTGACAACCTATCAGGTAGAACACTGTCACAGCTTAAAGATGAGATGACTTAGCTATAGGTGATGTCCAGTAAAGAGACCCCTAGTCTCAAAGATAAATTTAAATGAAAAAGCACATTTTAGTAACACAATGGGAAAACTATAATGTACATATTAGCTGATATTTGAATAAATGCAGAAAATGGCCCCATAATATTAGCTCTATGATGAAAGTACAGAGAGGAAAAGATAACAGCACAGTGTAAACAATGATATAAAAAAAAAGAAAAAGAAAGAAAGCACAGACCCATTAATGGCTACCTCCATAATGTTTCCAAAGCAAATATCAACTACATATCTTTTTTGGGGGGAGGCACTATGGCATGTGGAATTTCTTGGAGCCAGGGATCAAACCTGTGCCACAACAGTGGCAAAACCAGATACATGACCTATTGAGCCATCAGGCAGGGAACTCCCACCACCTACATACCTTGACTCAGGACAATATTTACTAAACCATGCAGTGATACATCAGAGAAATTAAAGGGAAAAGAAACTGATACAAAGACACTAAAGACTAGTTTAATTACATTTTCTGTTATGGTCCGCATAGCAAGAAATGAGCCTAGAAGGTGTCTTTGAAAATCTACAGTCTCTTAGTTAACATTTGTCTCTTCTTGCACTGCACAAAGAATCAGGCTGAATGATTATCATTTGTTAAAAAAAAAACTGTAGCTATATTAAACTGAAGAATATTATTCATAATAAATAATAGATTTGTCATTTTGAAATTCTGGATAATTTAGATGATTCAAGTTTCCATTAACAATTTCCCATTAATGCTGCTTTGTAACTGGAAATGCAGTCACATATAATCTTTATAAAAGACATTAAAAATAAGTGATTTATTGAGGTAACTACTGGAATAAAGAAAAGACAATGAAGCTGCATATACTGATAGACAAATGGAGATATTATAAAATCTTTTCTTTCCCAGGTATAAACAAAAATAAAGCACCATTTCTGGTGTAATATTTTAATGAAACCCATCCTTCTTACAATTAGAAATAATGAGACTGATAGATTCCATTAATTTTCTAAAACCAATAAATCATGAACATTTGCAGGGCAAGCAAGTATCACAGCATCAGAACAGCTTCCGCCAAATGTGAAAGGCAGTAATAAAGTAAAGCACATGGGAGGCTGTGACAGTTCATCCTAAGTGGCCAGGGGTATTGATGAATCAGTATCCTGCATTGTGAGAACAACTAGACAATCCAATTAACCAAAGTCAAGTCTTAGATTTCTCTCTCTCAATGTCTCTTAACATTGATTATGCAGTCAATTTTGTCTTAAAATGCAATGGCATCTCTTTGCAGTTTGGAGTGTTCTTGAGTCATTGGCTACACATGGGAAAGGATAACAGGCTGAAGAGCCCAGACCTTGCTATTAGGCAATATATAATCCATGACTTCAACTCGCAACATAACTAGTAGTACAAAGTCATTACCAGAACTAAAATGAGAAGCTATTTCCTTTAATGTGCTACTATCCAATTTCAGAAATGGATCCTAGATAGCTTTCCTCATCAATTGCCTGATGGGTGATACAGAGTTTCTCAAATGCCAGTCTGAGATTTTTGTTATAAATGTGCAACAAGTACACAGCCAAAAAGCAAACAAACAAAAACAAGAAAACAAAAACAAAAAACAAAACCTCTTGATTTCCACAACATATGGAGGGCATATCATCAGAAGATGGAAAAATCACAAGAAAACAGTATTTAAAAAAAAATCACCTCTGGGATAAACAAGAATTAGCTAATCTTCTTGTGCTGGAATTTCTTTCTGGCTTCTTTTTGAGTCTGCCTCATTCTTTTTCATCTGCTTTCTCTCTTACCAACATAACCATGTCGCCCTAAGCACCCTCCCTATTGCTACCTACAAATGCTCTGTATACCCCACCCCTTCTTAAAACCTGTCACAGCAGCCTTCCAGCAGGTAAGCAGTCATGTGTCTACTGGGCAGTTATTATTTGCTCAGCACAGGAGTTTTCAAGTGACTTTTAATACATGTATCCAAGGCAGTAGATTCTGAAGCACCTTGGCAAGCCAGTGAAAAACTGTTTACATTTCGTCAAGCTCAAAAAAAAAAAAAAAAATAAAAGGAAAAGAAAAAAAAGCAGCTTATTTTGAGGCAGTAGATTTTCCATAAAACCCTATGTTTTAAAACTCTCCCCCTGAAGTCAGTCAAATAACATGAATAAACCTGAATCTCAGTTGTATGAAATAAGCAATTATTTCATTGACTATTGAATATGTGCTTCCTTATCTACCTAGACCAAACATCTATTTCTAAAATAATGTCATGTTCACAGTGTCCATTTTATTTTTTATTGTCTTCTTGCATATTCTAGGGCCACACTCGCAGCATATGGAGGTTGCCAGGCTAGGGGTCTAATCAGAGCTGTAGCCACCAGCCTACGCCACAACCACAGCAACGCAGGATCCGAGCAGCATCTGCAACCTACACCACAGCTCACAGCAATGCCAGATCCTTAACCCACTGAGCAAGGCCAGGGATCAAACCCACAACCTCACAGTTCCTAGTTGGATTCATTAACCACTGAGCCATGACGGGAACTCCAACACAGTGTCCATTTTAAATGGGAATTAAAACCATATGTATATTATGTGAGCTCACTTTTACAGGAAAAATTGTAAAGAAAAAAAAGACTAGAAACCTTTCAAACTAAGTAGTTATAGATAGGTAGATGTGCAATTGCAGATGACTTTAAGTCATCTTTTTATACCAATACTTTCCAAATCATCTTCAACTACTGTGAATTATTTTCAGAACTAAAAAATACATGTTATTTAAGAAAAAAAAACTTTTTTCCTGGAAGAAAATCATGTTTTGACTTAATGGGAGAATGTCAGTGAAACATGAACACTTAGGAATGGTGATAAAATACTCAAATAGTTATCACCCTATAGACGTGAATGGAAAAATATTACTCTGAAAAAATCACGGTTAAGATATTTGTGGGACAATATAATAAGAGATACCTAATGATGCCCATCCATCTTCAGTACCTGTAAATACACCAAAGTGACAAATAAGATATGTTTAGAGGGTGACCCATTTAAAGGTAACCCCAACTAACTCAACAAGGCTTTCAATTTTACACTTATTCAGAACTTCTTACATAAACTCCATAGCATGCTACAATTTCAATTTGCTTCCCAGGGCCACCAATCCTTTTCCTTTACCCATCCAACTGAAACCAACCCCAGCATCTGATCAGGCAACAATCCATCAATTCCATCTCAGCCAGCCTCCATCTCAAGATACACCTGAATTCTTACTGCGCCAGAAATCTGAATACATCTGACAAAAAATGTCATTTTATATTCGATACAATGTTTATCTTTCCTGTTAAAAGCTTTGATTATAATCAATACTGTATATTACAATTAATAGCATCTTGATATCCACGATATGCAGCATATATATGCGTATATTTTGTGTATAAATCTATACACTTAGAACTATTATTTTATTATAATTATTTTGTGTGTGTGTTGCCCACCAATATATTGAATACCAAAGGTTTTCTTCTAACTTATTGACTATTGTTGGACACCAATGAACATCTTCCCAATAATCAGTCAGATCTTTTCCTTTAATAAAGAGGCAGTTTGTATCTCTTGAGGCAAAATCATACCCGAGACATCCAAGGGAAGGGTGGACAGTGATGACGTGATGACAAAGGGAAAATAGGCCTATCTGCTTCTCTACTTCTTTATTAAGCACTGTTAGATTCCTATCACCTGACAGAAGAATATTAAATTATATGTAGCTTCTGTTGATCTTTCTTGGCCTTTATTGCTTCAAATAGGGAGCAGTTTGGGGCTAATTAGGATCTTCAGGAATAGATATAAGAAAGTGCCTTAAGAGGGCCACGGGTATCAGTGTCCAGAAACAACCTCATCAGGTCACATAACATTTTAAAGCTGTTAAGGAGCTTTGTTTCACCACCTCCTCCTTTTAAATTTTATAACTTTATGGGTCTACTGAATTAACCATGTGTATGTCCCAGAAAAAAAGAAATGAAAGGTAGCATATACTTTTCTATTTTTATTAAAGTTTTATGCTCAAAACTAGTGTTATTCTCAATAGGCAGTTTGTCATACATAATTACTGAGTAAAAGAAAGATGGTCTAAGATTACACTAATTTAGATATAAGTTAAGGCAGATGTTTGCCAATTGTCGCTGCATTTACCCAAGACGATGGAGTCCATCAGCTCAGAGGGAAAGCTGAAGATCTTGTTTGCCTTACTTAGCAGCTATGTGACTTTCAGCAAGTTATTTAGCTTCTCTGAGCCTCATTTTCATCCTTTGTAGGACAGGGATAAGAAAACTACTTTATGGTATTTTTGTGAGGATTAAATGAGACAGTCCAACAAAGTACTTCACCACTGCCCTTTAAGTATTCAATTACTCTTTGTTATATTACTATTATACTATTGATACTCTCATAAAGTATGTTCAACCACCAGGTAATCAGTGGATAGTATTATGTGAAATAGTATCAGTAGATACTATTTGCAACATTATCAGTACATACTATGTACAACATATCACTGGATACTATTTGCAACAAATACATCTAGAATGTTTGTCTTAAAATTCCACATTCTATGGGGATTTTTGGAACAGCAAAGGCAGTGTTTCACACATCATGTTCTATGGGAGAAATGTGGTCAATGGCTAAGTGGCCACAAATGCATGAAGCATTAAAGACTGGTTGTTTAATTTTTTCCTTTGTTAAAATTAATTCAAGAAAGCTGTTGAGTGCATGCCTACCTTGGAACTTGGAAGTATTAATATATTAAAAGATAATGAGAGGCCCAAAGAAAAGACACCTGGTTTCTTTGCTTCTTTCAGTATCCCTAAACTTATTTAACCAGAATTACTTTATCAAAGAGCACCTATTGACTTCTTGATTTACATACTGTCTAAGACACTACTCTGTGTGCCCTGATAAGAACCATGCAAGACTTATTAAAAAAAAAAGTGGAAAAAGTATATAAAAGAAAAAGTTGTAGACAAGGTACCAAGAAGGATTTCTATTTCTCCTGGGCACTGCAAAAGAAAAGCAGCAGGACAAACCAGATTATGAATGTCAGCAGAGCCCATCCTGAGTGCTGGAAGACAGGCTGGGCAGGTCGAAGCCATGCAAACTGGAGGCTATGTGCCCTGCTAATGTGGACAGCTGATCACTTCCATTCAATACTGCAGGCCTAACGCAGACAGATCTCGGGCTTCTTTTTCCCTCAAATCCACATTTTCATGTACAGTCACATTACTTTTATTCATATTTGCATCTCAGATGCTTACACAGCCCATGTCTTGCACAGCCAGTTAAACAGTTCCATTCATTGCATCCAGTCCCCTGGCCAAGAAACTGAGCTTCTGGCATAGACTTCCAGGGCCCAAATTATTTTATCTGTTAAAGCATATGAATCCTTCAGCTAATGGCTAAGTAGTTTGCCTTTTAGCAGCCTGTGCAAAAGGAATTATTTTGCCCAGGTCTCTGATAAGAAGATCAAATTAGAGAAAGGTGGGGTAACTCGCTCCAGTTCACAGATCTGGCAAGTGGGATAGCCAAGATCCACAACTGTCCATTACTGGGTGCACTTTATTCAGAGGCATTGGTTTGTTTTTCTGTAGGATGTGGAATTTGGGATAAAGAGGTTGATGCTGATGATGTCTAATTCATTTACTCAGAGGTAAGGAAGCTCTGGTTAAGTGATTTACTTTTCATATGAAGATGTCAAACCAGACATCCAGCTGGGGGACTAAATCATATATTACCCTAATACGGTAATCAACTTTTTGTCTCAGGTCCTCACATTGAAAAATCTATTTGAATTTCTAATCCTTGCTTTCTAAGCTTATTAAATTTTCTTCTGAGGAATTACAGATATGGAGAAAACTTCGAAGTGAATAAAGTCCTTATTTCTTCAGATCAGGAGTTGGCAAACTGGTTCATGAACTGAATCTGGTTCACTGCCTGATTTTGTAAATCAGGTTTTATTGACATTCAGTTACATCCATTCATTTGCACATTATCTGTGGATGTTTTCATGCTACCACAGCAGAGCTGAATGGTTGTGACAGAGGACATGTGACACACAAGATCAAAAATATTTACTCTGTCCTACGATAGAGACCGTTTGCAACTTCAACTTTAAATTTCTCATTTTTTTATACTGGGAAAAAATCAGATAATCATAAACCTTAGTTCTTAGAGATCATTTTTCACAGACCCTCATACAATTGCGTTTTACCCAGGTTCCTTGTTTCTGTCACTTACAGGCTCACATCAAATGTAGATAATAAGAAAAAAGCCTACAATAATTTTTTACTGTATTCACAGGAGGGTTTTTGTTTTTTTGTTTTTTGATTTTTTGCCTTTTTGCCTTATCTAGGGCCACACCAGCAGCATATGGAGGTTCCCAGACTAGGGGTCTAACAGGAGCTGTAGCCGCCGGCCTTTGGCACAGCAACGTGGGATCTGAGCCCCGTCTGCAACCTACACCACAGCTCATGGCAACGCCAGATCCTTAAGCCACTGAGCAAGGCCAGGGATCGAACCCGCAACCTCGTGGTTCTTAGTCGGATTCGTTAACCACTGAGCCATGACAGGAACTCCAACACAGGAGGGGTTTTGTTGAGGATGTCAACCTTATCACAATGCTCCCTGTGAAAACAATGACCCTATAGTTGGAATAAAAGAAAGTCTTTTTTTTTTCCTCATGAGAAATCAGTTAGCATTAATAACATGGCCACTTCAAATCTTGTAAATAATTTGTTTTCTCTTTAGAAGCTAGAAATTTTAAAGCAAAACCTGTAGTCTTCTAACTTACATTGCTGAACACACACTTTCAACTTTCTAAATCTACCTTTGGCTTTATTTTAGTTTCCTGATGTTGTTTCCTTTTCCTCTAATTTCTATTCACTTTTTTGGTCTTTTTTTTTTTTTTAGGGCCACACCTGCATCACACGGGAAGTTCCCAGGCTAGGGGTCGAATTGAAGCTATATCTGCTGGCCTATACCACAGCCACAGCATTGCTGGATCTGATCTGTGTCTGCGACCTATACCACTGCTCATAGCAATGCCAGATCCTTAACCCACTGAGCGAGGCCGGGGATCAAACCCACATCCTCATGGATACTAATCAGGTTCATTACCACTGAGCCATGGCAGGAACTCCCTTATTCACTTTGTTTTTGTGATGCATGAATTATCTTAGCCATACGTTATCATTTTAAAATAGTGGGTATAAATAAATGAGAGTGTCAATTATGCAGAAAAAAACTGAAAGACAAGACACTGGTACCTTTTGCCCCATCACAGGAAATCTATTCCTATGTTCGATTCATGCCCTGTCACAGGGTTCAGTTAAAACATTTAGAAAAGAAGGAAAGGAAATACTCTGACCTCACAAAGATCTCAGCTGAAAAATGCTGCAGCTTTTTCTTGAGGAGAAAGAGAACCACATTCCCTTGGTTAGTTACAACATCCCCCACCACATGGCCATCTTGTCCTCAGAGCTTTAAGGATTTCACGGAGCGATCCAATAAGATTTACGGCAGAAGCCATACCATAATGGTAGATTTATAGGGTGATGCCTCAGAGAGTAGAAGGTGAGAAAATACCAATATAGAATGTTGATGTCACTAACCCAGACAGAGTGAAACATGGGCAGATGTTCAAGTCAACTCTCCATCATATTGCCAAATAAAAGATGAGGATGCTGCTAATTGTTCGGGCCTGCTACCTGCTTCCTGGGCAATCCAAAGTATCGAGAAAGATGCTATCCAATGTCTCAGACAGACTACATGGGAGAAACTGCTGGACTTTTGCTTAGATGGACATGATCAGCACAGTGGAATTCATTCTCTAAGTCTCACTATGGTATGCAAACATATCGATAGGAGCTTTTCTGTTATACGTGTCTGGAGAATATTTCCATGAAAAGCTTTTCTACCTGAAGCAAAATTGAATTCAATTATAATTCAATATTGGAAGAAAATGACTCACCCTTCCCCTACCTCCCCTCTGGCGTATCATAATGGAAAGGTGAAGGATTAGAAAAGTAAATACGGAGTTCATACCAAAAAAAAAAAAAAAAGAAAAAAGAAAAAACATTTTACATATCTAATTACTTTGAGAAACTACACAGGGCTTCATGTCGCTGCCACATTTTCCAATGTAAATACTTCCATATGGAAGTCTATTTTTAAGTCCTAGGGTTTTTTTAGAAAAAAAAATATGTGTCTCCTTCATTCATGAGAAGTAGTAACTAATGAGATTAGATTATAGCTGGATCTTCATCATTTTCCTTTAGCCTGACCTTTAAACATGATGTATAACTGCTATGGTTATACGTAGTTGGCACTCAGTAATAGAAAAGCATTTAGCTAACACATCGCCATGCATTTTGGTGTGAGAAATATCTACTTCACGGTTACTTCTTAAAGTGCTACTTCCTTATTCTCCACTGAAACTACTTAAGACTCAAATCCAGTTTTCTTTTAGCTATTCATACAAAAACAGTGTTCATCCAACCTTATTGTTAAGCCAAGGTTTTAGCTTTCTTCATGAGAGCCTGAACTAAAGTTAAAACATCCTTAATTCAGCTATTTTTTAAATAATAATGCCCATTACCACCTAAGTTACCAAACAAGGTCACATTAATCAGCATTACACCAGCATCTCAGAAGCAAGCTGTTCCCATGACAGTCTAACATGACCTCAAGGAAGGTCTCTTAGGTTATAAAGACAGGACTTTCTGACAAAAGCCATCCATGAACCAGAGAGCATCAGAAGTATGTGAAGTACTTTACAACTGAGCCAGAGGAACTTATTAGTGCAGATTTACTGAAGGTACCACAAATAGAGCATTAAGAATAAATGGTACCCCCTTTAAAAAAAAATAGGTTTTCTTACTAACAGCCATGGCCTCAGTGCAATAGGCATCATATTTTGCTAGATAACTAATATCATTTCAGTAAGAATTTTGTCACTAACCTCAAAGAGCTAAGTATGTTTTGTAAAATTATTTAGGGAAAACATATAACTTCTAACCATAATAAAAATATATACTTTTTTGTATAAAAAAGAATGAGGAGTTCCCATTGTAGCTTGGCAGCTTAAGGACCTGACATTGTCTCCATGAGATGCAAGTTCAATCCCTGGCCTTACTCGGGGGTTAAGAATCTGGCATTTGCCGTAAGCTGTGTCAGTCCCAGATGTGGCTCAGACCCAGGGTTGGCATGGCTATAGTACAGGCCCCAGCCACAGCTCCTTTTTGACCCCCTAACAGGGAACTTCCAGATGCCACAGGTGCAGCTGTAAAAAGAAAAAGAATGATATTCTACACAAAAGTCCATGCTTTCCATAACATATTTCTATACCAATTTGGGATATTTGAAAGACACAAAGTACACTAAAATATCAACATGATTAAAAACAAGAAGTTGAGGAACTGTAGTTTTTATTTATTACATATGACTAATGCAAGTTAATTTTTTTCATATTCTAATAGTTTTTAAATCAGGATGGACCTTAAAAGTGAATTCATGATATAATTTTAATGATGGCTTGCTACATAAAGTAATGGTACGAGTCATAACTGATGGTGTCTTAGAATCCATATAAAACGTAAGTCTTTACTGTAAGGTTCACTCCAATTTGTTCATTTTCAGAAATGTTCAATAATTACATTGCTGATAAAGCAAAGCTAAGAATCATGAAAATAAATTAATAAATATACTTTCTCACTCTTCCAGGAAGGGGTATTTTTACATTTTCTCATCATCACCTTCAAAGAGAAATGTTAAATGCCACTCATTTGTTTTTCCCTAATTTCTTTCTTTTTCTTAATGGAAATACATGAAAGTGTCTGTCAACACTGCCATCATGTGACATGGCTTCAGATTCCCTCCTAATCCTGATCTTTCTTCCTTTGATATGCTTTATGTAGAACATGTGAAAACATGATCTTTAAACATTGCTTACAGATGGTAAAGTAGGAATAGTCTTCCTTATTTTGGTTGCTATTATTTAATGTAGACTATCATTTATAATGTCTTTGGCAAATTGTTTTTGAGAAACTTTATTAGAAAACATTATTGATAATCTAGTTGGTAAACCCATACTAGGTAGGCAGTCAACTAAATCCATTAAGTTCTGCATATATGATCTAATGTTAAATCATAACTTCCTTGGTGCAGTTGGTCTAATTTAGATGTAATTTCAGAACTACTTTTTTTTTTTTAATTGACAGGGTAATAGATTTAGCCAACTATTTTAGCTTGATATATGTAACTTTTCCAAGCTCTGTATCATTTTTCCAGTGTGCTTTCAAACACAATGGCCTTTCTGTCCCTTCAGCTCCTTTCTTCTTGTGATCTTGACCTTCATCGTAATAGAGCCATTGTCTCAATGATCTTCCTCATTCCCCGTTACTAACAACTGGAAACATTAGAGTGCTATCAGTCTCAAGTATCTCACTCTCTGCCCACCACCTCCCATCCCCCTAATACCTGAGCTGCAATAATCATTCTTTTAGGCAACACTGGGCACAGTTAATCACTGCTTCTCTGTTGAAAATTCTCCTTTCTTGGGTTTAGGAGTGTCACACTCTCGGACGTTTCCTTCTTCCTCTCTAGCTAGTTCATCTCAAAGTCTTTCCTGGTTTGTTTTACTGGATCAAACTGTGAAAGACTCCAGCTTAGAACTTAGAATTAATCTCCTTTCTACCTACACTCACTCCTCCAATGAGACACCAGTCTCATGGCTTTAACTATCATCATGACTCCCAAAAGACATCTCCCCTGAAATCACATTCTCAGAGCAAACTTCCTTCCTTCACAGTCATCACTGCTTCTCTATTGAAAAAGAAGAAAAGGGGCTTGATCACTTTTACTTTATTATTCTATTATTTACCATTTTAAATACAAGGAAAACTTTTTAATCCCTCATAGCGAATACTTGCTTTAAAGTATAATGCAATGACTTCTACAATTCTAGGATTACTCTATGTAAGAGCTGCCACTGAAATAAATTTGAAGACATTATTAGAAAAATAATTCCATGAATTATAGGGTCAGACCTTAACTCTATTGTAACACTCCCCAGATCTAATTAGCTTGTATTACTAAAACACTGAAGGTATAATGTTATGAAGTATTAAATTATGGACTCTAGAAGACAGTGCAGATTTAGTTTTTCATATTGCATTAGACTGCTTCATGGCTCACTCTTTCATTGGCTTTCTGGAAAAACGAATATGAACATGTATAAACTCTTCAAAATAAACCCCACATATTGGGAATATTTAGGAAAATCCTTTTGATTTATAATATATTTTTTCATGTAATCAAATTGCTGTGTAGATTATATTACACAATGTTACTCAAAGTAGGATCAGAAGCAATGCCTGGTTTCCTCACATTTCAGTCTATCTACTTTATCTGAATTAGTTCTGTTCCATACATGAGCAACTTTGACCACATAACTTGACAGTGCTTTGATTTTACAGATAAATAACCTAGTTATCATTTGTTCTGGTAGTGCACATTTATAGTTTTAGGACTGAAACTTTTAGTCTACAAATTTCCAAACTACTGTTTTCTGATTACAATGTCACACACTTAATAAATGTTTCCTGGAAATGTGCAGAATTCTGCAGATAATAGATTGACAAAAAATAAATGACAAAACAGGAATGTTTTCATCACATGTTTAGACTAGAACTGTGCTAGGTTTCTCATAAGAGAAAAAATAAATAAATAAATTGGAGAGCCCTCCTTACCAATGTTATAGAAAAACCAAGGTTGAATATGTGAAACAATTAGTGACTATTAAGCAAGGACTGTTTAAATGCTTAATTACATTTTCTTTCCAGCTGCATTGCAGGACTTTTTAAAAGGAAGCAATTGATGTAATGTGGAAAAGTTATAAAAGGTTCTCTGAAGAAGCATAACACATTCACAAAAGAGGACATGCTTCAGAGAACTGTGCTGTGCACCAAGTCACATGTTTCATTTAGAGCATCACTATGGAGCAATACAAATGAATCTAAAACAGAACTGAAGCCACTAACCCAGAGAAGACAGTGCTTTGACTGTAATCACTATCTTCCCTCTTTGGGTATCAGGCCCCCATTGACCCAGAATCTCCTCACCTCCAGACTCCATCTTCCTTAGCACCTCACACTAATTAGCCTTTTGATCACATCATTTCCAGTTTTTAAGAAAGCCTAACACCTCGTGAAAGCTTCCATGTCCAAACTCCTGGGCCTTCATTTTTTTTTTTTTATTTATTTAAAAATTTTTTTTGCCTTTTTAGGGCCACACCCATGGCATCTGGAGGTTCCCAGGCTAGGGGTCCAGTTGGAGCTACAGCTGCCAGCTTATGCCACAGCCATAGCAATGCAGAATCCGAGCCACATCTGTGACCTACACCATAGCTCACAGCAATGCTGGATCCTTAACCTGCTGAGCAAGGCCAGGGATGGAACCTGCTTCCTCATAGATGCTAGTCAGATTCGTTTCTGCTGAGTCACGATGGGAACTTCATATTTTTATTTACTTTTACTTTGGCTCTTCGTTTCTGAGGGTAGCTGGATCCTGGAATGAAGTTAGATTTCCAAACCCAGGCATGAAGTTCTCACCACAATGACAGGCACCAAGCTTGGACCCAGTCTTCTTCATGGCCAGCTGGACTGTGGAAGTGGACGCCCAGGTGACCTGGATGGTCTGCCCCACTGAAGTGGCAACACCCCCCATACCAGATTGGGTTTTTCTGATCCTATACCCAAGTAGCCCTATTTCTTGGTTCTGAGAGTTTGCTTCCTTCTCCACTCCACCCACTACCTCTTCTCTGGTGCGAGTCTGCCTGGCATGTGCCAGCTTTCTTCTTTGAAGCTGGATCCTGCACTAAAGTTATCAATTCTCTCCATATAAGTCTAACCACCTGCCTGCATCCTAAGTGCTGAGCCATCCTTTGCATACTCTCCCTGTCTACTCCAATAGCTTGGTACTGACAGCTTCTGGGATTGGGACTCAGGGAGTTGTGCCCCACAGAACCTGAGCCAAGACTGCTGGGTGGCTGTAGACTCTGCAGCTAAGCCATCTTTCTTCAGTCCTCGTCCTGCCTTGGTGAGTAGATTTCCAACCAGCTTACCCATGCACACTTGTCCTCTGTGCTTGAGAGCTCAGTGTGCTTGACCTAAACCCAGGTCAGCTGTCGGCCCCTTCCTTTCTGACATGCACCTATGACCACACCACTTGGTAAGTTGCTGCCCCAGGACAATGCATTACATCCCAGTTCACATCCCATTCCACGCGCCCTCATCTCAGGACACTCAGACATATTTTAGGTCCATTACAACAAACTAAAAAGGCAGCTTGGTCCATGGTCCCAGTAGAGTAAAGGAAATAGGGAAAAGAAAAAAAAAAAAGGTTTGCCAAAAAGCAAACCAAGAAATTTATAGAAAAGTTGTCCCCTGATATTCTGTGCCAGCAAAGACCTAGCTAATTGGATGCTTATGCTTTCCTGGAGGACTTGCTTGTAGAGAAAGTCTAAACAATAGTTTCCTCCTGCCAGCTTGTAGCCTAAAACGGAATGATCCTGGCTGAGGCCAGATTCTTTCAGCACTTTTCCTCAGGCATTTGGCAGATATTCAGAGATTATCAGCTTTCAGGGATGATTATCTTTTTCTTTTTTTCTCAGATTTCTAGATGGCTGGATTACTTCTAACTATTTCAATATCTAGGTGGCATCTCAGGGTCTCTTAGATCAATTCTCTCAACTCTTGGTATTGTCTACTCATTGTTTTTGAAATACATAATGGCTTTACTATGCATTTCGAGGATATCACACAATAATCGGATGACATCAGGTTAGATTTGATCATGTCAATGGAGTAGAAACAAACTAAAATGTGAGCAATTCTACTGTCCCAGTAAATAACGTCTCTGTGGCAGGATGATTCATTCAGAATTGTCTCCTTCCCTTATTTTGCCCTCACCCCAAAGTATAAGAAGGCAGCCAGAGTCTTTGTTCTCTTTTGCCTTGGGAAAGTTTTGTGACACAGGGTGGAAAGCAAAAGTTGCAATCCATAGGCCAGAGAAGTGTGTGTGTGTGTGTGTGTGTTTGGTGGGGAAATGGTGTGAGTGAGCTTAGAGAGGGAAGATTCCATAAGACAAGGGAGGGGCCAGAAGTTCAGGGGCCCTACAATTATCAGAAGCCTGCAGCTGAGTTTCCTGGTTCCTTTCAAAAAAGCACAACTGTCTAATTAAATTGTTGTTGTTGTCATGTTGTGCCATCAACATCCATATAGCAGCAAAAGACTTTTATTGTCACTTTCTAGGAACAGCACATGAGGCAAATGCATGAGAGAGAACCACTTCTTTTATACAATCACTTCTTAAAGCGCTCTGCCTTTATTTACAAATTTATATTAACGGTCACATATATTATTCTACTTGCTGCTATTTTGCCATTAGAAGATGTAGTTAAACATGTGTCTGTTGGCTCTTTATAAGTACTAGGCACTAAATAAATGTTTGGTAAATCCCATATATATCAATGAGAGGAATTACATATATTTGGAAGGCAAAAATAAATTTTACATAGATCTTTACTTTTCAAACACAATACAACTACTTTTTTTCTAAAATCTAGTAACTTCCAAACCATTTTCCTTCTACATAAACTTCATTAATAATGTTCTTTTTAGATTTAAATTACTTTCTAACTTCATTACGTGTCTTACATACACTCAAAAATCTGCTAATTCAAAGGGAGCACTCAAGCATCGCTTTATGTCTCAAGGATCAGGAAATCTTACGAGAAACAATAAGTGGCTTTGTCAGACAGTGAATGAGGAAAAAATTTCTGCAGTAAGGAATAAACCACGTTCAATTTTAACACGTGAAAGAACATTTCTTTAACTTGCACTTAATTTAAAATCCAATCACAAGAATGAAGGTCTTTAAAAATTAAGATGTCTCTTCTAGAAGATGATCAGTATCCTGGAAGGCAGCAATACTGGTAGTAACTGATCTTTTAACCCAAAAGAAATTCAAAGCAAACAAGACCAAAAAAAAAAAAATCTAGTAAAGTGTAGGTTCTACACAACGGCTTTAACCCAGTTTTTCTACATCAGCACTACTGACATTTGAGTTGAATAATTCTTTGTTGCTGTGGCCTATCCTGAGCATTATAGGATGTTTTGCAGCATCCCCAGGATTTACCCACAAGATGCCAGTAGCTCCTCCCCACCCCCGCTACACACACTGTGACAGTCAATAATATTTCTCAGCACTGCCAAATATCCTCTGAGAAGCAAAATTCTGCCCCAACCTCAATCTGGTCCGAGAACCACTGTTTTCATCTGATTCCTTTCTAGCAAACTTTTCAATGGCATTTCTCGCATACAGCAATTTATTGAGCAAGAAAGGATTTGACTCAAGGTTTATAAAAATAAAAAGCTGCAGGAGTTCTCACTGTGGCTCAGTGGTAATGAACCCAAGTAGTAACCATGAGGATGAGGTTCAATCCTTGGCCTCACTCAGTGGGTTACAGATCTGACGTTGCTGTGAGCTATGGTGTAGGTCGCAGATATGGCTCAGATCCCACGTTGCTGTGGCATAGGCTGGCAGCTGCAGCTCTGACTGGACCCCTAGCCCCCAGGAATTTGCATATGCCATAGGTGTGGCCCTAAAAAGTGAAAAAAAAAAAAAAGGTGGAAAGGCTGAACAATGCCTTTAACTTGGTAGCTATAATTAAGGAATACGTCAAATCCAATACACAGATATCTTGTGGGTTTCTTTCTGTCTAAAGAGACTGTAATCTGGTGATTAAAGGAATGTCTATGCCTTGGAGTTAGGCAACCTAAATTCAAATTTCATTCATTTAGAAGTTGTGTAAAAATGACTAAGTTACTTAAATTCCTGACACCTCTAGTCTATATATTAAAAAAGATAATATCTCTACTTCACATTATTGTAGGAATTAAATGAGTTAACATCTAGAAAGGGTATGCTACATTTTAATCAATGCATTCTTGTATTTATAAGCATAAAACTGTAAACATACCACTTATTACATGAGTGTTTTTCTTCAAAAAGGCATACTTTTTCTTCTGGCTTTTTAATAATTAAACTAGAACTATATCATTTGGAATATCCTCTAGTTCCCTAAAAACAGGAAGTTATATTTATTCCAGTTTGCTTTTATAATGGGACAAAGCAATAGGGTAAGCACAAATTTAGCAGTTGTTCCACCTTCCACCTATAAGAATCTAGCTATATTCTCTCCCAATGTAGTAATAAAGGGGAATGTATTTCTTTTTCTGGTGACATAACTTCTTTAACTTCACTAAAAACCTAACTGGACTGCTAATTCTTACCAGATCACCTGGAACCCCTTCCTCTTAGGCAATTATCTGAAACCAGTAAAATGCATATTATTGATACTAACCAGAAATATACTGTGTAATATATTTCTCAGTAGTATATTCCAACAGGAATCACAGAGGCCACTCCCTATTTTGTATACAGCAGCTGAATTATTGAGGCATTCCTCCTATGTAAGAAATTCAAAGCACAGCTCTATTCTCAAGGAGCTTACACATATTACATATTAAGTAGTATGGGAAATTTTGCTTTGTGATCCTTAAACTCTAACAAATGCATATTAATTGCCAGGAAATGATTAACCAACATAGAAACCATGGAGAGAACACAGACATCTTTTACAGGATGTATGTTCCCCGCACTTTGCTAAAACATTCTGTTTTCCTTTCACCAGGCTAACATTCTTCCAGGGCTCCCTTGGTCTCACGTTCCCCAGTGACTCAAGAACTCAGTCAATTCCAGATGATGAACCCAGGAAGAAAAATGATAGTACAGTCCACCCCTCTGCCAGATGTAGATAGCGCCAAATAATATCTCAGATATCAAACTCAGCATAAAGTATCAGCTCTACAGGCCATTTCCCTGATCTTGCCAACCAGACTAGATTAGTTCATTCTGCAGGAAGGTTTCTTTCAGCCTGCAGTTGTCCTGTATGAACTTTGCACAAATACATCAGTGTTTAAAAAATTAGTGTCTGACCACAGAAATCAGAGAATAAAAAAGAAATAAAATGAATCCAAATTGGCAAAGAAGAAATAAAACTCTCATCATCTGCAGATGACATGACACTATAAATACAAAATCCTAAAGATACTACCAGAAAACTATTGGAGTTCATCAATGAATTTGGTAAAATTGAAGGATACAAAATTAATACTCAGAAATCTCTTGCATATCTACACACTAGCAACAATAGGTCAGAAAGATAAAATAAGGAAAAAATCCAATTTACCACTGCATCAAAGGAATAAACACCTAGGAATAAACCTATTTACAGAAGCAAAAGACTTGTACTCTAAAACTATTAAGATGCTGAGGAAAGAAATTGAAGATTGCACAAATAGAGAGGAATATATACTGTGTTCTAAGACTGGAAGAATCAGTATTGCCAAAATGACTATAGTATCCAAGGTAATTTATAGATTCAATGCAATTCCTATCAAATTACTAATGATATTTTTCATAGAACTAGAAAAAAAATTAAATTTGTATGGAAACACAAAAGACCCCAAATAGCCAAAGCAATCCTGAGAAAGGAAAATGGGGCTGGAGGAATTAGACTTAAGATTTTAATATAAAGCTACAGACATCAAAACACTATGGTACCGGCACAAAACAGAAATACAGATCAAAGGAAGAGAAGAGAAAGCCCAGAAATAAAGCTATACTTTTATGGTCAATTAATCTACAACAAAGGAAGAAAGAATACACAATGGAGAAAAGACAGTCTCTTCAAGAAGTGATGCTGGGAAAACTAGCCAGCTACATGTAAAAGAATGAAATTAGAATACACTCTAACACTATACACAAAAATAAACTCAAAATGGATTAAAGACTTAAATGTAAGAATGGATATTATAAAATTCCTAGAGGACAACATAGGCAGAACACTCTTTGACATAAATCATAGCAATATTTTGTTGGATCTGTCTCCTAGAATAATGTAAATAAAAACAGATATAAACAATGGGACCTAAATATACTTAAAACCTTTTATACAGCAAAGGAAACCATAAACTAAACAAAAAGACAACTACAAGATGGGAGGAAATATTTTCAAATGATGTAATTAACAAGAGATTAATCTCCAAAATACAAAAACTGTTCATACAGCTCAATATCAAGAAAACGGATAACACAATAAACAGTGCAGAATATTTAAATAGACATTTCTCTAAAGAAGACATACAGATGGCCAAAGGACACATGAAAAGATGCTCAATATTACTAGTTACTAGAGAAATGCAAGTCAAAACTACCATGAGGTATCATCCCACATCAATCAGAACGGCCGTCATCAAAAAGTCTACAAATAGTAAATGCTGGAGTGGGTGTGGAGAAACAGGAACCCTCCTACACTGTTGATGGGAATGTAGGTTGGCACAACTGCTATGGAGAACAGTAAGGAGGTTCCTCAGAAAACTAAAAATAGAAATACCGCATGATCCAGCAATCCCACTCATGGGCATATATCTGCAGCAAACCGAAATTCAAAAAGACATATGTACTCTAGAGTTCACTGAAGCACTATTTACAAAAGCCAAGACATGAAAGCCACCTAAATGCCCACTGACAGGGGAGTATATAAAGAAGATGTGGTATATACCCAAAATGGACTACTACTGAGCCATAAAAAAGAATGAAATAATGCTCTCTGCAACAACATGGATGGACTAGAGATTCTCATACTAAGTGATGTTAAGTCAGACAAAGACACTATCACATTACATCACTTACATGTAGAACCTAAAAAGATAATATAAATGAACTCATTTATAAAACAGAAATAGATTCACAGACGTAGAAAACAAACTTATGGTTACCAAAGAGGAAGGGGGTAAGGATGAAAATTAGGAGTTCTGGATTAAAATATACATACTACTACATATAAAATAGATAATCAACAAGGACCTACTGTAGTGTATAGGGAGCTATATCCAATATCTTCTAATAACCTACAATGGAAATAATATAAAAAGATAATATGTATGCATTTATAAATATGTACACATGACTGAATCACTTCACTGTATCAATTAAACTATCACAACACTGTAAATCAATTACATTTTAATAAAAATTTTTTGATCTTTTTTTGCCTTTCTAGGGCCAAACCCGCAGCATATGGAGGTTCCCAGGCTAGGGGTCCAATTGCAGCCATAGCCACAGGCCTACACCAGAGCCACAGCCAACACAGGATCCGAGCCGTGTCTGAGACCTATACCACACTAATGGCAACACCGGATCCTTGATCCACTGAGCGAGGCCAGGGATCGAACCTGTGTCCTCATGAATACTAGTCAGATTTGTTTCCACTGACCCACGACAGGAACTCCTATTTTAATAAAAATTTTAAAAAATTTAGTGTCTAAAGCATACGGCTGTGGCCAATTTATGGGTGAAGGGTTATCAACTCCTCATGTTTTGTGAAGTTTAGGTAGGTTAGCCTCACTGAGCACTACTGCCCACAGTTCTGGTTTCAGGAAACACACTTATCAGTTGTACATGGCTGGCAACTGAGCAATCAGAGCACTTACAAATGAATTTAAACTCCAGCAAATAGCATAAACGATAGTTTGTTTTTCATCTAGTAGATCTCATTTGGAAAACTCTTTTGCTTAATCTCTAAAAATGACATTTGCATTAATTTCAGCTGGTGTTTTAAACTATCACATGTTTTAGAAGAAAAGCTAAAGATTACATCACTGAAACTTCTTGTGTTGTCCTTGATTTTGAAGACTTCTACAAACACAAGTATAATTAATTATCAGCAACAAAAACAAGCTTTCTTATTTTGTTGTCTTCTCAGGGACTTTGTCTATTTTCCTATGTCATATTCAGTTCAACATTTTTTAGAAAGTCTAAATATGAATAAAAAAATGGTTCTGCTAGGTGCGGGGCCTACTAAAGAAAACAAACACATGACAGTTAATTTTAATAACATTGAGTAAAACGTGAAAAAAAAAAAGGAAAGAAAAAGTATCTGCAGCCCAGTCTGGAGTTCAGAGAAGAATTCCTAGGGACAATGAGCAGAAGTCAGACTTGAAAGATTTTTTTCAGAAGAGGATAAGAAGGATGTTCAGAAATATGATCAAAGCTATAGAACAGCATGGTGTTTGACTGGAACTAAAAAAAATTTAGAATTAGCAGGACCTAAAGGTGAGGAAAGAAGGTCCCAGAACAGGGAGGTCTATAGAGCCATTCATGGACTTGTTCATTAAAATATCAAAGCAGCATTGTTTCCAGATGCAAATCCATTTGAGAGATAACTTTTCTAATTAGGCCATGGAATAGCCAGACAGATTTCAACAAGCTAAAGAAAGAGAAGGGACTGCCTACTCTTTTAACAATTCCATTTGGTTGAAAATGTTTGATTGTCCTGCACAGTGTTTTGCAGAATATCACATTATAGGAAATGCAATGAAATCCTATAGTTGTAATATTTCATTCCAGTCCTTGCAATCAAACAGAGTAGCAAAGAAATGCTGCAATTACTTATTCATGTGAAAGTTATTATTCACGTCATTAGATCAATGTTTTCTTGTTCCAAGGTTTTCCTACGGTTTTGCCTTCCTCTCTTTGCCCCTTGCTCAGAGGAATAATTTGCCTGATCTTCTTAGGTTAATAAGATATTCACCCAGGTCAGTCACTGCAAAGGCATCCCTGGGCTCAGGGATAAACATGTATACAGGATCACATGTATGTGTGGATACAAAGATAATGCCAAGTTTAGATTTTGATATTCAACCATTAGCCCAGCTGTTCTAGCAGTATATTTAAAAGGACCCATGGGAATGAGTAAGCTTGATGTTTAATGCAAACCAGCTTGTTGAAAAATATGATCACTTTGTATGATGTTACAAAGCAATAAAATTAAAAAGGAGGCCCCAGGGAGATATTTAATGTATATTCATAGAGTTTATCTAATAGAAGTTTGTACACTAGGTGGAATACACTATCAGAAAAACTCTAGGCCTAGTATATCCCTCAAAATTATGTAGAACATGAAATGTACATTTGCATATAATAAGTACATGTCATACTAAAATCAGGTTGCAAACAAGGGCAAAAACCACATCTGTTTAAATGATTCTATTCTTGTGTGCCTTTTTTTTTTTTTTTTTTTGGCTTTTCAGGGCTGCACCTGCAGCACATTGGAGGTTCCCAGGCTAAGGGTCAAATTGGAGCTGCAGCTTTCAGCCTATACCACAGCTCACGACAATGCCATATCCTTAACCCACTGAGCAAGGCCAAGGATTGAACCTGCGTCTTCACGGACCCTAGTCAGCTTTATTTCCACTGAGCCACGACAGGAACTCCATCTTGTGTACTTTTGAAAGGTAGAATACATAGATTCTTATAACAATATACTAGCAGTTAATCAAAAATAACTACATACAAGTGATGTACAAATTTTTAAATGAGAACTAGTAAGACAAATGGATTCAAAATGCATCAAGATTTCAGGCCTCCGACTCTACTGTAACCTGTATATGTTTTATTAACAAACTTCTGCATAAAACAAGGAAAATAACCAATATTTATAAAATAAGATTAAATGGATTATGTCAGCCTGAACATTATCTAAGCAGGTTAAAAAGTTCCAAATCACCTAGCCGACATGTGTTGTTTACTCTACCATAACTCAGTTTTTCAGGGAACTAATGGGTTGACATGACATTATTCGCAGTCTTTATTAGAAAACAAACAACAACCAAAAATACCCCAAAAAGGACAAAGGAAAACATCTAATGTGTAGAGCTCTGTAGATTATTTTTTATCCTGAATGTCCTGGGAATCAATGCAAAGACAGAACTTGCAGGCAGTAAGAAATATTAAAGACAATTTCTACACCACTTTTTTTTTTACATCAACTGTTAACTGGATAAGAAATGAAAGGTTTAAAGGACATATAAGGCTCCAAAAACAGAAAAACTCTAGTTTTCTGGTAAGATTTTTTAAGTGGTAGAACGCTAGTAGAAATAAAAAGTACTATAAATATTCACAAGAGAAGATAAATCTTTCTTAAGGCTATGTTGGTAACTGGTAACGTTAGCCACCTAACAAACCTGCATCAAGGTTTTCATGAGATGGGCTGAAATCACCTATAGCTTTAGGTGAAGCATGAGAAAGTCAAAAACCCAGTTCCACAGATCAAATGACTTGCTTTTCAGTTAAAGTCAGGCCACCACAAGCACACAGATCTCTGTATTTCAATCTCCTTTTAGACAAGGAAAATCTCCAGGAAACAGATAATGCTAAAAAAGAAAAAAACCCTTTCCCTTCTTATTCTTTCTTCTTGATGTGTTTCATGAGATGCCTTTTGCAATGTAGTAGGAGTGAGGCTGAGGCATTCTCCTCTTAATAGCTATAGTAGTCTCCTTTATTCGGTGCTGCATCTCCTTCTTTTAGGTGCTTACAAACAAAGGAAAATAATAATTATTCCCATCTTAAAAATTTGCTAGAAATTTGTCTATGAAACTTCTTTTAGTTAAAGTCATATATTAGACAGGTATACCAAAGAATACATATTTATGAATTTTAGGGAAATAAGGATGCTATCTCCCCCCCCTACACACACACACTGTCAACATAAAGAATCACTCTAAAAATATTTGAATATGTTAAAGATAACAAGAGCTAACATTTGTTGAAGGTGACTACGTACTATGTTACGAAGTACTTTAGTTGCTTTACCATAGATCACTTGATTTAACCCATATAATAATCAAATGAAATAGAGGTTAAACATCTCGCTCATGGTCACAAAATTACTGATAGTGAATCCTGGACCTGAACCTAGGCAGCGCACCTTCAGAGCTCCACACTTACAGAATTATATTTATCCCAACTTTTTTGGCAGCATCATTACAACAATAAACTGTTATCTGAAAATAGATATGGCTCATATTTCTTTTGACCTGGGCCTGTCCATGTATTTTTGTACTCTTATATGCATCCAGGTTTCCATAGACATTTATATCAAATCACACTTGAATCTGTAGATTTGAAGGGAGTGGAGGTTCAATGATTTTAAAGTAAACATTAAAAAAAATGCCCAAAAGGAATTGTGCAACTAAGATGTGCATAACAATTGTAACATTCGAGCAGATGAGAATTAGTAACTATAAGCCTTTAAAATTCACACTAGCAGGAAGCTGCAAGCAGTGATGATAAAAGAAAACACAATGATGTAAATTTAAGTGGATTAAATATACAGAAAAATCAGTGGGGCGGGGGGGATGTTTAATCAAGCCAAAGTGTTAAAGACAATAGAGGTTGATTATGTAGAAATAGTTAATAGTTTTATATCTACTGAGATCAGCCCTATTCAGGTGATTATTTTTCACTCTAGTAAATCAAATCTGTAGACTGGTAAGACTGAGATGAACTCCACATGCAGGAAGAATTTTGTTTAAATAGGCTCAAAATTTGGGAGCTAAAAAGGAATTTAGATTATCATCCAACCCCATCAGGAAAAAAGTGAGACCAAAAGAGGTTAATTAAGCTTAGTCAAGGTCACTCTAAAGTTGATTAAAGTAAGCTTGAGTAAGATAGTAATGTAGTGGCAGAGTTTATAGTAATATATTTTTTTAAAAAAAATAGCTCTACATAGTTTTCCATGAAGGAAAAGATTGCAGAAGAAAATCTTTTTATTATTGCCTTTAAATCCTTTTGAAATTCAGCAGCAAAGAGATTATAAAAGATGGTAAATTATAATGATCATTAAATACTTTTACAGAAAAGTCCCCGTTATATATTTTCTAACCTCTGATGATCTCCGCATGTTCTCATTATGCCTGAATGAAACCGGCTACAATGATGTTCTTCTGAATGTCTCACACCTTGGGCAAGACATAAAATGTAGGCAATCAAAATGTAAAGTTTGTAAATGCTATTTTGATTCCTTCAAAAAGTACTTGGGGTGAAAGGGCATATCGCAGGCAGACATGACGAAAGTATTTAAAAAACAAAAAAAAGACATTTAAGATTAACAAAACATACAGCACTACAAAAATTAAAATGCAATCCTGTGAACAGTGTTAGATATGATCAGTGTTAGATGGAGAATGCCCTGAAGGAGTTCGCCTGTGAAATGGCTGTCTGAAGTAGGATGTCTAAGGTGAGAAGGAATGGAAGGTCTGGCTGTGATATAAAGAAAAAAAAAAAGAATAAGAGGATGAATGCTCAAAAGATAGAAAGGATAGACTTCAATGCACATGAAAAAGGGAACCACTGAAAATAAGTGATGTGATGTAAACATTATTTGTGAGAGGTACCAACCTGATAGTAAATGTATTACCTAAGGGAGGCTCAAGTGAGGCAGAATACTTAGTAGGGAAACAATGTTACAGCCAAGCCCTCCCTCTGTGGAACAGCAGGTGACTGGACTGGCTTACAGTAAATGGTTTGGAATTAGGTAATGACATTCTCTTCCAAACATTCAGCCAATTGGTAGGAAAAAAATATTTTCAGATTCCCCACTGTCTTTGATGGAAAATCAATGTTCAAAGATTTTATATATATACATACATATATATATAAAATATATATAGTGTGTGTGTGCATAGATACACACATATGCACATATACACACAAATATAGGTACATATACACATATACATGTAAATCTAACATATAGCACATATATACATTATATCTAACACATATATAAAACATTTTTCTCATCTACATAGGTAGTTCTATATAATTACATATATATATAGTTTTTTCAAATATCATCTCTTTCACTTAAACATTCACAATCTCTGACATAAACGTATGGATGCAAACATATGGATGACCTGGATTATATCATTAAAGGAAGATTTTTTGCCAGGCACACCTCACATTTTCCAGGTAGAACCTCAAATGTTCATGTGCCTGCTTTGATAATCCTAATTCACAGCCTTGCGTTACTCACTTGGTCTGGTGGATTATAATGTTTTCTGGGTACTTTAAATAGCATACGGCTTGCTTAGACTGGGTAGTGATTTGCTTAGGCTTCATTTAAAATCAATTTAATGTTTATTTCACATTCAATTTGTTTGCTTTTTTGAGTTTTGGTCACATAGACCGTATCAACAATCATGCAATGTGCTATACTAATTTTCAATTCAAAAGTATATTTAAAATGTAATAGGCTATTAAATTGTTATGATTCAGATTTAAAGGAGTATGCAATTGGAAGAACTTATGAATGTTCATCTGATAATATAATGGTTTATAGCTACTATTTGTTTACAGCTTATGTTCCAGGTGTATTCATATATATACACACACACACACACACATATATTACACATACATATATGTTAAGCTCATCACTTAATTCGTCAAATAACTATGATATATATATAAATAATTATAATTTACATTTTACAGGTAAATACACTGAATAAATTATTATAGTTCAGCAAGTAATCTTGCAGGCAATATGCTGAGTACTGTGAGTGTCCTGTGATTTATATTAACAAAAAAGCAGACTGTAACTTTATCCTTGTTTCACTGAGAAGAAAATTAATAAGCATAGTTAATAAGTGGCAGGTCCTGGCTCACAGAAGTCAAGTGGCTTTCTGAATATACAACAGACGTTAGATTTTAAAAAATGCTGATTTGGAAGTTCTGTTTTCAATCACTAGAGCAACTATCACTTAATCTGACTGGTGCTTTTTGATGGACAATTTTAAGACTGCTTGGAATAAGGTAAAAGATACATTAATTTATACAAGAAGTGTGATATTTTCTTATAATTATTAAGACATTATATCAAAATTAAATTTTTTGCTATTACTATTTAATATCCTAAAGCCATTTTCTTTCAGATTAAAGATCTGATTCTTTCTGTGTCCTCACACCAAAGCTTTAATAGCTAAAGTTTCTATTTTCTGTTTGTTAATGTTATGATTGATTGGAAAAGCTGAAGGCAAAAGCAAAAATTTTATAAATTTCTCAGAACAAGATTGCTAAAGCATTTATGGCATACTTGTAGTTTGCCCATTTGACAACCATTCTGCAAGTGTTTACAAAGCATCTATTGCATACTGGTTAGTATTTTGAATATCAGGTATATAAATATAGTCTCTGAACTTAAATCAATATTGAGATGGGGTAAGAAAGGTGAAATGGAGTATGAATACATAACTATCTATAATACACTTTGTAGATGTATGGTAGCAAGCTGGTTAAGACGGACAATTCTGGGAACAAATTCTTTTGTTTGCATGATGACTTGGCCACTCTAAGAACTGAGTAAGACTGAGAAACTTAAACCTTGTGTAATTCAGATTTCTCATGTGTGAAAAGGGGAGAAGAACATTAACCACATAAGGTGGTATTAAGAATTAGCTAAGACAGTACCAGAGGCTGACAATTAGTATGCAGCTAGTCTGTTTTATTCATGCTCTTGGAGTGTGCTAAGTGTGTATAAAGTAATATAGGGACTCGGACAAATAGCCAGTCTTTTTTCTAGGGGAGAAAGGCAGGCAGCGAGTGCTAAAGAATTCTTTGTAGGGTTCTACCTTGAGTAAGAGTGCATTTTAGAGAGGAAACCACCTAAAGAAGAACATAGAGAAACAGAAATGTATGATCTATTGGTGAAGTGATAGTGGTCCAGTATAGTGGAGCATGGGGTTTCGGGTGAAATGGCAGGGTCACAAAGGTAAACAAAAGAAATGTTAAAAGACATCTTGTAAAGACACAGAATAAACCAAAATCAAGAAGACAACAATATCTGCCAGCAGGGACGCTCACATATCAACCGAGTTACTAGATGCTAAAGAACTCAAGGAGGACGTCCACGTTGCACGTCCACTTAAGGGTACTAGCACTAATTTGCGAGGGAGAATTTGTGGCTTGTTCAAACTAAATGCTAAGTAAATGCCTGTTGAGTAGAATTGATGAATAAGGGGGGAAAAAAGACAACCACCAAATGATCTAACTTGTTATGTAGTCCCTGCTGAATACATTCCATAAACCACAACTGGGTGGTAAGTCTGTCTTTATTTGATTAATTCAGTCACTAATTCCCCATTCTACAGTAAGTACATAAAGTAATAATTTCATCAGATCAACAAAGAGTATGTCTTGGGCATTTTTTCAGATACTCTCCATTTGAAATGGAGTTTACATATTTCTTATGAAAGCCTGTCAATCACTTCTTTCATTTAAACTTACCGAACAAAATAACCTATTTTTCTGCTAAATTCAACATAAAAGTACACCATTTATTTTATAATAAAAACAATATATGCTGTCTTAAATTAACTCAGCCCCATCTGTATTACAATGAACAGTCAATGGCGACCTCAAGGTAATTCACATCACTATAGATAGCCTGCGTTGAAGAAACAGGCTACAACTATGCACTGCATTTAATTTAATCAAGCATAGTGCACATTACCAATTAACTTGAAAGTTACTAACCTGGGTGTAAATTTCAAAAGAAATTGGTCCTGAAATAGATGAGATATAATCAATGAAGCCAATGGTGACCAACTTTATAGTCAATGAAAATTACTATATCATAGCTAACTGCAAACGTTTTCATCATGATTTTATGACACTTCTTGAGAAAGTAGAGAATAATTTTCAAAAGGTTAAAGTCCCATAGTTGCAAATACAGGTAATATCTACAGCAACATTCCTACCATTATACTAAAATAAAGTCATATGAAAATGAAGTTTTCTAATGCTCATGAAAAAAATAGGCAAATAATGTATTTGTCTGTACCTGAATAATAATGTATTCAAGTATTTGTGAATTTTATAAACCCAAGAATATTATAAATGTGAGTTTAGAAGACTTTATCATTTAAATCCTACTAGGTGCTCTTGCTAAATATAAACAAATGATAATAAGGTACCACATGTAAATCAACTCAACATCTTATGTAGCCAATCAATACATCAATATTGTTTTCTTCCTATAGGCTATACTTATATCATTAAATCCAATGAGTATTCTCTATACTTGTTTTGATCAGGTTCCACCACTTGATACAGAAAATAATGGTACTATAGATGACCATGCTGAGTGGATGAGAATTAAATCATTTTTTAGGAACAATGAAAGAGTAACCAAACTGGTAGTAGGTGAGTTAACAAGCGACTGGACTAATAATTGAGTGCTGAGATCAATTTTAATTTTCCATTTCCTCAAGTTGAGCTATTTGTTAATATTTTGAATGGCTATCTGTAACAGAGGCATCTGAAAGACTCTGCAAATAAATAAATCTATTTTTCTGTAGGACACATTTTGTGTCATAACAACATTTGGCAATGCTTATGTTACCTGCTTTACTACAACTGCTTTTATGGATGTGTGACTCTAAGGTATACAACTTACTGTGAAAGAAATCCAGAAAGCAAAACTTAGAATGCAAGTAACATAAACATTTTCTAATAATTGTGGTAAGTACTTAAGCTGTGCATTGGATTCCATTGGGAGATGAAAATTAAGTGGGTTCCACTGTAATAAAATCTTCAGAGTGTTAACTAAGATTCTCAGTTATGTATGATCTCAGAGCAGAGCTAAAACATTTTCCCCCAAAGGAAGTCATATGCCAACTCTTCATGTCTATCACTACAAATAAGTATGCTGATTTGGTTAAGATACTACAGGTAAATACAACATACAGGATTTTTATATGGATCACTTTCATTACTATAATATAAGCGGTTGTGCTTTTGTTCTTTTTCAAAACATGATTTGTCAGAGCAGTTTTAGATTCACAGCAAAACTCTGAATAGGAAATAGAGTTATCATATCTTCCCTGCCCCCTACACACACACCTCCCCCATTATCAACATCCCCAACCACAGTGGCCCATTTATTACAGTCACAGAACCTACATCAACAAATCCCACATCATTATCACCCAAAGTCTATGGTTTATATCAGGATTCACTCTTGATGCTGAACATTCTATTGACTTGGACAAATGTATAATGACATGTATCCACCATTATAGAATCATACAGCATACTTTCACTGCCCTGAAAATCTTCTGTGCTCTGACTACTCAACCCTCCCTTCCCTGCTGACATACGATGTGGACCATCTTACACGTGCTTATCTATCAAGAGTATACACTTCTTCAGGGAAAGTCTGATAAGACCTTGGCTCACATTTTAATCTAGATTTTAATTTTCTTGTTGCTGAATTTTCTTTTAATATGCTGGACAACAGTTAACAAGTAAATTTTTTACAAGCGTTTTCCCCAGTCTGTAGTCTGCCTCCTCCTTTTGTTCACAATATCTTTCACAGAGCAAAGTGTTTTTATTTTTAACGTTAATGAGGTCCAGCTTCTCATTTTTTTTTTTTCATGGGTCTTACTTTTGGTATTGTTTCTAAAAAGTTATCACTATTCCAGGGTCATCTAGATTTGTTCTTGTGTTATCTTCTAAGAGTGTTATATTTTACATTTCAGTTTGCAATCTATTTGGAATCACTTTGTGTGAAGAGTGTAAGGTCCATAACTAATTCATCATTTTGCATATGATGGCCTGCTGTTTGAGCAAAATTTGATGAAAAAAAATATCTTTTCCCCATTGAATTGCCTTTGTTCCCTTATCAAAGATCAGTTACTGTATTTATGTGGGTCTATTTGGGGATTCGCCTCTGTTCCATTAATCTATTTCGCTGTTTTTTCACCAACAGCTTACTGTCATGACTAAAATGACTAAAATGTCTAAAATAAGTCTTTTTTTGTTTTTTTGGTTTCTAGGGTGGCACCTGTGGCATACAGAAGTTCCCAGGCTGTGAGTTGCCGTCGTGGCTCAGTGGTTAACGAATCCGACTAGGAACCATGAAGTTGCGGGTTCGATCCCTGGCCTTGCTCAGTGGGTTAAGGATCCGGCGTTGCCGTGAGCTGTGGTGTAGGTTGCAGACACGGTTCGGATCCCGTGTTGCTGTGGCGAAGGCCGGCAGCTACAGCTCCTGTTAGACCCTTAGCCTGGGAATCTCCATCTGCCACGGGTGCGGCCCTAGATAAGGCAAAAAGCCAAAAAGCCAAAAAAAAAAAAAAAAAAAAAGGAAGTTCCCAGGCTGGGGATCTAATCAGACCTGCAGTGCTGGCCTATACCACAGCAATGCAGGATCCAAGCCATATTTGCAACCTACCACAGCTCACGGCAGCACTGAATCCTTAACCCACTGAGTGAGGCCAGGGATTGAACCCACATCTTTATGGAAACTAGCTGGGTTTGTAACCAGCTGAGCCACAACAGGAACTCCCTAAAATAAGTCCTAAAGTAAGGATCTGTCCTCAGACAGACTTTGTTTTTTTTCAATATTATGTTGACTATGCTACATATAGTCATATAAACTTTAAAATCAGCTTATTGATATCCAAAAAATTATTTGCTGTGCTTTTGTTCAGATTATAATGAATTTATAAATCAAGTTTGGAAGAAATAATTTCTTGACAATATTGAGTCTTCCTATCTAGGAACATTCAATATTTCTTCATTTCATCTGAGTTTTATAGTTTTCTTCACATAGATGTACATATTTTGTTAGATTTCCATCAAAATAACTCATTTGGGAGGGTGCTATGGTATTGTGTTTTTATTTTCAAATTCATTTGTTCAATTTTTATAAAGGAAATGATTGATTTGTGTATATTAACCTTGTATCTTGCAATCTTGCTATAGTTGCTTATTAGTTATAGTATGCTATTCCTTTTGGGAATTTATACATAGAAAATCCTGTCATCTGTAAACAAAGATAGCTTTATTTCACCCTTCCCTCCCCTTCTTTCATTAGATAGAATTTCCAGTAAGATATGAAGTGATGAGAGAGGGCATACTGGATTTTTCCTGATCTTAGTGGGAAAGCTTCAAATTTCTCACCATTAACCATGATGTTAGCTGTAAGATTTTATACACATTCTTTATAAGTTGAGAAAGTTCACCCTCTAGTCCCACTTTGCTGAGAGTTTTTAATCATGAATGGGTACTGAATTTCACTAAATGCTTTCATTGCATCTACTGATATGATCATGTGTTTCTTCTTTAGCCAGTTAATTTGACTGATTATATTAACTGATTTCCTTATTGTTTTGGCCACACCCATGGCATGAGGTAGTTCCCAGGCCAGAGATCAGACTTGTGCCACAGCAGCAACCTGAGCCACTGCAGTGACACTGGATCCTTAACCCACTAGGCAACATGGGAACTTCTATCTTCACTGATTTTCAAATGTTGAAACATTCCTGCATATCCGGGCTACATCCTACTTGACTGTACTATCTACTTTTTATACATATGTTGGATTTTATTTCCTAATATTTTGTTGAGAATTTTTGCATCTGTGTTCATGAAAGATATTGATATTTGATTTTCTTATTATGACTTCGTTTTAGGTCTTAGATGCTGGCCTCATATATGCAGTTAGAAGTATTACCTCTGCTTTTCTCTTCTGAAAAAAAGATTGTAGAGAATTAGTCTCATGGGCCGGAAAAATTAATATTGTAAAAATGGCCATACTACCCAAAGCAATCTACAGATTCAATGCAATCCCTATCAAATTACTCATGACATTCTTCACAGAACTAGAACAAACAATCCAAAAATTTATATGGAAAAACAAAAGACCCAGAATTGCCAAAGAAATTCTGAGGAACAAAAACCAAGCAGGAGGCATAACTCTCCCAGACTTCAGGCAATATCACAGGGCCACAGTAATCAAGACAGTGTGGTACTGGTACCAAAACAGACATACGGGCCAATGGAACAGAATAGAAAACCCTGAAATAAACCCAGACTCCTACGGTCAATTGATCTTTGACAAAGGAGGCAAGAACTTAAAATGGGAAAAAGAAAGTCTTTTCAGTAAGCATTGCTAGGAAACTTGGACAGCTGCATGCAAATCAATGAAACTAGAACACACTCTCACACCATGCACAAAAATAAACTCTAAATGGCTTAAAGACTTAAATATAAGATAAGACACCATTAAATTCCTGTAAGAAAACATTGGCAAGACATTCTCTGACATCAACCTTACAAATGTTTTCTCAGGTCAGTCTCCCAAAGCAACAGAAATCAGAGCAAAGATCAACCAATGGGACCTAATCAAGCTGACAAGCTTTTGCACAGCAAAGGAAACCAAAAAGAAAACTAAAAGACAACTTACAGAATGGGAGAAAATTGTTTCAAATGATGCAACTGACAAGGACTTAATCTCTATAATATATGAACAACTTATGCAGCTCAACAGCAAAAAAGCCAACAACCCCATTGAAAAATGGGCAAAGGACCTGAATAGACATTTCTCCAAAGAAGATATACAGACAGCCAACAAGCACATGAAAAAATGCTCAACATCTTTGATGATCAGAGAAATGCAAATCAAAACTACCATGAGATACCGCCTCACACCAGTCATAATGGCCATCATAAACAAGTCCACAAACAACAATTGCTGGAAGGGGTGTGGAGAAAAGGGAACCCTCCTGCATTCTTGGTGGGAATGTAAGCTGGTTCAACCACTGTGGAAAACAGTATGGAGGTACCTTAGAAAACTATACATAGAACTGCCATATGACCCAGCAATCCCACTCTCGGGCATACATCCAGACAAAACTTTCCTTGAAAAAGACACATGCGCATGTATGTTCATTGCAGCACTATTCACAATAGCCAAGACATGGAAACAACCCAAATGACCATCGACAGATGATTGAATTAGTAAGATGTGGTATATATACATGATAGAATACTATTCAGCCATAAAGGATAAAATAATGTCATTTGCAGCAACATGGATGGAATTAGAGACCCTCATACTGAGTGAAGCAAGTCAGAAGGAGAAAGACAGATGCCATATGATATCTCTTATAACTAGTATCTAATACACTGCACAAATGAACCTTTCTACAGAAAAGAAAAATAACGAACTTGGGGAACAGACTTGTGGTTGCCAAGGGGGCGAGGGAGGGGTGGGAGGGTATGGGGTTAACTATTGCCTCGGTGATGGCAAAGCAAGGAGGTCCAGCTGTATAGCACTGAGAACTATGTCTAATCACATGTGACAAATCCATATATGTACATGTAACTGGGTCACCATGCAGTGCAGTTGGAAAATTTGACAGAAATCTGTAAACTGGCTATAATGGAAAAATAAAAAAAATTTAAAAAGATTTTCCTTGAATGTTTGGTAGAATTCACCAGTGAACCCATCCAGGCTTAATGTTTTCTGTTTTGGAGGGTTGTTAATTATTGATTTCAATTTTTCTTACATAGGTCTATGTAGGTTATCTACCTCCTTCTTGCATGATTTTTGGCAAACTGTGTCTTTCAAGGAATTAGTTATTTCAAGGAATTGGTTCATTTCATCTAGCTTATTACATTTGTGAGTACAGAGTTGTTCACAGTATTCCTTTATTAACTTTTCAATATCCAGGGGATCTGTACTGATGTCAACTAAATGCATTTTAATTACATACCTTGGATTTACTTTGGAAAGCTTAAATTGTGCTACTCACACTTAGTGATAGTTATTGTTGACAAAAGACAAACAAGACAAGTATCTACAATATCCACATGAAGCAAAACAAGAAAAAGCAAATATCTATATCAAAACATTATCCTGTTTACAAACACCCTGTATGTTTTGAAGTTATTTAGCTCTCTCCAGCTCCTGTCATATCTAATGTCACTGGTTTCTCTAGAAAATCATGGAGACAGCTCATGAATATCGATCTAAAAGCATCTGAAATTTCTATAGTTTCTTTTGCCAGTTGATTCCACAGTACAGTAGTCAGTCTTATTTCAAACAAAAATCTCAGTCATTGTCATCATGAAATTTTTACTTGAGCTTGGTGCTAGAGGGGGAGAAGACAACACTTGGAACTGATGTGAAAATACCTATGACAATGAGTAATTTAAAATCTATTTAATCTTTTGAGCATGAAGTATTGCTTTAGATCTGAAGTGGTGATTGGATCAATGTAACCTTATTGACCTATAATAATGAAAATCCTGATCCTAGGTGAAGACTGAGGGTCTGAAGGTTATTTTACTCTTAAAATGCAAGGACATTGACTGTTTAGTCAGATTACTCAAACGGAAGAATATGATTGTTTTGTACTTGCATCCAGAAAAAAAAAAATGGAAAATACAGGAGATGAAAGAGATTTAAAAAAAAAAACAGTTTTCCCTCCATAAAAGTAAAAGAAGATTGGCTAAATCTTGACAACCTCTTATTTACAAATACAATGTATTAAGCATACATGCTAAACACTTTGTAGAGCTCTTGATATACAAGATCTCCAGGAGGGCAGGTATTCTTGTCTATTCGTTTCAGTATCACCTGTATCTAAAGTAGTGCCTGACATGTTTGCCCCTTGATAGTTAATCCTTTTAAAACCATACAAAGTATGAATTACTATTCCCAGTTTACACATAAAGAATGGAGGTCAACAAAGTGAACCAGATGCAAAGGATGCCAAGCCAGACATGGGCAGATGGGGGACTGGAGCCCAAGTCTGCATCAGCCATATGCAAAAGGTACCCACTGCCTCTTCTTTAAATTTGTCTGCCCCTCCAGCCAGTTCTGCAATAGAGATATACTCTGCAAGAATGTACTACTGCATGTATAATTGGATACAATGATTTTTTTAACCTGTCATTTAATGCATTTTTGTTAAATGCCAAATTCACGATTATTTCATTTCGCCTTCTCAAAGTTCTTTCAGAAATAAACTGCTGAGAAACTTGTGGATTTTAAATTCAATGGTTGCATTAAAAATCCCCCTTGCCACATAAATATGAATTCCAACTGGTGAACATAAAATAATTTACTGAACTGTAATCATCATCTTATTTTTAAAAACCTTTTCCTGAATTTGCTTTCACATCATTGAGGATGACCCTGTGTCAGTTTTTCACTACAAAATACACTATTTACAGCATTTCTAATTCACTTATAAAATGCTTGCAGAAAATTGACATGTAAGATCCTGGTGTGAGCCTCCTTTTAACAAATTTAAACTCTCCGAGCAAATATCATCACAGCATTTACCTGCTGTGCACTGCTTTTTGGTGGAAAATGCTCTTTGGATTTCTCAGCAAGATTAGCAAAATTTTAAGCATATTTTTTCTATTATTTTTCTACGAAGATTGGAGAAGACCCTTGTAAATCTCATTCTTCAAGTAAGCTTTCTTTTTGACCCAAAAAAGATTCTTGTTGATTACAATACAACTACCTTGACTTCAGTTCTAAACGTGACAAGTTGTTTGTGTTTCATCTCTGAGCCTTGCTTTCTACAAGTAAGTGGATGGAGGGGAGAATGCCCCCTTTTTCTCATAGTATCTCATGAATGAGATAAAGTAGCACATGGAAAAGCACTTTGGAAACTATCAGGCTCTGTAAAAATATAAGACAAATTGTGCTGGAGAGTATACAGTCTTGGCCTGAGGTACAAGAAACATAATATCCCAAACTGTAGGCATTCATTTCCTTTGTCCACTCCAATCTGTTCCATATCCTTTTTCTTCTCTTGTGTGGGACACACCCACTACGTTAATCAAGCCAGAAACCTGAAATCATCTAAACCCACTACATCTACTTCACTCCAGATAGAACTATTCCAGGCAGCTGCATGTTTCTACTCTCCTCTGTATATTTACCGCCACCCCTTTAATCCTTGGCTTCCTCATTTTTGGTAGAGGTGATTGTAATCTAACTACTGGGATCCTTGCCATGGCAGCCAAAATAACTTTCCTAAATGGAAAATCTGATTTTGTCACTTCATTACTTAAAACTTTCAATTTGTCCCTCAGGATCAAGTTCAAATACTTTATGATGCTTGCTAAGGTCATTTTGGATCTGGCCCCTCTTGCCTGCCCACTTTTCACTCTAAGATAAAGTCATGCTACAAATTTGCAATTCTGTGAAAACAGCATGCTCCCAATAAATTTGGGGCCTTTAAAAATGCCATTAAACTCGTTGCCAGTTGCAGAGATACGATTGTTGTTACAGTCTCTCTTAGATTTAAGATTTGTGCTTCTCTTGCAAATATTCTATTGCAGAGACCTAGTCCAATGCTACAGATAACTGAGAATTGGTCCCAACTTGAATTTGGCATAGAACACGAAAGAAAAGTGTCACACTTTGATAAACATTAATACATTTATTTGAAATCTATCTACATTAACATCAATTAAAGTATATGTATTAAAGAACCACTGCTAAATACAAATTTTACATTATGAAAATTTAGGACAGTATAGGATATAGAGAAAAATAAAGTATGATCTTCCACCCAAATAGGTAGACATATTTACTCATGTAGTATTTACTGATAATATTTTTGTTTAAAAAGGTAATAGGACAGTTATAACAATGACAGAAAGACTAGTTAACACTGAGCATAACTGTGTACCAAGCACTCTACTAGATGTTTTATATAGACTGTTTAGTTTATATAATATATACTATACATGATATTAACTTCCTTTTTGAATATAAGGGCTCATACAAAGTTATATGTCCTAGTATTAATTTATTAGGAATCAAAAAGCAGTCCAGTTTTCTACTAAATATGTTCTTTAACATTCAGAGACCTTTACTTTGATATATATGAAATAGCTAGTATTTATGAAAGGCATGAGGATTATTTATTACAGTAATAAATGCTAAGTAATAATCTTAATTTTACTTGCATAAATACCTACTGCATGTCAACATGGACTGTATAAGATGCATATATAGGGTGTGTGAGTGTGTGCGTAAATTTTTTAATTCTCCACAAAATTATATTGATTTCTATTTTGTTAGATCCCACTGAAATACAAATAACATGGGAAATCTAATAGATAAGCTGGCTCATAAGAAACTTGGATTCTAAAAACTTGTGATACTGGCTCTCTAAAACTGGAAGAATTCTAATGAATAACTTTTATTTTTTAAATATTGTTCATTTGCTAAGAGCAGCTATTTGGAGCAGGTATATAACTTGTTTTATTTTTCTAAGTGTTTTCAGTTCTAATAAAGTAGCCTTTTAATTCAAATTTTTACGTCTCAGTGAGTGAATAATAAAAATTCCCTAAGGGAAAAACAAAACAGACAAGCAAAACCTCATAGGGTTATCAATTTAAATTGTATACAAATACTTATTAGGAACAAATTATCTTCTATGTAAGTTTTTCACATGCAATAGGGTATATCCACACTTATACAGCTCTAAAATTAAACTGCACGCTTACTTCAGTAGCTTGTAAAGTTAAGTAACTGGAGACAAATATCTAGTAAATATCTCATATGCTAATAACACCGTGATCTTCATTGATGCTTACCATTGGAATATAATGGAAAGATCACTGATGTCAGAATTTGAGAACTAATGTTTCAGATCTGATCCTTGCCACTAATTCAAAGTCCAAAATCTAGCTCAGATTGGCCCTTCTCTCTCACCACTTGAAGGCCGTAGTTTCCAGCATGTCACCCTGATGTATAAGGCTGGATTTTTTTGCCTCTTTCCTTGAGTTCCTAAAACTCTTTTTCCATACTTTTAATCACATTTGACCTCAGTTTTATTTATCTCTCATGAGGTCAGGGGCTGAATCATATTCATCTTTGCAATCTAGCTGCAATCCTCATATAGCTAATCAAGACGGAAGAGGTCAGATTTTTCATTTGGTGATAACTGCTAATATTTAATATAAAACTAATTGTATTTGATCCAACCAGTACTGTCATCCAACAACAAATAAATCAACATTTCTGGCTCTTACTTTAATCATCTTAACAACAGGACATGTCTTAACTGGATTTTCTAAAGTAAATTCTTGTCCTATGGTTTCACATTGTGATTGGCCTTGAAGAGTCAAAATTCTGATTCTCAGCATTCAGTAACCACCATTTTATATTTAAAGATTTTCTCTATGACTTCACTAGAGAATTTAACTCAAATTGTTAAATTATAGCATACTTTACTAAAAGTTGATAAGCAAGTGTTTTTCTCCTTCCCTTATGTTCCTTTTGCAAAATTCATCTACAATAGAGCTTTATGAATAATTACCAAATTCTATACATGAGAACTATATTTAGACATGCTAAAGATAACACCACTCAACTCCAGTAAAGAGCAGAACCAGAATGTGTTATATAAAAGCAAATCAAATCTTATATAAAACCTAAAAAAATGAAAAATGAACATTTTATTAGTAAACTAGTAATATAACCTTATTTCAAAATGTCTTGTCCGATTCCACCAATCACACATGAAACTGATTCCATTACTATCAGAAACACCTCATCTTATATTTTCTGCAGTTATGGTGGTAAATAAGTTCCTCAGTCATCAAGAGCTCCTTGGCAGATAAAAATCTTTGAAACAGAGGTGCCAAGTAAAAGTGACATACAGGAACACTGATATGCAATACAAATCTTTCAATAACAGACTAAAATTTTAAGACTAGACAATTTATTATTATTTTACCTATATTATCATGTGTCACTGAATAAGTAAATCCTTAAAGCCATCTGCCCTGCAATCCAGTTTTAATATTATGGTGGTACCTACACTGACGTAGGCAAGGTAATTTATGATAAAAGAAAAATTTAGTCTCCAACTAAAGGCCTCCTGGTTTTTCTGCTTTTTGGCAATATGACATATCTGGCAATAGAGTATTAAAAACATTTTAGGAATTCACATTCCCAGAATGTTTATTTCTAATTTTTGTTCTTATTTATAGAAATACAGGGAAGAATAGAAAGTAGATAAAAGATCTCCTAAAAGCCAAAGATCATATGAGATCACTAATACATGGAATCCACTAAAAAATATTCACAAAACAGAAACAGACTCAAATATTGCAAAACCAAACTTACAGCCACCAAAGGGAAAACACTGGGGTGGGGTTGGAAATGGACTGGGAGGCTGGGACCAACATATACACAACTCTGTAAACAACATCAGTTGGTAACAAGGACGTACTCTACAGCTCAGAGAAATTCATTCAATACTCTGGGACTCCTACCTGGGGAAAAATCTGGAAAAGAATGTATATATATGTATGGCTGATTCACTTTCTGGCTTTTTGTTTGTTTTTAAGTTTTACTGAAGCATAGTTAATTTATAAGGCTGTGATAATTTCTAATGTACAACAAAGTGATCCAATCACACATATACACATATCCATTGTCTCTCAGGCTGATTCACTTCGCATGTACACCTAAAACTAAAATGACATTGTAAGTCACTTGCAGTCCAATGAAATTTATTTAAAAGAATAATTTTAATTAAAAATGGAAAAAAAAAGGTCTCCTATAAAAAGCTGGGGGAAATGTTTTTGCTAGTAGTTGCATGTGCTTCTATGCAAAGCTAGATTCAAACAAGGAGGGCCATTACGTTAAAGTCCTAATTATCTTCAGTATATTTTCTTCCTTTTCTTCTCCTATGGAAGAATTTAGTTGTTATAATGATTTCTAATACAATATAAACTCGAATAAAATACTTTTATAGCTTTTGGAAGAGTATAACAAACATCACCAGTATTCTATCCGCTTATTATATATAAATTGGAAATTGACCAAAACAAATATTTAAGCTACACAAGAATAATCTAGTAAAATGCAAAAAGTGATATTAAAAAATTTAATGTATCATTGACCTGCAGAAATTTTTACGTGAAATCTTACAGTATCTGAAATGTGCACGGGTAAAACTCCAAGGAAAATGGGAAAATACATCAGCCTAGGTTGACTCAGATAAAAAGCCCAGTGGAGGAAACCACCCCTGAGGCCTGACTCCTCAGAAGACTGCTGAGGAAACCTCCTGGCCCAGCTTCTCTATCAGGCGGGTTCCCCATGGGTGTTAATCTGTATTTCACACTTTGTTTTTCCTCTGATGCTCAAGTTTCCTTTCCCCTATAGGTCTGTAATCCTGTCCCTCCCCCAGTTCTCTCTGAGGGTGTGTGTGTGTGCGTGTGTGTGTTTTCTACCTGAATATCAATTATTTCCTCTCTGTCCACTGCCTGAATTTTGCCTTGAGTATTTTCTTCTCTGACAGGAGAAAGGCAGGTTTCATGTCTCAGGAGGCTGTCACTTTAGGGTAAATTATGCTTTTATTAATACTCCCCAGTGCTGTAAGGCTTAGCAAAATAAATGGCATGCCCAGAACAAGAAGTTTTAAACTGGCATAGCCTGTTATCTATTTAGATGCCAACTTAGTGGAATTGCTAACCAGAAAAAAAATTGATGGTTACAAGTCAGTAAACCATATCTTGCTTCAGCTTTATGAAAAATTAGAACACAATTTTTTCAAGTGATCACACTAAGTTGTAAATACTTTCAAAATTAAAATGTATCCCTCTTTCACACACATACCCAGAGGGGAAACAAAGTAAACTATATTTTCACATAAAGGACAGAATAGAATTCAATTTTCTTTTCCCTTTTTTTTTTCTTCAGGGCCACACTCCTGCAACATATGGAGGTTCCCAGGCTAGGGGAGGCTAGGGGTTGAATTGAAGCTGTAGCCACTGGCCTACACCACAGCCATAGTAATGCAGGATCTGAGCTGTGTCTGCAACCTACACCACTGCTCATGGCAACTCCATATCCTTAACCGACTGAGTAAGGCCAGAGATCGAACCCACAACCTCATGGTTTCTAGTTGGATTCATTTTTGCTGCACCACAACAGGAACTTCAATTCAAAGTTTAAAAAAGAAATTGCTAGTGATGTCTACTTTATACTGAAGAATCTATCACCAATTCCACTAAGTTTTGTCAATATTGACTAATTTGAAGTTTGACCATTTTGATTACCCCCACTGCTAATGCCTGGTAAAAACAAGTAATGAGGAATTAACATGCACAGTAAGAGAAGAAAGAAAATAATCCAGGATACATTCTTGTTAAAAATGGTAACACAAATAACTTCAACATTTTCATTTATTTAAAATGATTTTTAAAATAAATTATTAAATAATATTAGGAAAACCATATTTAAATCTATAATCTACTGTTTAAACAGTATGAAGATTCCTCAAAAAGCTAAATTTAAAATTACCTTATGACCCAGCAATCCCACTCCTGGGCATCTATGTGGAGAAAACAATAATTAAAAAAGATACATGCACATGGGTGTTCAAGGCAGCACTATTTATAATAGTCAAGGTATGTAGGCAATCTAAATGTCCACTGACAGAAGAATGGGTAAAGATATATATACAACAGAATACTACTCAGCCAAAATGTTGTCATTTGCAGAAACATGGATGGACCAAAAGATCATCTTTTTTTTCTTTTTATGGTTGTACCTGCAGTATATGGAAGTTCCTGGGCAAGGGGTCAAATCTTAGTTTCAGCTGGGGCCTATGCCATAGCCATGGCAACACCAGATTGCTAACCAATGAGCGAGCCCAGGGATCAAACCCACATCCTCACAGAGACAATGTGTGGATCCTCACATTGTCCTCAGCCCACTGATCCACAATGGGAACTCTGAGATTATCACATCAAGCGAACTAACTCAGACAAAGAAAGTATGTATGATATCACTTTTATATGGAATCTAATTTTAAAAAGATACAAATAAACTTATTTACAAAACAGAAACAGGCTTACAAATTTTGAAATCAAGCTTATGGTTACCAAAGGAGAAATGTGGGGGAAAGGAAATAATTAGGAGGTTGGGAATAATATATACAAACCTTTATATAAAATAGATAACAAGTATCTACTGTATAGAACAGGGAAATCTATTTAATATTCTGTAATAACCTATATGGGAAAAGAATCTGAAAAAGAATGGATACATGGGAGTTCCTGCTGTGGCACAATAGGAGTGGCATATTGGAGTACTGGGACACAGGTTCGATCCCTGGCCTGGCACAGAGGGTTAAAGATCTGGCATTGCCACATCGGTGCCTTGGGTCACAACTTCAGTTTGGATCTGACCCCTGGCCTGGGAACTTCATATGGCATGAGGAGGCCAAAATTGAAAAAATAGAAAAGTAAGAAAAGAAGAATTGGTATATGTATAACTGATTAGCTCTGCTGTGTACTTGAAACAACACTGTCCATCAACTATATTCCAATACAATTAAAAAATAAAATCAGAGTTCCCATTGCGGCTTAGTGGTAACGAAACTGACTAGTATCCATGAGGTTGTGGGTTCAATACCTGGCTCTACTCAGTGGGTTAAGGATCCTGTGTTGCTGTGAGCGGTGGTGTTAAGTCACGGACAAGGCCTGGATCCTGCACTGCTGTGGCATAGGCTGGCACCTGCAGCTCCAATTCAGCTTCTAACCTGGGAGCTTCCATATGCTATGGGTGCAGCCCTAAGAAATGATAATAAAAATTTTTTTTAATAAAATCTCCATTTTACTTGCTTTATAATTGCACACACACATGCAAATACCATATAGGTGAGATACGTAAAATAAACACCCTATTTTCAAAACTGGTGAAAATACTTAATATCATGGGAATTAAAAGATAACAAGAGAAATTCTTTAGCCTGAGATCACAACACATGGAGATAAGAGCTCTTCAATTTGAAGTTCCTTGCAGATAACTCTCAGATTTGGTTAAGTGCATGGTATTACACTGCCTGGGTTCAAACGTGGCTTTGCCATTTATTACCTGTATGACCGTGGGCAAATTACTTAACCTTTCTCTACTGCAATTTCCTCATCTATAAAATGGACTCAACAATTGCATATATCCCAAATCAAGTAAGATTCATTGAGTTAATACTTGTAAAGTGTTAACAACTGTGCTTTGCAGGTAGTTGACATTTTAATAAGTACTTGTTGATTTAAAAATAGATTTAACTTCCAATACTGCACAGTGAATTCTTAAGAGATCATTTTCAGCTAAGCCAAATCTTAATCAAAAGCAGTGAAAGTCTAGTAATGCAAAAAAAATAGCCTATTTGTGCAGAAAAATTATACCAAAGTGCTTAGCTTTCTATAGGAACATCTGGTTGCTGCACATCTCAACTCCCCAGTCCCTTTTCAAAAGTTACCATTCTACGAACCTGACAAACTAGATTCTATTCCCACAGTGCATATACTAAATGAAAGAAAAGGAATTAAGAGGACTGGAGAAAAACAGAATTAGTGATCACACAGAGTAAAATGCAAAAATAAAATAAATATTAGCCTCATTGCTAAGGTATCTTCCATAATTAAACTCACTTTTCATAATAAAATACAACTGAATTAAGAACTTTCAAATTTGGCACATGATATTCATTGTGCTAGCAATGAGAAAACCAAACTCTGTAATTTTACTTCATTTAGCTCCTGCAATGATGAGATGCTTTAAGCCCAGCAATCAGTCATTTTAAAAGGCCACAGGGAAGATCAAGTAGATGTCTTGTGGCTCATGCACAAAACCCGACCTACCTGAGTCAGAAGTGAACCTCTCACCCTCCTTTGTAAAGCTGCTTGTTCTGAGTTTATCCACATTCCTATCAAGCCTCTTACATGGTTTCCAATCCATCAGCAGCTTATAAGCAGCAAAGTAAGAGAAGAATGAGAAGACAAGTGCAAAAACCTTGGCAAAAGTAAAATGCACGTGTGAATGAATAATCACTGAAAAGATTTAGAGATTCAAGAAACCACTGGGTATGCGTGGCCGTGCATGTATGTTCATGGTTACACACAGATTGTCCTCAGGTATTCTAGCAATATAGGAAGCTCCTGCAATGCATACCTGTAATGGATGCTCCATATGACGGCTCTGAGTTACCAAGAAAGGGTTAAGAGGTTTCAGGCATAGTCCATTTAGCCAGGTAGATGGCAACTTACTGTTAATTTAGTACGTACTAAAAGCCTTACGTAAGGACATTTAATTTATAGACATTCAATTAGTAAATAATTACAAGGTGCCCACTAAGCACTTACTTCATTGAATCACTGCAAGGCTATATCTGAGATGGGTTTATGATCTTTATTTATAAAGGAGGTAACCAAGGCAGAGAGTACAACACCTGTGCAGCACTGCAAAGCTCCTAGGCAGCAGAGCCAAGCCAGAAGATGAACCCAGATCTCTGTATTCCAGATACACCCTTAAAGAAATTTGCAAGCTTAAGCCTAAGTGCAGAAGGCTCAGTTTTTGGACTACCATCTCACATGCAAGTATAATCTCACATAGGTGAGGTCTTAATTCATTGAAGAAATATTCATAAAGAAAAAAAAAATCTGTTACTTCTACACTTCCAATGTCAGCTATCTTCCATGATCTGTTTTTCACCTTCAGATGTTCTGTCCAAAGCATACACTATGCAGAGAGAAACCTAGGGTGAACTCACCTATTTACCTTTCTTCACCTCTTCTTGTCTTTCTCTTTTGTTTAGCAATCTGCTCATTAGCAGCCCAGCAAGACAGAGACCTTCAATCCAATTAACTATGCCACCAGAAAAAAGCCTTATGAACCAAACATAAATGAAAAAGGCCTTCAAGAGTTCCCACCGTGGCACAGCAGAAATGAATCCGACTAGGAAACATGAGGTTGCAGGTTCGATCCCTGGTCTCTCTCAGTGCATTAAGGGTTTGGCATTGCCATGAGCTGTGGTGTAAGTTGCAGATGTGGCTTGGATCTGGTGTTGCTCTGGCTGTGGCTGGCAGCTGCAGCTCCAATTCGACCCCTAGCCTGGTAACTTCCCTATGCCGCGGGTTCAGCCCTAAAAAGAAAAACACACACACACACACACACACACACACAAAACAAACAAAAAAACCAAAAAGGGTCTTCAGGACTGTCAATCGCCTCAACTCTCTTTTCCATTTCTCCCCTGAAGCAGCTTATCGCCCCCTTTATTGAGGCACTGCTTCCAGCTCAGATGCTTGACATTCGCCTCAACTTTTTAACACTCATACTTCTGGGAAATTTCACTTTTGTTGCTGAATCCTCATCCTCCTATTATCTCCTACAGTTATAAATTCTTTCAGAATAAGCTATGTCTAACCGAAACTAAGAATACTAGATTCAAGAAATATGTTTCCAGGAGTTCCTGTTGTGGCACAGCAGAAACGAATCAGACTAGGAACCATGAGGTTGTGGGTTCAATTCCTGGCCTCTCTCAGTGGCTTAAGGATCTGGCATTGCCATGCGCTGTAGTGTAGGTTGCAGGTACAGCTTGGATCCTACATTGCTGTGGCTGTGGCGTAGGCCAGCAGCTGCAGTTCTGATTAGACCCCTAGCCTAGAAGCTCCATATGCCACAGGTATGGCCCTAAAAAGGAAAAAAAAAAAAAAAGGGAAATATGTTTCCAGAGTTCCCGCTGTAGCTCAGAGGGTTAAGGACCCAATGTTGTCTCCATGAAGATGTGAGTTCGATCCCTGGCCTTGCTCAGTGAGTTTAGGGATCCAGTGTTGCTGCAAGCTGCAGTGTAGGTTGCAGATGTGGCTCGGATCTGGTGTTACCCTGGCTGTGGCAGCTGCAGCTCCAATTTGACCACTCGTCTGGGAACTTCCATATGCCATAGGTGAGGCCCAAACAAGAAAATAAATATATTTCCAACCCTAACGTTTGCTGGCAGCAAATGCTGAGAGTTAGAGACACCACCACCTTCACCGCATCCAACAGTTTTCATGTTACTTCTTCACAGGGTCTGCCTGTGGAATATCTAACAGATCGTCTCCTTTGCCACCTCTACCTTTTGCATATGAGAATGAGTATTGAAACATGCAAGTGTGTGTACATATTCTATATGCCAAGAGTGGCAGTTTTAAAATACCATACCTAAGTGTTACAGACGTGATGCATAACACACGTTTCACTCAGAATTCTCAGTAGGTCCGCTTAAGTTATAGCAGATGTTGAAACGTGTCTTAAAATTACAACAACCAAGATAACAATGCCTATTTAATAACAGGCTTCAGAGCTTTCTGAAAATCTAATAAATTAATCTAACTCTGATTAATGTCAATTAAGATATCATGTTTATGCGCACAGACATGAAAAATAAACGTTGCTAAAAAAGAAACATCAAGCAGCTTCCTTTTTATGACATACTTTGTTGAACGAATATCTACCCAAGCTATTCATTAGCATGGGTCATATAACTCCCCTGTGCCTCTGTTAGGTTTTTTTCTCTGATTGATTATTTGCTGCTAAAGATGACTGCCTAGAAGTTTTCCAAAAGGTTTAGATCCATGAGGACAGAAGTTATCAGAAGTTACCAGTGCACTATCAATACTGCTCTGTAACACACATCTCAAAATTTAACCCAAACATTTAAATTAATATCCAATGGAAGACTAATTGCAGTGGTGGTACGGTCATTATTTATGACATCATTCAACAAATATTGATATAAATCTGCTCTATACCAGGTACATCGTTAAGCATGTAAGTGCAAATGGAAAGAATAAATAGGCTTTGCTCTCAGGAAGCTCAAATCTCATGAGACATCAAGAGCAGTGAGGAAGTAACTCTAATATTCTATGCAAAGGGTTTTGCCATGGAGAGAATAGTGCCCTATGGGTTCACAATGAAAAGCGAAGTAAATCAGAAACATGGTATCCACAGACTTCCAGAAGGTTGTGATGTGAAAGCTTAAAGAAGAATAAGGTTTTGGTGAAAGAAGGAGCAGGAGTGATTCAGGATAAGACACTGACAGAGGCAAAGGCCTGAGCTGAGCAAGTACTTAAAGAGTTTGGGTACTGAAAGTATCTTAATGTGGTGGGAACGAGAGAACCTTACCATTGAAGACAATAAAGCTTTATTTTTTAAGGGTTCCTCACTTGCCCTAGCCCTTTCCAAGGCCCTGGAAAGAGCCCTAGTAACAAGTTCAAAGGTTTATAGGTGAACAGGACAGAGTTAGCCTAGCCTGGGAACTTAGCGAGACTGAGATTCTTCTCCTTGGAAAGGCCTCCTTGCAAGGCTGGTTCTGGCTGGCGTCTGGGAACTTGGATTTCAGGAAGATTCCCATCATTTCATCGATAAGAGTGGCTCCCTGCACATAAACTGCTTATAAAGACAAAATAGTTCGTGTTGAACACCTGCTCTCCCACAAGTTTGGAATCGGGTAAATGTTAGGCAGAGGATGTCTACATGACCAGCTTCCAGAATAAAGCCTGGGCATTGTCTAAGGAGACTTTCTGGTGGGCAACACTTCCCACTTATTACAACCTATTGCCTGAAGAATTAAGCATGTCCTGTGTGACTCCACTGGGAGAGAACTCTTGGAAGTTTGTGTCTGGTTTCTCCTGGACTTTGCCCAGTGAACATCTCCCCCTCTTGGATTCTACCTTGGATCCTTTTACCCTAATAAACCATAGCCCCAAAGCTGAGTACAATTAAATGCCGAGTCCTATGAGTTTTTCTAGCATATTATCAAACCTGGGAGTTTCTGGAAACCCCCACTATGTTTTATAAAATGGCCAAAAGTAAAATGAGTTTGTATTCCTTTTCTTAAAGAGGGACACCAAAACTGTCTAGCCTAGCCTTTTTAACTTCACAAAATCTGGATCCTCCTCTGGGTAGGTGGGTGGGGGACAAGAGTGCCAGTTGGGTGTGTAATTAGACAATAAATGGGGAAGACAGGCAGTAGGATAGCCATTGCAAAGATCAAAACATATGGTAGAATGATAAGTATCACTTTTTCTATAAATATATCTATATTATTGGGGCATTAATTAGAAATTAAGGACTGTTGCTCTTACATAAAAAATGATAGGAAACTTCCCATCGGAAAACAGCTGTTTGAGAGAGGAGGGCAGAGCAATGAGGTCTTTTATAGCATCTGTAGGTCATGGCCAAACTTGTTAACATGAAATTTGCTCCATAAAGTCTTAGGGATTCTGTAGCTATGAAGTTCATAGGTTTTTGTGCTCTCTGATCAACATTGTATCAGCCAGCTTTAGAATAACTTAGAAGGGCAAAAACTTATACATACAATAGGTAAAATTTGTTAATTTAATTCACAAAATATAGCTGTTCAAATACCTGTCGTGAGCAGATTAAAGCCTAAAGGATCAGTTACAGCTCTTAACTTGGGAGAGAAGCCTGGAGTTCTCTGTAAACTTTGACCTGGAGTCAAGCCAATAAATACAGTCATAGCTCAGAAAATTGTTGCTAACACTAATTAGGTGCAGTAATAAAATCTCCAATATTTTAGATATTTAAATATACTTTATTAGAAAACATAAGACATTTATGAATCACTTTAAATGCAGTATAGCAAATATTTATTGAACCGTGGTCCCCTGTGTATCAGGTTCTGTCCTGGTGCAGTGATTGGTACGGTTTGCTACAAGGCTCCTATTTAGGACTAAAATACTCATTTATCCAGTTGCTTCTGGGACTCTTTGGCTGCCAACAGTTAAGAGTAGAAGCCCTCTTAGGAACTACCTGGATGCAAGGGATCTGCTTTCCTCAAAGTTACAGCTCCTTCCTGGATGCCTGCCACATCCAATGAATGGCCAGCATTTCCTTCCCGGATGCTTGCTGCATCCAATGACTGGTCAACATTGGAGTAGAAAAGTCCAGCCTTGTTGCCTCAGTTTTGGGAAAACAAAATGTTGTCCAAGCTCCAGAGCCCCTTGTGGATTGGCTGAAACTCTCTTAAATTTCCTCACTCCCTCACAAGTGTTGTTTTCAAGAAGACTCTTCAATAATCCACCTCAAGCAAGGCTCCATTTCAGACTCTATTTACTGGGGAAATGCACTAACACAGTCAGTAAAGATGAACTAAAAGTGATATCAACATTGTTTCAGACCTTAATGAACCTACAAATTAAATGGGGATCCAAGTAGTGCTGCTCCACAGAAGAGGCAGGGATGACAAAACAAATAACAATATGCAAAGTAGATTATGGGTAGAGGACAACAGTAGCATACATAGGTCAAGTAAGGAAGAACTTGACCTACGTATGGTATGTTTCCTATGTATGCTAGGAAACTTGGTTGGGTGCATAGAGATATATTTCGTAGGTATATTTTGAAACAGTCCTTGAAAATCTAGAAATTACTGGCATTTTTACAGAGTGAGTGTTTGCCATTCTGGCAGGAGAAACAGTGGAAACAAAGGGACTGGCCTATAGGTTTGCAATATGGGACAGATGACGAAGAAAGAAATGGTACATATGACTGGGAACCAAAATAATGACCAAATTTTGGAGGCTTGTGAATGCCAGGGTAAAATGAAATCTGTAAAGGACAATGGCATTCCTAATGGTCATTCATAGGTGTGTGAATATACATGTGATATATCCAGATGGGGTTTAGAGGAATGGATAAACCTGGAAGCCAAACTTGAGCCTACTGCTCTAGAGCCTTCTCCAGTTCTAATCCACTCCAAGACTGCCTCTCAGGCTAGAAGCCAGGAGATAAATGCCAAAGATTCTTAGTGCTACTAATGGCAGCCTAGGGTAAGACATGGAAGGAAGACCAAGCCACACCAGTTGGTGATGCCTCTATAAAAAGCACACTCAGATCCTGAATGAAGAAACGTATCTAGATCTGAGGAATAAAAAAGCAGCAGTAAAAACAAATTCAAGGAGTTTAGGGCAGGTTAGAGGATATTACACAAAGGATTATAAACAGCTGCTGTCTCATGGTCAGAGGTCCAACAGAGCCAGACTAGAGATGACAGGCTGTGAGAATTAGGAAGGGATGAGGGCCTGGATGCTTTGCTCCAGACAAAAACAAGTTCATGAATTACTGAAACTGTATATAATGTTAGGGATCAGAGCAGGCTGCTCCAACATATGCGACAATGACCTATTGATTATTCTGAATTAAAGTTACTTGAGAAATAGCTGGTGGGGAAAATTACATTAAAAGACATTATGACCCCCCTTTTCTCCCTGAAAGTGGGAAATTAATCTCCCACATGAAAGTACCCCCCCCAAAAAAAAGAGAGGAGAAAAGAAAGCGTTCTTTTCACCAGGGTTAAGGAATTTAAGGCTGAAAAGATTATATAAACACCTTAGTCATTTCTGCATTAGTCTGTTACCCCAAGCACAAGCCCCTTTGTTAAATCTTCACAAATGATTGTTTCTTTTTCCAAAAATAATAAATAGCCTGCTTTGGTCACTTTCGGGTTTCATCCTTATGAGACCTCCATGCATCCAAATTCAATTTTTTTATCCTATTTATCTGTTTTGTGTCAATTTAATTATTAAACCTGCCAAAAAGAACTCAAAAAGGGTAGGGGGGTAATTTCCCCCTCCTCGATAACACAAATCAATAAAACAAAAGGTCACAAAGGAACTCACTGAAGGAAAGCAGTGAGCACTGCAGCTCCCACAGGTGAGAAGATATAAGTGAGACAAAGGCTTTTAGCTTCAAAGGAAAAACCTGTTCTCACAGTGGTATGGCTGAAGGTAAAATATAAGTAGTGAACAACAGTATTAAGTTAAAATAAAAACTGACTCGATGCCATTTTGTACAAGGGAACTGACACCCATTAGTAGGGAGAAGATGTCATAAATGACAAACACGACCATGACAGATTACAGCCTACCCTGGCATGGAATATAGGGTCAGCATCACAAGAGACCATCTGGAATTTGGTATGAGGGCCAGAAGAGGGACGATGCCTCCTGGCGGGCTGCTGAGGTACCACAGCCATCCATGATGCACTTTAGTTGAAGCAGGGGGCACCTGCTGGCAGGACAGTAAAAATAGCAACCTCATCTTGAAGCGTGGCTCTCATCCATTCCCCCACACCTGAGCCCTATCTCCACAGGAAAGCTGGGGCTGAGCAAGCCACACAGCCAATCTGGATGTGCTGCAGGCCACCTGTTTAATCAGACAGCAGGAGCCACTTCCACACTCGAGCCCATCTTCCTTCTGTGCTCCTCCGGACTGCACAATTGAAAATTCACACCCGGTTGTAAAAATGGAATGGAGTTGCTTTCCTGAATGACTTGAATCCAGGTTTATTTTGCATACTCCTGACTGGAGTGACTGCAGCAACCAGACTAACTGGCCCGCTGCCTCCAGTGGATGATCCTCATTACCCAGGGAGCCAGCACTGCAGCCTCACACTCAATGTTCTCCTGAAACTCAGGGATTTTTAGCCAACAACTCTAAAGAAGACATGCTCATATGTGAAAACTTTGCCAGGTCATTGCTCCATGGAATTGAGCTGACTGAACAGTTTCTGAGACAAAGTGTTAAAGAGAGGTAATAAAATCTAATAGAACTTGAGTGATAAAGATGAAATTCCATATGCGGTAAAATAGAGAACAGATGAGGTGGTGGTCAACTGTGTTTGCAGAATGCTTCCTCAGAATTCCTGAGGTATAAGGAACAGATAGCCAAGATGGTTTCCAAAAGTGTAGCGCTCCCTGTATGTAACAATTTTACAAGGAAACAAAAACCAAAGTTGTGGTATCTAGTGACAGGAGCTAAAATAAATGTGAGGGCTCACGGCAACAGCAAAGTATGACTAACCTGCCACTGGTTCTATTCTATAGCCTTCCAGACTGTGCCACTTCACTCCCAGGCCCGGGGGACCAGATGACTTGGGTTAGAACAGCCTCCATCCACTCCTCATCTCTCAGAAATCTCCTTCTCAGGGAAGGCTGCCACCTTCCTTCTTTTCTAGATTGCCAGCTGACGTGCCCCTCAGAAAATAATAAATGGCTTGGTGATGTTAGTCCCCTTCCTTCGAACTTATAATGAGATCAAGTTATCCTTCAAAATAAGTTCAAGAGCTCAGTAGGAAAGAAACTGTTTTTCCTCAACTTGAAAAATATTCTTCAGTGCTGCCCAGGTCCACCATCTCCTAACTGCCCTGCCAGCCCTGTTGGCTCTCTGAAAGCTCCCCAAAATAAGCACAGATGAAGCAGACACAGGCCTGCAGTCCACGGCTGAAATGTGCCACACAAGCTTTGATGTGATGAAAGAATGAAAGCTAAGCTCACTGAATGGTCTCTTAGAATCACAGGATAAGATAGGCCTAAAATAACTTAGCCTACTCAAAATTTCATTGACATGCAAAATCCTGCACATAATCTCAAACCCCAGCTATCAAAAATCTGGTAAATAGGCTAAAATTTACTGACTACCTACTCTGTAGCAGCCTCTCTAACTCAAGTGCTGCTGTAAGAAACTACCTTCCTCTTACTTTCTCATTCATTCTGTTCTGGCATCATTATTAACAGAGTTTAAGAGGTTGAGTGGTAGAGCCAAACTCCTTAAGTGTGTACTCTTAATCTTCTACACTTACTAATCACATAACCTTTAACAACTTATGAAAACTCCATATGCCTCAGTTTTCCACCTATAAATTGACAGGATTAATGCCCATATCACACAGTTCTGTGTTCTGGATTGTTCTGATTGCATGATTTGCGACACAAAGATTTAGAAGAGTGCATGGGCATGGCACTCACTGCTATTGTTCTCTTTTTGTGTTCATTTCCCCAACGAGATTTTTTGTTTCTAATTGTTACCTCTGGCACTTGTATGCCTGCAACAAGATAGGTTCCCAACAAATATTTGGATAAGTGCATAGATTTAATTAAATCCACACACTAGTTCTGTGAGGTAGGCATCATTATTTTAATCTTATAACAGGAATTCGTATCAAGAAGAAATGCATATGTAAAATATTACAGATGTTGCACAAAAAAATTAAAAACTGAATTACCATATGATCCAGCAGTTCTTCTGGGTATATGGCTGAAGGAAGCTAGGTCACTGTCTCAAGAAAGTTCACTGCAACATTATGTACAACAGCTAACAATCTAAGTGTCCAATACACACATACACGCATGCACAAATATTACGCAGCCATAAGAAAGGAAATCCTCTTTGAGGGCATTATGCAAAGTAAAATAAGTCAAATAAAGACAAATACTGTATGAACTCACTTATATTTAGAATCAGAGAGTGGAAAAAAATCATGGAAACAGAAAAGATTGGTGGTTGCCAGAGGCAGGGAGTAAGAGATGGAGAAATAGAGGAAGGCAGTCAAAATAAAGGGGTGCCCTGTGACTGAGCTGGTTATTAAGTATTGAGCGTCATCTTTGCAGTGCCTGGGGTTGCTGCTATGGCCTGGGTTCCATCCCTGGCTTGGGAACTTCTACATACTGTGGGTGCAGCCAAAAAACAAACAAACGAACAAACAAACTTCCAGTTGCAGGATACATGAGTTCTGGGGATGTATTGTCCAGCATGGTGACTATAGTTAATACTGTATTGTATCTGTGAAAAGCATTGAGAAAACAGATCTTAAAGTTCCCAACCCAAGGGGAAAAAATGTCTAACTATGTAAGGATGATAACTGAAGTTATTAGGGCAATCACTTCACAGTCTATACATATGTCAAACCATTACGCTGTACACTTTAATACAAAGTTGCACGGCAAACAAACAAAACAAAAAAAAAACCAGCTAGTTAGCAGCAGAACAGAAATTTGATATCAAGAGTCCATATTCTCCCACTGTACCTCACAGAGAAATTGAGTCTAATGCAAGGTTTTGCTGTACAAAAAAAAAACCTCATGCAAGCTTGAATTGGGTAAATGTCCAACAAATACAGTTCAGTACAAAGCGTTTCTGCATTGTTTCATTTTAGAGATTCTTATTGTTTTTGGTAATTAGGTATCTCACCCTCAGACATCTTTTTCTAGCATTTGTTCTGTTGCTATAATGAGTACGTCCAAGTACAGTACATTGAGAAGCAGGGTTTCCCATAATGGACAGTGGTTGAAAAAAGAAAAGACTGTGGAGTGGAGGGGGAAGGGCAGGAACGAAAGGAGACATAAATACAGACAGAAGTGGGGAAATCGTCTTCACCAAGGGGCGAGCTCTCATGCTACCCACACCCATGTGCTTCTTAGAGAGGAATGAGCACGAGATTTGGGATTCCGCAATACTACTCTCCACGCTGGGTCTGTTCTAGGAAGAATGCCCAGCTGTCACACTGAAGTCCAAGCTGCTCTGTTGGTCGACCTTGGACTCCAGAGGGAACTTGGAAGAGGCCGAAAGGAGCTGCGTAGCTGACAAGAAAGCAGGTTAAAAGCAGAGGGAGAAACCTGCCACATTATGCTTGTGGAAAAGGCCTTTTAGAGGATGCCTCTGTCACATTTCACACATCGGCCAAAGAGAGGGTATTCTCTTCTGGCCCAAGAAAGCTGGCTCATCTGGACCAATAAAGAGCACACTGTATTTAGGATATTCAAGCTGGTAGTTTGAGTATTTGCTGCTTTTAATACAAACAGCAAGGCAGCCCAGCAGAAACACACTTTTAAGTTGCATCGGGGTGTTTTGAGACGGGATCCTTACAGTGTGCCTAACTCAAAGGCTTATATGCTCTCCTGCTTATTCAAGTGGTTACAGAAGCAAAAGGAAACCCATGCTAAATAGCAAGCTTTTTACATATAAACACATATGGCTAAATCATATGTTATCATTTTATTTTTATAATCAAGCCCTGCTGTTTCTAGTTCTCCAATTTATAATGGTCTTACTAAGACCTGTTATCGCTGAGGGTCATTAACATACTATTTGTAAAAAGTTCTAATTCCGACATGCATATGCATATACGAGCCATGAATCAAGATCCATAACTCCTTTTTTAATAAATCTATGGTGCCTGCTGGAGGTGCACTCCAGGTAAGTACACTTTACTGCTCTGGCGAAGCAATTAATTAGCTAAAGCAGCGCATATTCCTGCCGGAGCATCAGAAGCCCCAGCTAAGCAGGAGAGGAGACAAGGCCACGCAGTAAGGGAACCAAAGAGTACCACCCTGACGATTCAGCTCAGGACACAGGAAAACAGAAATAATTATCTGCAGGTCCCAAATATACTCATAACTCAAGAAGGTGATAGGAACAGAGTAAGAGGCCACACCCTTATACATACCTCTCTTTCGAATTTATTTATTTTATGGCCACACCCACAGTATATGGCAGTTCCCAGGCCAGGGCCTGAATCCAAGCCAAAGGTGTGACCTATACCTTAGCTTAGCTTCTGCAAAGCCAGATCCTTAACTCACTGTGCTGGGCCTGGGGTCAAACATGCACCTCTGCAGGAACCCAAGAAGCTGCAGGCAGATTCTTAACCCACTGCGCCACCACAGGGGGAAACGCCTCTACTTCTCAATGCAGCAAACATTGCAAACCTCTGGGTACTGAGACCTGGAGGAGGCAGTGAAAAAAGCTGAGATGGCACGAGGTACAAAGGACCCAAAGCTAAGTCATGTGTCACTTAAGTTCCATTCTTCCTCAATGCCTGCTGCCCACACTGTCTTCCTCCTCTCCAGTCACTCGTACTCAGCTTTCATACAGGTTCAAGGAATTATATACATGCAAATGTGCGTCTTTGTCTAATACACAAATACATCTATATACATATACACGTTTTATATATACATTTGATTAACAGACATTTTGAAAGCCTTTAAAATTATGCACTAGGTATTTAAGAACTTAAAATGTGGAGTTCCCTGCGTGGCTCAGTGGTTAACGTATCCGACTAAGAACCATGAGGTTGCGGGTTCGATCCTTGGCCTTTCTCAGTGGGTTAAGGATCTGGCGTTGCCGTGAGCTGTGGTGTAGGTTGCAGACGCGGCTCGGATCCCGCGTTGCTGTGGCTGTGGTGAAGGCCGGCAGCTACAGCTCCGGTTAGACCCTCCATATGCCGCGGGTGCGGCTCTACATAAAAGGCAAAAAGACAAAAAAAAAAAAAAAGGAACTTAAAATGTTGTGGATTTCAAAGAATGATAATAGGAAGCTGTATAACGGGACATCTGAGTAAGAGAGAAAAAGAATGGATATCCAGGGAAAGAGACTAGAGCTGGTGTGCGTGCCTGCTGTGGGGACACAGCTAGTGAGGTTGTGGTCTCAGCAAACTGCAAGGAAGTCACTGCAGCCTTTCAGCTTCTGAGGGTTTACATGTGTGCACGTGAGTGTGTTTACCTGCTAGGAATAATGACGAGAGATGAAGGAAGAGCAAGTGGGTAAAGATTAGAAAGTTAAAGGAAATACCGTGAGAGTCTTCGATTCTGCCAGAATAATGAAAGGCTGTGCTCTGTATAAGATTGTGAGTAACAGAGCCTAAGGGATGGTAGAAAATGAGAACACATAAAAGTCAGCCCATGTGATTTTCATGGTTCACTTTCCAAAACCGTCTCACTTTTCTGTTCATTGAAAAAGAACAAACAAATCAGGACCAGGAGCCACTAAGCATTGACGATACGAACAAACCTCCACATTAGTGACCGGAGATAGCTAACTGGTCAAAGTGGGCAGAAAATTGAAGACGAACAACCAAAGTCCCAGGTATAATACCATGAATCTCACCAGAGTGAGAGAGAGAGACTATAATAAGCCAGATAAAAGAGATTTTTTTTTTCCTTCCTGGACTATTAACATTGGAAGCTATTGAAAGAATAATAGCACTAAGAGTAAATATTTATTTAGGGTTTACCAACTGAGTGGCAGGCACCTCTAAGTACTCTTGTTGAAAAAAATTTTTTTAAGGCTGCACCTGGGGCATCTGGAAGTTCCCAGTCTAGAGGTCAAATTGGAGCTGCAGTTGCTGGCCTACACCACAGCAACGCAGATCTGAGCCGCATCCACTACACCACAGCTCACAGCAATGACTGAGGCCAGGGATCGAACCCCCATCCTCATGGATACTAGTTGGGTTCTTAACCCACTGAACCACAAAAGGAACTCCCCTCCTGTGGAATTTTACTCTCATAACAACCCTGTAAAGTAGGTTTTTATTACTGCCACTTTATAGGTGAGGAGAAGGAAGCACAGAGAGGTCAAGTGCTGAGCTCAAGTTCTTGTGTATTCCTTGTGGAGCAGGGATCTGAACCCAGACAGTGTGGCTCCACACAATGCCACCCACAGCAACGGGGCGGCTGAGCACTTACGATGCACTAGAATCTGCAACTAAACAATCTAGTTTAGTATTTTCTTCCAGCCTCATGAAGAAGATACCTGGATACCACACACATTTCTCCCACGGCCTCCACCACTTATTTAAACATATTTCTATTTAAAATATGTATATCTAAATTAGCATTCTCACTTGGTATAGGTGTCAAATGTCACCTTCTAGAGAAATCTTGAAGCAAGAGTGGATTTCTTAAAGGCTAGAATATTTTTATGTATTTCCATTCACTGGTGCTGGATGAAATAAATTTGGTTGTGTCATTTTCTGGTTTAACTAACTCCACCCTCGAAAATGGCCTAAAATATTTCTGCAAAGAAACCCATGGGTTGAAAGTAATATAAGTAATGCAAGTGAAAGCAAACAATTAAAACAAAACAAAACAAAAACAGATCTGGAAGGAGTTCCTTGCTTGTGAAAACACAAGGTTAAAATCCTCATAACTAATCATATCTGATATGGCTTTTACGAAATATATATATTTTTTAGCAAAAACAAACATTTTATAACACAAAAATAAGATAAAATGATTTAAAATGTTACCTCACGTATAAAATTCAATGTATTTAGTATGCAATCTGTTTATGATAAGTCCATTTTATATGTTAATAAGCACATATGTTAGTAGAGTATAAATAACTATACATACATTTGTAGTGTGAACTTTGCCAGAGATGAAAGATCAAAAAAGTTTACAAGTCACTCCTCCATTCCAGTAATTACATCTAGTTATACATTGGTTTACCTTATTTTCAGAAACAATTATGTACAACATAAATATGCAAAGACTGATTTTCTTTTAATAAGAAAACCAGCTGTATAACAACGTTTGAGAACTAGATACATGGTTCTGAATTTTTGTCTTAATTCCCTCAGTAGCTAGCTGAAACTAACATTAGAAACTACCATCTATTGAGTAGAGCCATGCCCGTGCTTGACACCAGTGATCCTTCATATATATTAATTCTGTTCTTCACAACAATCCCATGAGATTAGTAACTAATCTAGTACGAAAAAAGAACTGTAAAGAAATAGTTGTCTTGTCACTGATGAAATAAATGATCGTTAAAGAACAAAAAGCTGTTGTTGTGTCCATTACCTTTGCAAAAATATATATTTTATCCAATATTAAGAAAGACATAGGAACTGGTCCTCTTATTACCACTTATTAACTGTGCATCCTTGGGCAAGTTAACTGACATCTCAGGGGTACAATTTTTTTTCAAATTCCATTCTTCAGTTTCTTTTTGTATAATGAGAACAATAATACCATACATCTTAAGGACTGTTGTGAGAATTTCAATGCTAATTCATGGAACAGTAAATTCACAAGAGTGTCTGACACATAAGGACTCAGTAAGTTTTAACTGTCCTACACTGCTGATGACAAAAGGTCTTTTTGAATATAGATTGGAATTATGTATCTAAAGCCATAGAGGGGGTCATTAACAAGAATCCATTCCTGAAACTCACTCTACTCTAAGGAAAGCAGACAATATTTTGAAGACACACCCAGACACAAAGTTAATCGCCGTCATGATATTTATAATATCAATAAACTGCAGGGAAAAAAAGGAAATATCCTATATTAGGATTATTTAAAAATATATGGTATTTCCCCATTAGAGAAATATGCTAAAACGAGTCAGATCTTGATCTTAAAGGCTATGTAAAATATGGAAACATTTTAGGCCATGATCTTAAAAGAAAAAAAAAAGTTAGCAAATTCCACACATAGATTTATGCATCATTTTATCTATATTTGTATATCACTCTAATGAACAAAGCTACTTTTGGTATCGAGTTGGGAAAAAACTGTTAAAATTATCATGGTGGTTTTATTTGGTTGGTAGAATAAATGTGACATTTTCCACGGCCAGAGATGTTCCGATTTCTGTACTGCTTACACTGAAATGGATAGTGATATTTGCTATTTTCTCCAACCTCTTCTCTCTAGCTCTACTTTACTCAGCTTAATCCTGATTAACGAATGAAGAACACTTTTTAAAAGGCTAGGATTTACCACAGACATCATCTCTAAATTTTTCTTAACCGAATGAATATTATTTATAAAAGATTTGAAAAAAATTTTGATACTATGTATTTATGAAGTCACTTCCAAGATTTTATAATAGTCTTCTTTGGCAATAGCTCTTACTGTCTAAGGCCGCTCAGTAGCGTGAGCAGTGTAAATAGTGTGTAGACAGTGCTTGGGTATAGTCCATCTCCCCAAATCTAAATCATCTATAAAAAAGAAACTATTAAAATATGAGAGGATCCAAAGAGTAGGAAGGGAAGGAATTTTGAGTGATTTTCCATTTAGTTTCTTCGAATACCAAGACTGCTTACGTTTTCACAAAAGATACTAATAGCATAGAAGGTTTTCTTCATTTAAATTACATCTCAGTTAATGGAAACCTCCCCCCACCACTATAAAATCACAGGCATTATCTAATTTTTGACAGAAAGGGAGAGAGAGAAAGATTAAAGACTTTCTGAGAAAGTTTGGAAAGGATATCTTGATTCTACCTTCCCCATAAAATACCTATGAAGGTTAATAAAAATGTAGTAACATTTTAAACTGTTTAGGAACCAATCCTTATAAACATCTCCAAGAATGTCTCTGCTTTTTGAGGCTATTCCCCACCCCTCCTCTAGCATTAAAAAGGCAGTGGATTTCTACTTATCTTTATGATGCGTATGTTATTCAGACTTGTTTCATCAATACCTAAAATGTGCAGCATTTTGTAAGCAATCTTAGCCAATCAGAGAAATAAATATTTAAAGCAATTTTCTAAGTACTCTAGTATTTACTGTCTCTCAAAGGTTGGAGCTCTTTAAGCAAATCATCTGAACTTTTATTTGCAAAGTGTTATATACGCTGAAAGCTTTCTCTTAAATGACATGTTTTTACATAAAAAGCCATATTTTCATTGATCATTATAGCAATGCTCTTTTTTTAATTCAAGTTAAGGTTTTTTTCCCCTCATTTTATGGCATTTTTCCATTGCTGGAATACATTTTGTTTTTAGTGGAGGGATATTTTCATGCCAAAGCATTTGACAATATCCCAGAGAGAACCTTATGATGCATATTGTCTAATTCTTCCATGGTTTAGTTTCACATTTTGAAAGCTCTGCTTTGAAGAATTTTATAATTAAACACTGAAGATAAAATTTTAATTTTTACCTCCACAGTCTGCTAAATTTTATTGGATGAGTAATCAGCAAGGAAGTCATTCTTTCATGAATAAATATTTATTGATTCCCTACTGTTCCAGGCACAGTAATTATAGCAAATTATGTGTTAAATAAGGGAGACATACTTCCTCTCATGCAACATACATTCTGATGAGTTATTCCCTCTTTGGCGAGCTCTGAAGTTACCTGACTTTTGAAATGTCGGGAAAATGAACCATGGGCTTTCCTCTTGCCTCTGCCAAAGCTGGAGGAAACTTCACTGTTCTAGCTGCATTTCTTTCTGATTTTCCTCTTTTCTATGTAGCCTTGGGGAGTGGGGAGTAGAACAGTGTTGGAGGAAATCATCAAGAGGACACAACTTTGGTTAATCTGTGAGCAAAACCAAGCAATCAGAGGCTCCTCACCACCAACCCTGTCCTTGGAATGTATGCTCCACCACCACCCTCCCAGTCCCATATTAGGAATGGTTCAAGGACACAGCCTTGAGAGAGCACAGTGTTGTAGAGACTATCTGGATCATATAAGGACTGAACCTAGTTAAAGCCTCTATAAAAAGTTTTAAGATTCTGTAAGGCGGGTGCAGAGAGCTATTCTCTGCAGCCATACTAGACAAGCCTCCTAAGTAAATACCCATGTTTACTAAACCTGCTAACCTGGAATGGTCTCCCTCTTTCTTGGGTCTCTCCATATACCATGTGTACAGGGGCTAGTTTGAAAAACAAGAAACGCGTTTGCACCTCTTTTCTCAAGCTAACAACTGCATAGAGGCTCATACAACGTAAGGCTGGCTTCTGTGACTCCTAACAGGACAAACTGATCACCAACCCAACAAAAGTGCACATCAGAGAAATCCATGACTGGCATGAGGACTGGGATGGTGGGATCAAAGGATGTCTCTGAGAGCCAAATTATTTTAACATTGTCATCTATTATGGTTGTTTTACCTGATGCTTATTCCATCAACTCAGAGAGTAATGGAGAGTTAACTATAATCTTCATTCCTTTTTTTCTTAAGCATATGCCCCTGCTCCAGTGTTGTGCTTGATACAAAATACAGTCAAAAACTTACGGTCTCTGCTTACAAGTAATCTACACTCTAATCTTGGAAACTCTTACAGACCACAAAATTGAGAAAATGTCCCATAAGCTCAAAGGAAGCTAATTCTATTATAAAGCACTGTGTTCCTATCTACTCTATAAGGGATGGAAAAGATGAATACAGAAGGCCTGCTTCTGGAAGCACCATGGTAGAAAAAGACTGCTGAGATCTACGCATAAATTAGTACAGGTAAGACCGTGAAATGTGCAAATGGCTGAAACAAAGAAATCATAGAGATATTCTGTGCCCAGTGAGTCCATCTAGACCAGCGACTCAGACTAAAACCCATGTGAATGCCACACAACTCATTTAGAGCCAAAGACCAGGATGAGAAAGAATAGTAGGTGGAACCATGTCTAGGCTCAGCACTGAAGGAGTGTCGACAATGCAGACCAGGAGGATCCGTTCACATGGACAGAGCATCCCACCGTCTGTGCTGGGAATTGTGGCAGGCACAGGATCAAGCTACGAAGGCAAGGAAGACAGGACAAATCCCTGCTATCATGGAGCTCCTGCGCCAGGTTTCTGACAGTAACAGTCTGAAGAGCTAAAATGAAATAATGGAACGACAAACGATGCCAGGTTAAGTGAGGTTAAACAAGGTGATGAGCCAGACTTGCAGAAGTCTGGGACAGAGCATTCCAAGCAGAGAGGATGGCAGAGGCCCTAAGATGGTGACTAGCCTGTTATTTTACTGGACCAGAAAAGCGAGTGTAACTATTGCACAGTGAACAAAGGGGAAAGCTGTTGAAAAAGGTTCCAGATGACACACTGAAATAATAATGGAGTAATCAGAGTTCAAGCATACAAAAATAAAGCAAGGTGGCAATTGAGGACTGGTCTCAGACATGTCCCTGAACCACTGAGAACCTGAGCTCTCTCTGTGAACTATCTAAGCAAGTCTCTCTCCACCTTTTTTTTTTTTTTTTTTTTTTTTAAACAGTGGCACCTGCAACAGATGGAAGTTCCTGGGCTTGCGGTCATAGTGGAGCTACGGCTGCAGGCCTAAGCCATAGCCACACCAGATCCGAGCTGCGTCTGTGATCCACATTATGGCTACACTGGATCCTTAACTCCCTGAGCAAGGCCAGGGATTGAACTCGCATCCTCATGGATACTATGTCAGGTTCTTAACCTGCTAAGCCACAATAGGAACTGCAAAACCTAGCTATTTTTAAACAAATCGGCTAGCTGTAATTTTTTTTTCCTTTTTTTGGCTTTTTAGGGCCACACCCACAGCTATGGAGGATCCCAGACTAGGGGTTGAATCAGAGCTACAGCTGCTGGCCTACACAACAGCCACAGCAACAGGGGATCTGAGCAGCGTCTGCGACCTACGCCACAGCTCACTGCAACTGATCAAGGCCAGAGATGGAAACTGCATCCTCATGGATCCTTAACCCACTGAGCAAGGCCAGAGATGGAAACTGCATCCTCATGGATACTAGTCAGATTTGTTTCCGCTGAGCCAGAATGTGAACTCCCGGACAGCTGTAATTTTATGTCTCTAGGTTGTTCCCCCTTTTAACTTGCAACTGTTTTAGACCCCGATCAAACTTGCTTAACAAACACCAAAACTTCTTGCCAACTCCAATTATAATTTGTGGTTAAAAAACTTACGTAACTAACTGTCATCTTGGGATTTTTACCTTCGTAAGCCTCTCCCCATTCTGTGGTCTGGAAGAAAACAATTCAAGTACTTCTTGAATCTGTATCTCCAGGCTGCAGTCTTAAATCCCAAATAAGCAGCCTTCATTTCAATCTGGTATCCATTTCTGAAATTTTAGTTAACAAGTCCATGAGGTAGGTAGGGATCAGACTATATAAGTCCTTGTGCAGAATGAGTTTGGATAGTATTCTACTTAGAACAGTTGGTGGATTTAATAGAAGGAGAGAAACAGTTAAGAGTTACACTTCAACAAATTACCCTTGTTGAAATCACTTGCATAAAATATGCTATCTCTTGTCATCAGCTTTTTCACCAACCACAATTCTCATACATTTATGTTTTGTTCCATATAATAAATATATTGAAGGTGATCATACTGGCTGGCTTGGTTTCTTCTGCCTGTTGCTCTAATTTATCATTAATAGTACCCTCATTCACTCTCAAATGTGTCCAGATTTACATCAAGGTTGCCAAATGTTTCCTGTAAAGGGCCCAAGTGCAAGTATTTTAGGCTTGGTAGGCCAGATGGCAGTGAATCTCTGCCACTACAGCACAAAAGCAGATGATATGTAAACTAATGGAAGTGGTGGTATTCCGATAAAACTTTATTTACGGAAACATTAAAATTATATGAATTCTGGTTTTAGTATCACAAAATTCCTTTTGACTTTTTCCAATTATGTAAGAACATTAAAAACCATTCTTGGAGTTCACGTTGTGGCTCAGCAGGTTAAGAACCTAACATCGTCTCTGTGACTGTGGGTCTGATCCCTGGCCTCCCTCAGTGGGTTAATGATGCAGCACTGCCACAAGCTAAAGCTTAAGTTCCAGATGTGGCTCAGATCCAGGGTTGCCATGGCTATGGCCTGCAGCTCTGATTTGACCCCTAACCCCTGCTTGCAGGTTAGGCCTTAAAAAAAAAAAAAATTCTTCCTTCATGAGCCAGACAAAAACAGATGGCTGTATTTGGTTCAAGAGTCATTTGCTGATCTCCTATTTAGATTATCAATTAGATGGTGATCCTTATAATAACTAACATTTATTGAGAGCTTACTATGTGTCAGGCAACCCTCACAACAAGCCTATGAGGTATGTTATGTGTGCTGTAATGAAGAACCAGTAATAAACAAAGGCAAGTGTAAGGAAGTCAGCACCCAACATCTCCATGCTGTGAAGGAGCAGAAAGCCTAGATGGAGAGCCCACATTCTTAACCAAATCGCTAAATAATAGCACAGCACAGCTTCATTCCTTCCCTCCTGGTGCATTCTTCCATCTCCATAGTCTTTCCAACTCTTACATATATAAGTGCTTTTATTTAACTACTCCCTTTAGCTCTTTCACCATTTCCTATCAAAGTTATGATTATAACCTAGTTATATGTCTAGGTCCAGGAAAAACAAACCAAAAATTAGATTGCACAAAAGAACAGTCCTTTCAGCGTTTATAGTCACCAAACACTTCATTTCCTTTTGAAATTTCTTTAATTATCCCCTTCTTATTCCTCAAGAGAAACCCATTTTCCTCCTAAGCACTAGCTTTCTAGGTAGAAATGTACCTATTGAATTCATTGTATTTCTCTTTTAACAATCAGTTAAATAACAGTGTTTTTCTTTGCAACTCTCTTGTGAGCAAATAAATCCCTAATTCTCTCTCTCTCCTTGTATCTATAAGGAAATGGTGTTAAGTGAAACGAGATCCAGGTAAGTTACTCCACATTCTTAAGTCTATGACACTCCAGTTTAGCGCTTTAAGCTGGGAATTTTACCATCAAATTGAGGATGTGAGGTTCTATATTTCAAACAACTCTTTACAAATGAATTCTTGGAACACAGGTTGTTTTTAAATTGGGGGCTTTCAGTATACTCTGCTACAATCCTTCACAATTTGAAAGCATTTTACAAGTGTTTATTTAATGGTGGCTGACTATTTGGATCATACAGATGGATAAAAAGAGAGGAGAGTACTTAATTCCAGGGCCACTTTCACTCTTGAAGCTTCTTGCCAGCAACAAGGCAACAGCAAATCTAAAATAGTTCATAAATGTCAGCAAAATCCCATGAACAAATTACTGCCCAAGTCATTTTTTTAGTGTCTTTTATTTTGAAAAACATATACTTTTTAAGGGAAGAGAAAAAAGATGCCATTTGATTGCTGATAAACACTACCATTTTCCACTAAATTATTGTTAACAAATAAAAAAAATCCAGTGGAAGCTGTTGATTTAAGTTGCTCATTCCATGTCAATTTCTGAAAATGTTAACATGGTGTTAACGTCTAAGATGCATTTAAGGAGAAACATATACTTAGTTTGGAGGGATGAATGAGAACAACCTGTTCTGTTGGTATTAAGCCTGCAGATTTATCAACACTAGCTATGTATGGGAAAGAGTGAGTGTTTATGAGTTCTCCGAAAGAATTGATTTTTACAAGTCCCTGATTTAGCTGGAAGGGGTGCCTATATATTTAGTTAGCAAAAGGGTTAATGGATTCAACCTTTTGAAAAATGTGCTCCTCTATATGCATATAACATGATGGATAGTTTACTGAATGCACACAGGTAAACATAGGTGAAAACAAATTAATTGGAAGGTATAGGGTTTATTGTTTATTTTTTTCTTGATAGATGGATCTCATTATTTTCCTTCGGCAGACAAAGCCATAACAGTTTCCAGAGAAAGGAGAAGTGACAGCTCCAGGAAACTGCTTACAGATGGACAGCCAGCAGGCTAAAAATATTACTTGTGTCCACCTCATCAATAAGCTGGCTCCATGAAGAGTGGCAATTATTCTTTTCCTGCTTGTGCTGCCCTTTGAGAGGCATGAAGACTATTATTGATAACTGGGCGTGTAGAACAAAATATATACAGTAACACAAATTCATTTACTATGGCAAATCCATATCGGAGAGCACCACTGTCTTTCATGCCATTATTTAAAATGGCAACATGTACCCATCAATGTCTTTAGAGGATTATGCTGATGCTGTGTTTTGTTACAATCCTATTAATTATTAATGATGCACATTTATTATTCGCCTATATTTAGAGAGTCTGTATTATGCACTGCAAAGGGGGAAAGAAACGTTGTTGAGTTGAAGGAGATGAGTTCTCAATCTGGATACATACAAATGTCACAAGAACTGGCCTTTATCTTTTCTGTCTGTTCAAAAGAAGATCTTTAAGTTTTTGTGACAATAATACCAGAATAAAAGAATGAAAATAAAATTTTGTGTAAAAATCACCAACAAAGGTTGTTAACAATCAGGAAACAGTATACACAGCTTTATTATTTTTTTAATATGAGAAAAAGTCAGAGTACCAATTACTGTGTAGAATTAAAAAAAGAAAAGCCCTTCTCAATTAAAGGCACTACAAAATAAATGACAGTTTCCAGGCATCAGCACAAAGCTAAAGGGATTTCAATGGCCTCATTACTTTTATTACCCTGCATTGCTCAGCCAAATTTACTGCAAGGTTGTGTTTAGGCACAGAATCTGTCGCATACTTGCAGAAACATGGGCAATGGATCAGCTCACCTGAAATCAGCAGAGCAAACATGCAAAACCAAAGTACAACAAATGCTATACTTTGTTATCCTGACTTAAGCAGATAGAAGAAAAGGTATCAACCAGGAAAGGAGTTGAAAGCAAAACAGAAGACGATTTCAACCACAGTAGTCAAATTTTGCCGTATTAAATCAGAGTTTAAGGTATTTGTAGCTATTCCCATTGTCTTTCCTTTTTGAATATCCCATTTCTCAGCATTTGCATTCTAAAATAGATTTAAATGGTTCACTTTTTTGTTAATTTCAACAAATAGCAATAGTGAACAGCAAAGTGATTTTTTTTAAAGTCAGTCTAAATGAGAGAACGTGCTTTATATTCTGCAAAATTTTCAGATTCTCCCTGGGTTTGAAGGTCATAGTGATTAACTGTGCTGTATTATTTTGGACTTATACAATTACCCAATAATCAAGGATTCCACCCAGAGCTGCCATGACTTAACTAAGGGGACCCTTGTTCCCAGTTTTCCTAAATGTCTAGTCTCTGAGGAGGAAAGAGAAGAGTTCATTCAAAGGTGAATTGCCTTGCTGAGTGTAAAAAAGCAGGGGATAATTAGAAAAAACAGGCAACGACTAAATACCCTCCACCTAATTCTCAAATCATGTGTTCATTTTAAATTTCAATCTTGTAAAAATAATAGACTTTTCAGTCTATCATACAATCACTGTTTTTATTCAAAAGATTTCCAGCATGCTAGTAGCTAAAAAGAAAGTATCACTCACTTAAAAATTCCTTCCTTTAGTAATTTAGGTAGCAACTAAACACAGTGGTATTTTAGGGGAAAGGCCTAGTGAAAACTTTGAAATTTAGACCTGGTATTTCTGTTACCTCCCTACATAAAATCCTGTTCAAGTGGCAGGATTTTTTTTAATGGGCAATATATAAGAAAATTTAGGATAAATCATATTAAACATACATTTCACTTGAATTTAAACCAAATTTGTAAATTATTCATTCTAGATAAAAACTAACATCAAGTGACAAGTTAATACAGACTATTAACCTTTGAATTATATGGAAATATCCCATCAAGAAATTTCTTTGGTCATTATCTAAGGGAGCTTTTAATCACAAGTGATATAAACTCAACAAAAGAGAGGGAAACTGTTGGTTCTTCTTCAAGCCATGGAAGGGCAGTGATGGAGGCCTCACTTGAACCAAGGATCCAAGGGACCTGAATGCAGTAAGGATCTTTTGCCCACCTCTCCTATCCTACTTCTCACAGACTGAAAGAAAAGCCTGGTGTGGTGTGTGTGTGATGTGGTGTGTGTATTTCTAGGAGGTGCCCCCTGTAGATGAAGAACCCATTCCTTCCTTCATCTCTGTGGCCAGGGATCTGGGTCTGAGTCAGACACAATTCATACGATGAGATCTGTGTGCCTGGACATGTTCTTCCTTCACTGTAAAGCCCCCTGGGTCCAACACTCAATGCTGGTTCTTTAAGTCAGCTGTTACCATAGCCTTAGGCACAAATCCTATCTTTCCAAAGACTCATTATCACCTAGCTCTATCTGGACACCTTCAGGTCTCCTCTACCAGTGACCAATTAACTGACATAGCAGATAAGCAGAAATTCCTCACTTCACCTCCCACCTGTGTTCTTTCTGTAGCTTTCCCTTAAGAGGTAATGTGAAGTTACAGGAAAAAAACAAGGCTTTGACTCAGAAGTGCCTGAAGACCTATCTCCCCACCTGTATTTTATGTGATTTTATCCACATCCTGACTTTCAAAGCTTGACTTCTCTTTGGATGCTCTTGTGAAGACAATAGTGACACTATATCTAAAATGCTTTACCAAATACAAACATTATTTCTATTCCTGCCATCAATTCATTATACTACTTTCTTTCCTTCATTTTAAATAGACTGTATCCTCTTCCAATACTCTTAAATTTGGAAGCATCAGTTTCACTGTTTTCTCCATCCCTGGGATTCTGAAATCTGGAAGGATAACAATTCTAACATACTAAATTCATCTTTCCTAGAATCGCAAAACTGATGGACTAATCTGGATTAAAACGTTCATTATTCTTTGACATATTTTTCTCCTCAAGCCCTTTATTTTATTTTCCTTTTTTATGGCTGCACCTGCAGCAATATGGGAAGTTCCCAGGCTAGCAGGTGAATCCGAGCTGTAGCTGCTGGCCTAAACCACAGCAACACCAGATCCAGGCTACACTACAGCTTGCAGCAGTGTCAGATCCTTAACTGGCTGAGCAAGGCCTAGGATCAAACACACATCTTCACGGACACTGTGTTGGGTTCTTAACCCAATGAGCCACAACAGGAATTCTCATGCCCTTTAGGTACACTCGCATAGGCTCACCACCACACCCATTTCAAACCTTACCATGTCTTCTAGAAAAAAAAAAAAAAAAACAAAATGAGCTAATAACTCAGTGGACCGAATCCACTCCTTATAAAACTGGTCTTCACTGTGCATCAAGAACACAAGTGATCAAGCAGTGAGCATGCCTCTCCTTAAGGAGCTGCTGGGATCATAAACTGTCTTTGACATGGACTTAAAACTGTGACAATTCTGCCTACCCCTAGCCAGGTGTAGCAAAGGGCCCACTGACAAGGGTTCTGGTCTAGGATAGCTATGTTTAATGGCAAAAGAAATGCTAATGTCAGAAACAAAAACAAAAGGCTATGACTAAAAATATTCAGTCTCTTGCTTTCAACCATTATTCCACCTCAAATCTTGAGCTGCCAGCTTTCTCCTCTGACTTGGCAATGTACTTGCTACTGGAGAGCATACACATGCTGGCCAGGACCCCAGACATCAAATTTAAGAAGCCAGTCACAGCTCCTCCCCCAACCTCATTCATGGAACTTCTTCCATCCTCCCTCCCCTTCCCTTTCTCCTCTCTCTTCCCTTTGTCTAATTTCTGAGTCTTCCCTTGATTACCCTTTTCTATTTCCTACATTCAGATCACTGCAGTCCAAGATTAATCAAAGGAGTAAAGTCGCAGGGGTACAGACCATCTCACACATGCCTTCTATTTTAAGACCTTTCTCTGGACTTCATCCTTGGGTTAACTGAAAATGGTCTTTACCAGTCCCTCTTTATTTGCGAGTGTCATTTTTCGTATAACACTTTATGCTCTAAAGAGCAAAATGTTCAAACAAGTTAAACTGTGAACATGGGAATAGACCACTTTATTTGATCGTCATTCATATATAGTTGGTGTTTAAAGAATTTAGCATTTGAAAATACGTGAAGGCGGGGAGACCTTTCTTCCCCCCACTGGAAAGGGACTGTAAACTTCATAGCTCAAAGAGAACGTGACTGTATCTTCTACCTAGTTAAGGTGTGTACATTAGTTAGGATATATGACAAACATCATTAAACAATTCCCACAATAGTAGCTTCAAGATAAAATAATAACACAGTAACTTAGAACTTTTTTCCCACTGAGTTGTAGACAAACAATAGAGTACTATTGAGTCAATATGTCTCAAAGGTAATTGAATGACACTTGGAAAGTAAGACTTTCTTGTAAACTCAAGGTGTAGAGACTGCTATCATGAAGAAGTTAGTGAAAATAATTATAATAAGCATGACTATGTTGCTAGATCAACTACATAGTCCCACAGCCTCACACCACTACCTGTTCTACCTTATCTAAGTGTAAGCTACTACCCTACAATTGTGACTTAGGATGTGCAATCCTTTGCAATGAGAAAAACTGGGTTCCAATCCACTTGTGTCTTTTAACAAATTGCCAGTATCTGGGAAAACAATTATTTGAGCCTCAGATTCTTCCTCTTTAAAATGGACATAACAGGGAATTCACATTGTGGCTCCGCAGGAACGAACCAGACTAGGAACCACGAGGAGGCAGATTCAATCCCTGACCCCCTCAGTGGGTTAAACATCTGGCATTGCAGTGAGCTATGGTGTAGATCACAGACCTGGCTGGGATCTGGAGTTGCTGTGGCTGTGGTGTCAGCCAGCAACTGTGGCTCCAATTCGACTCCTAGCCTGGGAACCTCCATATGCCACACATGTGGCCCTAAAAAAGAAAAAAGAATAAATAAATAAAATGGACATAACAGTACCCCTTCACAGAGTTGTCCTGGGCATTAAAATAATGTGTGAAGTTTCAACTTCAAAGCACTACACAAAAGAAAATTACTGAAACTGTATGACTGCACGTTTTAAATATAACTTGGAGAGATGTGGACTGTAATCTACCACTTAGTCTGGTAGTCTGCTCCCCACCCGAAACAGTCTGGAACAGTGACTTATTCATTGTCATGTGCCACTTTTGAAATTGAAATATAGCTGATTTACACTGTTGTGTTCATTTCAGATATATTGCAAAGTAATTCAGTTATACATACATATTTTTTCAGATTTGCTTCCCTTACACAAAATGTTAAGTACAGCGCCACTTTCGACTGTTGAGTGTCCTCCTTTAGTGACAGCACTTCCAATTTCCTTGTACATGAAAGAAGCCAAATTCTGCATGCTTTATCTACTTTTGGCCTTTTATTGAGTATCACTAAAACATCATGCCAGGGAGGCCAAGACTAAAGGCATTCTATTCCCCTAAATGAACCTAATTAATTTGACCAAATAATTTTGGTCCTCTTCATAGTATCCCATCATGTATCACAAACTCCTAGCTTCTTCCCCAAGGTAATAGAGAAAGAGAATGACTAGTCTGTTAGAGAATAAACTATCACTTGTAACACTACACAATGCTATTTCTTAATGGTGTTCATGAGTTGCTATTAATAAAATATTATTCTCTCTGAACTCTTACATCGTTGTCTTTGAAGTCAGTAATAATCATTTTAACACAAAGCTTCACTCCTTTTCTCCAAAAAGCTCTAAGCACCTAGAAGATATTATCTAATTAATTTTAATGCATGAAGAGTGGCTGGGGGTACAGGTGTTTAGGAAGACAAACGTCTATAAAGTTCACCATGATTATCATTAAAATATTATCTCTTCAAATGCATGTACAAAACACAAGCCTTTAGCCGCACAAATTCACTTAAAAGAATTTCAATAGTTCGTAAAGTAAAATGTATTTCTATTGACAATATTACGTGGTATAAATTTAATCTGTTAAAACATATTTACTTCAAAGGCATATTCTAAAGTTATTTTGACTCACATGTTATTTCTCTTTCCCTATACAAAAGGATAAAAGTATAAGTATTTTTAAGATCTTAATCATCTGTAAAAATTCTTAAAACCTCTTGCTGATTCAATAGCTACAAACTGGTCTTACACAATCCTGGGCCTAACTTTTTAGACTTTGGGTCACTAGAAACACCCAACTTTTAGAAATCTAGGCAAGACCGAAATGTTTTTGAATGAATTACATTTAGGTATTAGATTTAAGTGGATGAATAGCCCTGTCTAAACTGAGGGATACAGATGATTGTGAAATTAAATAAGTTTAGTTTGTCTCCTTTGTACTGAGGGCAAGGGCACAATCTGACCATAATTTAACTTGGTTAATCTCATTGATTGGGGAAAGCAAGGTTGTAGAACACAAAAATGAACTTCCTTTGACATCTCTTTGCCTGAGTTTTCTGAGGAAACTCACTGAGCCCCAAGCTAGGCTAAAGGAGGGTACTTGCTGATCCACCTTTTTCAGTAATGTAGGCAAGATTTTTATCTTTTAATTCTCCTGTAGACACCTACCTCATCCAGGGCCGTGATCAGTTACACTAAGTGAAATAGCCATGTTACACGCTCCATTAGTAAAGTACTACCATGTATGTCTGCTTTGGCCATCCTTATAACTACTGCTTCAATGTATAAATGATCCAAAAAAAAAACCTTATAAATTCAGTGAAACCAAGGATAACACTTCACTCTTCAGTCCCATATCAGCACACTGTTTGGGACAGTATTTCATACATTCTGAGGGGGTGGATGGAAGCTTTGATGCGTATACAGGTGAAGTGGCTGCACTGGTTGACCTTGCCTCCAGGTACTCTTTAGAATCTCAAAGGAGCTCTAAAATGGCTGGGAGAGATCTGGAAGCATCCGAGAGGGAGGGTCACAAGAATATTGGGGAATACCTTGTTTTCAGTTGTAAATGCATAGGGCCCTACTTTTCACAATAATTTATTATTCATTGTGTAAAACCTGTTATATGCAAGAAATGATGCTAGGCCATGTGCGAACTGGCATTATGATTAGAGCTCTGTAAAAGTCCTTCCTCATAATTTTAAATATGGTGATTGCTACAATTATGAAAATAAAATACAGAGAATCGACTCAAAAATTGCCAAGGCCATCACAATGTAGTATTGACTATAATTAAGATGTTTCAAAATTACATGATCTTATAAAATGGAACTAACGTCTAAACAATAAGCAGAACAAAAATGTTTCCAAACAGATGCTACTTACTCTCTTCAAGAACATTTGATAATTTCATTCTATAAGTCATGCTAAAGTCATTGTTTCAGCCTTTAATGATTAATAGACTTGAGAATAGAGATCTAATGTGATTGAGAGATGCACTTAGGAAAATTACTGTAACAGCTTTAAGTAGTTTGCTGTGTGTCTCAAAAACACATTGCTTTTATTTTCCTATTGATAGTTGAACTTTCTGATAATTCTCCATATCAAAAATGAAAATAGTTTTCAATTAATCGATAAACATCACAGAGAATCAAAACTATCCCCAAGAATTTAGAGTCCAAAAGGCATTTTATTCTCCCGCACGTTGTCAAAACTAACGGCCCGTCTTGTGTAGATACTGGCATATTTTCCCACTACTAGAAGGAAAGACTGATCAGTCAGAAAGCAGTGTTTACCTATAATGTCTTAACAGCAGTCACTGCAGAAAATTCTTCCTGAAATATTGAAATACTGAAATCTTCCTTATTCTCTTTCTACCAGTTATCTAGAAGCCTGGTTAACTGTGCACACACAAAGGAGGTGATCTCCAGGCTCTGCCTTACCTCTCTAATATAATACATTAATGCAACCATCTCAGCCACCCTAAAGAGCTTCTTCTCCCATCTAGATGATTACCTTCAGCACTGTAACTCTACCCAGATCTCATTCCCTTCCAGACCTAATAATTCTATCACAATAAACTTTCTCCAAACATAAATCTGACCATATGTTTCCCCTATTCAAAATCGTACACTGACTCCCCACTGAATACTGGCTTGTCTAAAGTCCATACTATGTCATACAAAAGCATCTATAACTTGGCATAGAGGCATTTTTGTGGCATGACCACCTCCAATGACCACATTCACAACTCCCAGTATTCCAACTGCTTCAATTCCTATAAATCACAGGCTGCTTATGTCTCTGCTTTCTTCATCTATCGCCTCCTCCTAGAATGTCTTCTCTCACTCCATCCAACTAGCAACCACACACTCATCACTCATCATTAAGAGTCACTTCCTCTTCTAAGGAGGATCTCCTCCTGAAGAGCACATTAAGACAGAATCTCGGTAACTCAAATAGTTTTTCTTCTGTATTCCTTCATCAAGACACCAGATAATACAGGTTTTTTTCGTTCATCACATATCCTGTGTCTTCCCCTTCACTTTAACTTTCTAGCATCTCAGAAGATACATACTGACCATACTATTTTTCCTTTAACTCCTGTATCTTTTTTTCACATCTTTTCAACATTCTTCAGTGAATGTTATAGTGCCATGAAGTAATGAGCTTGAAGACAAAGTTGTAATGCAAGCTGAGTCCATTAGAATTTTTTAAATGTATAAGGAATGATGAGAGAATCAATCCCTTTTTTGGTCAAAAACTCTAGTCCTCAAACTGTAAGTCATTTTTCTTTCCAGAATATTTTGAGTGACTACTCGCATACATTTTCCTGGATTTAGAGATCTCATTTTGGCATAAATTGATTAGAAACATCATAAATATTTGTACGTTTTAGCTGCAGAAGGACACAAGTCTAATTTGAATGTCTCACATCTTTTCTGACCCTTCTTTTGATGCTTTCCTAAATTTTAGACACCTGTTTTTGTGTTCTACTATCTAAATATATTCTATTTATTCTTGTCTTCATAACAATGAAAATTCATTACTTTTGTTGAGGAATTAATTAGTATACATCTACTATATATAATTGTATAAACCCACTTAGTTGCTTCTGTTTTTTTTTTTTCTGCAAAGTAATAGTGAATTAAGTATCACACAGTTCCAGACTGTCCCTTTTTCTCATCTGTATCAATCAGGGCAGAGCTTAAAGATAATTAAAGGACACTTATCAGATATTTTCTTCAGTGAAAACCACTTCATTTTCTGGAATAGTTCAAAAAATGTGCTGAATGTTATTTAAAAAAACAATTTATTATCATTTGGTAAATATTTATCTTTGAAACGCTTATGATTCAAGCAGTCATCAAACCTGCACAAATCCACAAAACATCTTATACACTGATAGGAAGTGAAGATTCTGCCAGGTCACTAATTGTATATGACTATATTACTCTATTTGTCAAATTTGCTATTTAATATATTTACTATGACTTCCAAGGAGATTATAAGCATGTATATTACTAAAGGCAATTTGCTCTTTACAAGTCTCTTTAGGATCACATAACATTTCAGAGACATCATTAGAAACATAGATTAACACTGCAGTGCACACATTTAGTGCAGTGATGGAGGTAATGCACATATTTCAATCACCAAGATTCCTCACTATATGAGGGAACATGAAATGCACAACATTAGGCAAAATGAGTGGAATGCCCATCTGGATATCATGTTCAAACATGTAAAGTGTGTTAGTGTGCACACAGAAAAGATGATAGCAAGTGAGACCAAAGAGTGGAAATCTCTGTGTCATGGAAGTACAGTCTATAAAAAGTTTTCTATAAATCAACAAAAGGAGCAATTCAGGTATCAGAGTTGTTTATGAAAATAAAACAGGCAAAAGTAAGAACTTAGTATAGGCCACAAAACTAGGTTGATTCTTAAGAGTGTGGCTTAACGTTCTTAATACTTAATGTTCTTAATATTAAGGGAAGTATCCCCCTTTAAAAGCAAGAAGAATCCACAGACCATAGCTGGAAGTATACAAGTGCACTGATGGGGCAGAAGGGCAGAAGTGGACATTGGAAGCTCTTGGGACAAGTTTTTCAGAAAATCTAATGTCAAGTCCTACAAAGATATCAAGGATGCCCAAGACCAAAGCAATACAATTGATAAGTGATATTCATGGCCGTATCACTCTGAAAGTGCTTAACAGCCAGCACAAAGCTAAGCCCACCTAGACATAGTTAGTATTTGAGTCACAGGCCTGGGATCCTGAGGTTTAGGATAAGTGTTTCGGGGTCCACCAAAATGAGAAGCAATACCCCTTCCCAGGCAAACCACTGCTGTGATTGTTTATATAGCCATTGGGTAAATATCGCTGGGTGCCAAGAGACAGACTGATCAAAGGTCTTCACTCCCTTTGTCCCTGTTAAATCCCTGTGCCAAGAATTAGCTGGATATTTTAAACACTGTTCCTGCTCTCTGCTTAAAGAAGGAACTGGTCACTAACCAAAAGATCTTGGGAGCTAGAGCCAATATCACTCACTGAGTCTCTAAGAATGGGTGACAAATGGGTTGCCTGGGTTTACAGCAGAGCCTCTTGAAGCACTGCCAGAGAGCTGGAAAAGAAGCTCTATTTCTTCTGTTGCTTTTCTCAGTGTGATACTCTGTGGCCCATGACAGGACTCTTACCTCATTCAGATCCTGTAGCTTGCTCTTTAACTGTACATGCGTAGACTAGATTTTTCCCTGCTTTATTCTACTCTATACTTTGCTGTCCTCACATTATTATAGATACATAAAAAGCAAGCATAGATTAACTTTCAATGAAGGGTCAAAATACGTGAGATTTGGAAATTATTCACACACGAGCGCGTGCGCGCACACACACACACACACACACACACCAGTTGTTGCAAAAACAGTCTGTTTTTAGGAAAGGGCAGGGATCTGACAAGCTCCCCACTGAGTGGTGCACTCACAGTCCTGCTAAAAGGAAAACAGTCACAAGACAAATTTAAAGACCTCCCACTTCAAAACTGTTCTTATCTGAAGAACTTCCATGACAGGAACCAGACTGTAAAGAGTTAACCAGAAAGTATCTCACAGGAAATCAAAGTTCAGGTATTGGCCTTTTGCTCCAAACTTAAGATTGGTCATATGAGCTCTCTCTTGTCTGACACAGAACGAACTTTTTAGAAGCAGGGATGGCATTTTGAATAGCTTGATATACCCTTTATCATCATGAAAGACACCACAGAACTACCTTACTCTACTCCTTGGCAGCTTTTCAGCAAGCACTTCAAAGATCAGGTCCATAGAGCCCACTCATCGCAAGGAGAAGATTGAGAGCTCAAAATCCGCATCCCCGTGCTCAGGGAGCAGAGTCTCTTCTCTCAGCTCAATATTTAATGCCCATCAGAACCACCTGGACAACCAATTCAGGCTCAGCTCACTGAGCACCATTGCCAGAGTTTGATTCAGTAGGTCTGGGATTCTGCATTTTAAACAAGACCCTAGGCTGAGTATCATGCTGCTGGTCCAGGGATCATATCCTACAAAGCACTACCATAGGTTTGAAATTTACTTCCTGAGTCAGTGACTACAAACATTACCTTTACTTCCATTTCTTCCTCCTTCTTCCCCTTCCTCTCCCCCTCCCCTCTTTCTCCCCCACTCCCTTCCTCTTTCTCTCTCCTTCATTCACTATCTCTTCTCCCCCACTTCCCCTCTTTCCTCTCAAAAATATGTTTTTATTTGTAATCTTCATCCATTGCACAAAGTTGAATTAAAAATACCCTACTCATTTTGGTGCAGTGAAAACACTCTATGCTACTGTAATAATGGGCATGAGTTGGACACATCATACATGTGTCCAAACGCATGGAATGTCCATTACTAAGAGTGAATCCTAATGTAAACTATGGACTTTGGATAATTATGGTGTCTCGATCAGCTGTAACCACTCCATTAAGGGATTTGATAATGGGGAGCGGTTACATGGGGAGAGAGGGCAGGGAGCCTATGAGAAATCTCTGCACCTTCATCTCAATTTTGCTATAAACCTAAAAAAAATAATAAAGTCTTTAAAGAAAAACCAAAGACACATTCTTTATATTTGAAGAGCACTTTTTCTGACTAAACAGCAAAAAACTAAGCAAACAAATGATTGCTTATCTCACACATTTAATTCAAATCCTCCTCCTCTGAAACCTGCTTTAAGAAGAATTTTGTTTTGTTTTGCTTGTTTGTCTTTTTGCCTTTTCTAGGGCCACACTCATGGCATATGGAGGTTCCCAGGCTAGGGATCAAATCAGAACTACAGCTGCCAGCCTACACCACAGTCATAGCAACGTGATATCCGAGCCATGTCTGCGACCTACACCACAGCTCATGGCAACGCTGGATCCTTAACCCACTGAGCTAGGCCAGAGATCGAACCCACAATCTCATGGTTCCTAGTCGGATTCATTGATCACTGCACCAGGACGGGAACTACAAAGAAGAAATGTTAACAGAGCTCATGCAGAATCAAAAAAGAGTCATGTGATCAAGAGAGTTGGGAAAATCTGGGTTAAACAAACTTTTTGGAGTGTTAAATGAGCCAATGTGTATTGTGACTCTCCAAGTTTTTATCATTCACAGAACTTATTTCATTAGGGAATATTTGTTGGGTCAAACACTAGTGTTCTTGGAATAAACTTGTGAAACAGTACTGTTTTCCCCAAAGACTCAGATGATGTTAAACTAGGTAGGATCATTTTCTTTTAAATCACTTCAAAAAGAAAGATTTTGTTTATCAGGACACTGTATATGTATTTTTAAAGACTGATTTTAAGAAAACTTCACTAACAGATTTATTTTAAGATAACTTCACTAATAGATTTAAGCTCACAACTGAAATCCAGGTTTTACTAGACCTATTATTGTATCCAAAATTTCCTAAAAACCTGCAGGAAAAAATGTGAAAAACCTTTCTTTTCCCTCTTTGGAACAAGGCAGTTCTCATTAGTTAATTTGTTCTGTACTTGATGGCTAAAACTGAGACTCACAAAAGACTTCAGAAGTTTCAATTTCCAGACAGTCCTATTTCTTAAATCAAACTTGTAGATTTCATAATTATTTCAATTTAAATTCACACAACTCTGTAATACTATATCAAAAGATCATTATGCTATTAAGTTAAACACTGCATATTTACTGAAAGGGTCAGAGATGGCTAAGGATTACTGTTAGTAACATTTTAAAACCATAATGTATCAATTTCAAATTATAGAACATAATGTATCAATTTCAAATTATAGAACATGGTTTAAATGTCATTTATACATTGGAATAAGCTGAAAACACATAATCACCATCTCTATGAATCACCACTTAGCCTCATTTCTAATTCTCTGTTGCAGACCAAGGTTACTAGGCTACAGTCCCTGTTTTCTATTTTATAAGCTTTAAGTGCTTAATTTTGAGGATTTCACTGATCTCATATACAAGGGCAGACACAAATTGTTTTCTAAACAAGAATAAAAACTGTTTTATAACCACATCTACAAAGAAATCCTCTCTTCATGAATGTGTTTAATATAAACTATAAAGGCAAAATCAGGGAGGTCATATCTCAGTGTGTCACTACATAAATTCCATAAAACATTTCCATTTCTCAACGGCAAGAGGGCATGTCACTCTTTCATTCATGCACTCATTCACAGAAACAGTATTTATTCCACTCCAGTGATGTGCAAGGATGAGACCAGAACAGAGAATTTTTTTTTTCTTTTTAGGGCTGCATCTGTAGCATATGGAATAGGGATTAAATCAGAGCTTCAGCTGTTGCCCTACACCACAGCCACAGCAATACTAGATCCAAGTTGCATCTATGACCTACACTGCAGCATGTGGCAATGCCAAATACTTAACCCACTGAGCAAGGCCAGGAATCGAACCCGTGTCTTCGTGGATACAATTAGGGTACTTAACCTGCTAAACTACAATGGGAACTCTCAGAACAGAGAATTAAAAAAAAAAAAAAAAGAATCAGAAGCATGCTAGACTATAAATATATATAGTATATAATATATATGTCTATATATTCTAGGAGGATGGTTTGGACTGAGAGAAATAATTATTTATAAAGTTGAATTGTGCCATTTAAGAGACCTTCATTAATGGAGAGACAGCATTCTGATGTGCCCACAAATTTAACTCAGCTGGATAATTCCAGGCAGGAAGGCAAAAGCTTCTGTTCTTCCAAAGAATAAAAAAATAAACAAACAAAAACAGTTTAGGCAGCCTGAAGGAGCCAAGATGGGTAAAGAGCAAGATGCCTTACTTCTTTTCCTTATAGTGATTATGTATACTCAACTTCAGCTCTACTGGTTCATCAGAAGTTTTCTTCTGATTTTATTTCTCTACTGTAGGTAAGAAAATTCCACCCTTAACATCTTTCAATGATAATTGGAGGAGGTTGCAGAAAATACAGATAACTGATCAGCACTCAGGAGAAGGTTAGCACTCTGCCAAAGCAATTGACCTGTAAAGTAGGAGGTCAAAAAATACCATTTAAATTCCCTCTAGGCGAATGACCTTACTTAATGCACAGGGAATGAGGAAGGAGCACTGAGAGAGCCCTACAGGGGCCCGGAGCCCCAGGAGTGTGTGCAGAATCACAACAGAGGTACATCCGACACAGCAGGGAGATGAATGGGTCCAGCACTCGAAGGGAACTTTTGGTCATGGGGACTGGTCACTTGGTTCTCACACTCAAAGAAGCATCCACTGCCGAGCGGCAGCACTTACTGAGGTGACAATTATCCCAAATGGCAGTCCCTGGCAGTCTTGAGGTTAACTGGACATTTTATGAGATGGGGGAGCAATAAGAGTGTACTTCAGAGTAATACCAACCCTATGTTTGTGAAAACTATTTCTAAAGTTTTTCTATTTGGGATTTTCAGTGCCTTCTCTTGCAGACGCCTTAGAACTTTGCTATAGTGGAAAATGATGGCTTTTGGCTTCTAAGCCAATTTCATCGTAAATGGTGTCTATTTAAAATACCTAGCCATTCGATAAAAGCCTACTATGTAATAAGGAGTTGCTACCCTGCTGGTTAATGTGATTATAAAGTGGGAAAAAAAATCAGAACCTGAATGTTTTACAAGGAGTCCAAGAGATATGAACTTCTTCCTTTGTAATCAAGATGGTAAGGCTGAGAAGTATTAAGTAACTTGCTAAAGGTTACAGGTGGCAGATAAGAGACAGAAACCGGGGTCCTGACTGTCAATCCAAGTCTTTTTTACCATCCTATAGCAACTCAGTAGAGTTTTAGAGTCTGGAGTGCTTATCTAGATGATGAGCAGAGAACCAGTTCCATTTCCTGCTTTTTGCAGTAAACTATAGGCTGCCATGTTTTGCATTCACCAGGGAAGTCAGTGTTTAATGATGGGTGCACAGCATTTAATGTGGGGTCCACAGTTGTACAACACCCCACACGCATTATCTACAGTGAGGACACCTCATTTCTCCTTATATCCAGTGTCCCTGACACAGTGTCCTGTGCTACCCTAGATACTCAAAACAGATTTTTCTGAAAGTTGAGCATTCAAGGAATATGACAATCTGCTAGAAACCTTCATCAAACTCCAAAATATTTAAAAGACATAATTCTAAAGACAAATGATCTCAGCTACCATCTGGTTGTTTGGCCTGACAGGTGTTTTAGCCGCTCTGTTTTAAGAGGTATCGTTTTAAATGTTCCCAAAATGGATCTGACTGACAAAAGGCTACAGGACACCTTGTACATTGTGCATTTATAAGCAAAGTTGGATTTTTTTCACCTTTTTAAAACAGCCTTTATATCTGTTTAAAATAAAAAAATTTAGATTATCTGCTTAGATGGTAGACAGGTGTAAAGGTTTCTAAATTAGCACTCCTTTAAATAAATCTCCTTTAGCAATCTAATATTTTAGGAGAGATAGGTAAAAAACATTTTTCTATTAAAAATGTTTCTCAATCAAAATAAAGGAATTATTATATGTGCTAAATAGATCAAAGCAAGTTATGCTACTTGAAATTAACTTCATTTCACAGGCATTTTTTCCCATTCATCCAAACGAAATGAGAAATTCCTCTCAAAAGGAAAAGCCTAAATTTGCATGGATATAATTACGAAATCTTTTTCAAAGTATAGTTTTTCTAGTTTTCACTTGGACACTCTAGGTATTTAAGAAATTTACTCTTATTCTGAATACTTTTTCAAAAGCTTAAAAATTTTAAAAATTGAGTACACAATTTATTCCTGTTTACTAGCTCTACACCATGCAGAAGATTTCTGTGAGCTAAACTTGCCAATCCCAGCTCCTTGTGGGCTTTAAGGTTTTAGGATTAGTGCAAGGCCTAGAGTTGCACAAGAAAATCTGCAGGGATGGACAAGCAGTAAATATACTCTTTAGAGACAGGTTTGTGGATTCTTTTACCCCCCAACCATGAGTGAAGTAAATATTGAAACTTACATTCCCCGAGTTATGCAAAGAGTAGAACGAGGCACTGTAAGTTAAGTGAGCTTTTATAATCTAATCTAAAAGATTTTGCAATCATATCCATGCAAATTAGACTTTTCCTAATTCATTCATATTTTACAAACCTGGGTGGCAACAAGCTGGGCCACCCACCAATGGGATTCTATTGTCAAATGCTCTAGAGCTTTAGGAACCACATGTCCAATCAGGAGAGGTATCTACAACTCTGCTAAGTGCCATCCTTGAAAGTTTCTCTGAACATGCTTCTTTCTACTCTGGCTTCCAACACTGTGGCCAATAACCAGGTGAACAGTGGCTCACTGTGCTACCGAGCTCATATGTAAGGGCACAAGAATATACTGAGGGACAAGTCAAGTGCCCTTCTGTTTCATTTAACATAAACACTGGCTCCCTCTCATTAGTGACACAGGTGAATCCAAGCTTTCCTTTCTAATAGTAAGTAAGCCCAGTGTAATCAAAAGCAGCCACTTCCAAATTACCACTGTGGGATTTTCAAATGTCATGCACATTTTTTTCCCTTTATTCCAGTTTATTTAGAATTGGGAAGTAGCAAAAATATACTTTTTCTTGTTTGTCTTAATTGGGAAAGGCATGGACACCTAATTATTGCAAATGATTTAACCAACTAAGAGTGAGCCAATATTCAGAAAACAAATTAGTCTTTGGGGTATCATATCAATGTACTTATCAATTAGATAAAAAGTTAAATTAGTTTTATAACTATATATATATATATATATAATATACACATACACACATACACACACACACACACACACACTTCATCTTATACTTCAATGACTTGATCTTTATCCCAACTGGAAAGATTGTGAAAGTGATGAACATAATCATAAATTGTTTTCCTTCCCTTTTAATTCATTTTCTACATAGATATGAGAGCCAACATTTCTCCTTTAGTAATAGCAACAAAAATGCTATTTTATATCGTCCAAAGTAAATATAGCAAAACAGAAAAATGAACAAATACGAGTCACAAATACAGGGATTTTTCAACCTCTGAAATGTAATAAAATCCTACTTCATTTAAGCTGGCATGAGATTAATCTATTTGAAATAATGTTTGTATTTCAAAGCAGGAAAGCAGTGCTAAAATGTTGAATGATAACAAATCCAAAAGAATGTCAACAGAATAAAATTAACAAAATATAAGTATTTGCATTTAGTTTGAGCAAACTCAATTTGGCCTCAAGTATTCATGATTTCTGCTTATCCAACACAGTTTTTAAAGACAGAAGTTTCCTTTATTGTCTCCATTTCTATGCCCATAAGGCAGCAAGTCTCTAACAATAGTATGAGATGATATGCAGATAATTACCATTAAAAGCATAAGCCATTCACAGTTGTTAATAATGACAGGAGCGGTGTTTTCTCTTATGAATCAAAGGCTAATGAAGGTACAAAAGATACTAAAATAACAATAATCTAGAGAATGCTCTTCTAACAATAGCTCAATCAAAACTACATTCACATGACTTCCTAAAGTGTGGTCTGTTAATGCACAATTATAAATTCACCTCCCATTTTGTGAACTATCCAAATGAATAAAAGTACACAAAATAGCGAAATGGAATCCAGTAATAGTGGTACAAAATAGAGCAGAAGGCCTTGTGCATTGTCATCAAGAGCTGATCCTCTCTGACACTTATTACCTCTCTGGCCTTGGACAAATAAAATGACAATATTCTTCTTCTTCTTAGTTTCTATGGTTATTACTTACTTGTATTATATCATTTGATTTTCACCTCACTAAGAATCATTTTTATCTCCTTTTCTGATACCAGAACACTGAGTTTGATGATATTAATTAGCCTGTTACCTGATAAACTGGCTTTACAGATTTGAACCCAGGAAGCTTAGCCCTGATAGACCCATGTGCTTAACTACAAGTGACATAGCTGTCTTAAGATAGAGACTCTGAGACTCCCTCTATGTCACAGATGCCTGGGAACCAATCAATAATGTCATCCAAGGATTAGCAGTTAGTAATCTGATAATTGGTAATTATTATACCAGCATACATTTTCTAAATAATAATAACAACAATAAGTAATGATAAAGCAGAAACCAACAAAAGCAACAAAAATCAAATTGTCTACAAATAAAAAATTACGTCTGAAATAATTCTGGCAAACAGGAAATCAGGAAAATACTATAATACATAACCTATGAGATACAACTAAAGCAGTATACAGAAGAAAATTCATAGCCTTAAACCCACTTGTTAAAAAAAATAGCTAAAATAACTGTATTATGTATTCAACTTAGGAATTTGTAAAAGAACTACAAAATAAGCCCCAGGAAAACATAAGGAATAGATAGTAAAGATAAAAGCAGAGTAAAAAGTTCAAGTACTATAAACAAATCAGGAGTTCCTGTTGCGGCTCAGCAGAAACAAATCTGACTAGCATCCTTGAGGACGCAGGTTTGATCCCTGGCCTCTTTCTTTGGGTTAAGGATCCAGGGTTGCTGTGAGCTGTAGTGTAGATCGCAGACACACCTTGGGTCTCACGTTGCTGTGGCTGTGGCGTAGACCAGCAGCTACAGCTCAGATTTAACCCCTAGCCTGGGAACCTTCACATGCTGTGGGCATGGCCCTGAAAAGAGGAAAAAAAATCACACTTATGAATATTAATGAATTACATACAAATATTAACAAACAATCACAGAATATATTAAAAGAAAAATAAAACATGATCAAGTGAGGCTCATTTAAAAATTTTAGAGGTATTCTCCATTAGGAAATTTGTTAATAAATGACATGTAATAGGTTAACCCCCAGCTAGGTCCAGGTAAAGAGAACAAAACTCTTAGGAACAAATGGATACTTAATCCAGATCTAAACACACATATGTGCTACATGCATATACGTTGGAAGGGAGTCTAAGGCTGGAGATGAATATGTGTGTATCTCAAAACAAAAGCCAGAGTCATGCCCTGTGAATAACAGGAAGCATTCCTATTACAGGAAGGATGTCCACTAATTTCACACTTGTTTAGGAAACTAGGCAATGGAAAGAAATAAAAGATAAAGGCAAACATTTTTTTTTGTCAGTAGTGTGAGCCTAGGTAAATATAAAGCCTAAGAGATAAAAGTTACAAATTTTTTAAAAGATATAATTTCAGGAAAAGGAAGGTTTATAAATAAAAATCAATAATTTTCCTAAACTAAAGAGAAGAATTTCCTCTTCTCTACAATTACGTGGTTGATTTCTGGAAGGCACTCAATAAACATTAATTGAATAAGTAAATGATTAAATATAAGCAAAGCCAAAAAATATGTCAATGATAGCACCCCAAAACAGATAGAATTAACTAAATAGAAATGCATCTACTCTGTATGAATAGGTACTAGAAAAACAGAATAAATGAATAGTATTATAAATATATCTAATATATATATATACACATACACACAAACATGAGCGCGTAATTCATTCCTAGTAACAAAAGAATTTATTTTTGTAATTCTAAAAATGCTTGAAACGGACCTGATTTTTTTTTTTTTGTCTTTTCTAGGGCCACATCCGTTGCATATGGAGGTTCCCAGGCTAGGGGTCCAACTGGAGACATAGCTGCAAGCCTACCCCACAGCCACAGCAACGTGAGATCCGAGCCGCATCTGCAACCCACACCACAGCCCACGGCAACGCCAGATCCTCAACCCACTGAGTGATGCCAGGAATCGAACCTGCAACCGCATGGCTCCTAGTCGGATTCGTCAACCACTGAACCACGACAGAAACTCCCAGACTTGATATTTGAAATAGAAGATTGTTAAGGGCTACATGCCTTATCACATATTAAGTAATAGTATAAAAACAACAAATCATTAGAATAATGTGAGCCTGTGCTGCAACAGAACTTCCACATTGTTCCATCTCTAGGGGCTGATACTTCAAACTATTTTTTATTTTATTGGTAATATTTAGCAACCTTGCTTGTATTTTTTTAAATAAACATTCAGTAATAAATACTTAAAAACTTTGCCAGACGTTTAAAAACTTTAAAAGGTCTTTGTGCATGATAAACACAATATATATGAGAATAAAAGGCTCCCAACTATTATTCATGATCATGAAAAGGGGATTTTGATTTAAATTTGTCAGAGTTGTCAGAGATCTTCTGAGGGAGGGAACACAGAACTCGTAAAACATCCTCCATTCTAAATGCAACAACTGATACTGAACTCTCTTGTTAACTTGTTGATGAAACTAGAAAGTACCATTGTGTACACAGTTTTATATAAATAAAGGTGTCAAGATCCTACGTGCCTACTCACTAAAATGAAACTTCTTGGGAGCATTTCATTAAAGTCACACATCAAGAGAAATTGCCTTCGTATCTATCCTTATTTGAGCCAGGTACAGTATAGGAACCATAAACTAAATTCATAGGCAACAACCTGTATGTGTGAGGAGAGAGAGTAGAAAATTCATCATCGATATTTTCTGTTAAAAATCTGGATTCTGCCTCCACCAGTGACTTCTTGTATTTTACCTCCAATCTCACAGTATAAAATATTAAGTTACTCACAATGTCAATACTTCGATTCAGTCATTCTTGGGTCTCATTATTTCCTTTAGAGAGTATACACTTGAAGTGTCCTGGTGGAAGCTAGAGGCTATAATGACCCAAAGCCAGGTAAAAATGACACTCCTCTATCAGCTGCGTTGTGAACTATTCACTCATCATGTTTCAGCTTCACCTAAATTAGTGCGAAATTTGTGGTTAGCTTGGTTAATTTCAAGATCATAAAGAGAAGAGATCTCTTAAAACCCCATTTCACTGTCCTCGATTCAAGCAAGCCCATGATTCCTATTCCTTCTGGTACACAGTCAATGACTCAGGCCTCTCCAGACAACTGAGGGAAATCACAAGACTTTTACAAGACGGCTCTGCTTTAAAGTACATCCACAGTGAGTTCCTGTTGTGGCTCAGCAGTTTAAGAACTTGACACAGTCCCTGAGGACACGGGTTCGATCCCTGGTCTCGCTGAGTGGATTAAGGATCTGGTGTTGCCTCAAGCTGTGGCATAGTTCACAGATATGGCTCGGATCTTGTGTTGCCATGCCTGTGGTGTAGGCTGGCAGCTGCGGCTCCAATTTGACCCCTAGTCGAGGTACTTCCATATACTGCAGCTGTATCTGGAAAAAGGAAGGAAAAAAAAAAGAGGAAAGGTACATCCACAAACAACTCGTGCAACTCAACAGCAAAAGTAACAACCAACCCAATAGAAATGGACAGAGAACTAAATGGACATTTCTCTGAAGCAGACACACAGATGGTCAGCAGGCACATGAAAAAAAATGCTCAATACCACTAGTTATTAGAGAAATGCAAATCAAAACTACAATGAGGTACCATCTCACCCGGGTCAGAACGGCCACCATTAACAAGTCTACAAGCAAATGCTGGAGAGGGTATGAAGAGGGAACCCTGCTATGGTGGGAATGTAAATTGGTACAACCACTATGGTACGGAGATTCCTCAGAAAACTATAGAACTACCATAATATCCTGCCATCCCACTCCTGGGCATATATCTGAATAAAACTACAATTCAAAAAAATACATGCACCGCTATGTTCATAGCAGCACTACTCACTAAGCCAAGACATGGAAGCAACCTAAAGGTCAATCAATTGATGAATGGATTAAGAAAATGTAGTACATATACACAATGGAATACTCTCAGCCATAAAAAGAACAAAATAATGCCATCTGCAGCAATATGGATGCAACTAGAGATTCTCATCCTAAGTGAATTAAGTCAGGAAGACACATACCATATGATATTATTTACATGTGGAATCTAAAATATAGCACAAATGGACCTATCTGTAAAACAGAAAGAGACTCAGACTTGGAGAATAGACTTGTGGTTGCCAAGGTGGAGGGAGTGGGATGGATTGGGAGTTTGGGGTTGGAAGATGAAAACTATTATATTGAGAATGGATAAGCAACGAGGTCCTGTTGTATAGTGCAGGAACTATATCCAATCACTTATAATAGAATATGATGAAAGACAGTATGAGAAAAAGAATGCATATATATATATATATATATATACATATGTTGGGACACTTTGCTGTATAGCAGAAATTGGTTCAGCGTTGTAAATCAACTATACTTAAATTTAAAATTTAAAAAAAAAATAAATATACATATGATCTTATGTCCCTTTTAACTCCTTCTCAATAGTAGATGTTTCATATACTTCCAAACTCACTGAACACAAGTTCATGCCAGTTGCTCCCCTCTCTTATACCACCATTTTAAGAGTAAAAGCGGACTTTTTTTTAGACAAAAGTTGACTTTCACTCACATCACTCTACAGATATTTACCCATCTTATCATAATCCCAGAAAATTAAGGAATTCCAAAACCTAGTTGGGTATTCTAGTCTTTGGTTAAATGTTATTATAATACCAGATACAAGGATCAACAAAGGCTTTAAGGAAAGGTATGCAGTTTCCAAATCTCAAGATGCTACTTGGTGCACAGAGCATATAATACTGGTTTAATCTGATGTCGCTCCATGATTAAATTTAATGTGTCAGAATTTTTTTTCAGGAGACAGTTTCAAAGAAATTCTAATTACACAAGTTTTCAGGAGTCAATAACTATGGGGAATTGAGAAAAAAATGCCATCTACAACATAATGAGAGCAAAATTCACTGGCGCGAACAGGACATTTGAAAAAAGACTATTGACACAAATTGTTACTGGAATGATCAATCTCCAAATTAATTGCTTCATGTCAGACTTCATTAAAAGAACCAAAAACAAACAAAAAAATTAAGCCTACTTTTTTTTTGTTTTGTGTTGTTTCATTTGGAACAACAAATGCTGGGGGGGAGGGCCTCAACCCCAGCATTTGGAAGTTCTGGGCCAAGGACTGATCCGATTTGCTGCAATGACAATGCTGGATCCTTAACCCGACGTGCCACAAGAGATTCCAAGCCTCCCTCTTAGACATCAAAGTTTCCAAATTTCCTGGGTTTTGTGACACTCTAAAATGTCAGCATGTATCTCTCCCTGCTGATAATTTCTTTGTGACTCTAATTCCATTGTCTGAAGGACAAAGATCTGAAGCCATTTTTTTGCCTTTTGCAAGTCAAAGGGCCTCCCTTATCATCACAGTGTGGACATCTTTGCCCCTAGTCCTATGTGGCAATAGGAGAGTTAACCAGCCCAGGCAGACAGGCTCAAGGTAGAGAAAGGAGCGCATTCTAGTTTGAAAGGACCAGACACAGGCTTGTCAATTCTAACCTGACTAGTGTTCTCTCAGGAATACTGAGCTGCAAGATAAGAACGAAGCTTTGATAATCCAAATGCACTTTGATAGAACATCAACTGAATTTAGCACAGAAGAGCAACATTTTTAAGGATCTAAATTTTAGCTGGAGGCAGAGGGAATACCAGAAGGAAAATAAATGAAAGCTGCTCACCACTTCAAAAGCTAATCTTTGTAATGCTTTCATTAGCAGTTTAAAAAAACCACATACACACTTTTGAAGTAGAAAAGAAATGATTTTGATGCCTGATTGCTATGGGATGTAGTTTAACTTCCCAGTCTTTCAAAAACAGACAAGGTCAGGAATTTCTTTTACTGCTGTTGAGCTTGTAAAATATTTGTTTCTAAAGGAATCAAAACAGATATATAAGAAAGAGATTAGCTGATGAACTGCTCATTTAGTTCCTGCAATAAAAGCTAAGTATCTGTTATATTCAGAGTGAAAAAGGTTCTCCTTTCTAAAGAAACTATCCCCTTAGGCTGGATGTAAAGGCACTATTTTCACTTTTAAACAAGCACAGGTATAAAAATATTTGGACTAGACTATAGAGAATTTGAAATGGGACTGGTAACTAGAATCTACAATCAATCTCAAATTTCAGCAAGAGGGAGAGGCAAGGAAAACAAGTAAAGTATTGTTAGCTGAGTCTAATGGGAAAATCTGTGTTTAAAAGAAAAATATGTAACTCAAAAGCCATGAAAGTTTGTAAACAGAAAAACAGGTAAAGTCAAGATCATGTTTCCAATATCTAGACTCTTAGAGATTTTCTACTGAAGATCTGGCCTTGAGAAAAGTCCTGCCTGCCAGATAACAATGTGGGTGTTGTGGTTAACAGATCAATGATATAATGGATATAACATGTGGGCTGAGGTATCATAGAGAATTCCTAATTACACAGTATCCACGTAATATCAATCTTAAGGAAGAGTCAATAACAATTATTTATTCTTTCAATACCAAATAATTCTAGGCTTATCACAAGGGCATGCTTTTCAAAACACATTTCTGCACCCTTGTTATTTTCCCTCCAATACTGCCATCAAATACTCTTAGATGATAAATTGCTCTTGGACTCTTGGCCTGTCCATTCTGCTATCACAAGGGAACCCACACATTATTTCCAACTCACAAGAAATACTAAAATAGGAGTTCCTGCTATGGCACAGTGGGTTAAGGATTTGGTGTTGCTGCAGCTATGGTACAGGTCACAGCTGTGGCTCAGATTTGATCCCTGGCCCAGGAACTTCCATGTGCCACTGGCAAGGCTGAAAATGAAAAAAAGTACTAAAATATAGTAAATTTCCAATCTTGATAAATACTGAATACACAGTCTTGGATTTCTTGAATACAATGTTAAATTAAAATGTTTGTGTAGTTCCCTTGTGGTGTGGGGGTTAAGGACCTGGCATTGTCACTGCAGTGGCTCAGGTCACTGTTGTGTCTCACGTTCCACCTCTGGCCCAGGAACTTCCATATGCCCTGGGTGTGACTCCCCACCCCCCCCAAAAAAAAATGCTCTACTACCTTCTTAAAAGCAAGGTAGGGTATGAATGGTGGCAAAAGGGTATACTGCACATTGGGGGCTTAAGTGGCATGAATCAACCACAGAGTTGAGAATAACAAAAATACCAGCTAGTAATAATTAGGCACTTTTGTTGATCAGTTACTATTACTTAGACCAAGTTATAGATAAAACAAAAGCAAAAGGACACAGGGATACAGCAACCTGTACAGAATCCCACCAAGTGGGGTAACTAAAAAAAAGGAGCCATACATATCTAAAGAAATAGGCATAGGGAAACTGGAGGAGTCTTGTAGGTGTCGATTTTGAGGGGAGCTAATACAGGGCCGTGAATGTCAAGAGATGAAGATCATACTTTTATTCTGCAAGTATAAAAGAGCTATGAACAGGCTGCTTAAGCAAGCTCAGGAAAAAGGTTTTCCTCAAGATGAATTTCCTATATCCACAAAGCATGCTATATAAGGTAATGTTAAGGCTTTCTTAGGTCATGGGCAATGCTCTTAGACCTATCATTTAAACAGTTAACTCTTTACGGTCAGAATATTGGTTTGGTTTTTGAAAGATCAAATCCTAATGTGTACACAACCATTTTACAGTACTCCCTCACTTCAGGTTTTATTAGAATATCTTGCAAGAAAAGTGCAATTTCTTTTGCTTGCATTTGTGTAGATTTGAATCATTGAAAGTATTTGTGATAAAGCATTATATGATGTTCACCTTCACGTATTTCTTGCTACTATCAAATACTAGTATTCATGGCATCAGAAAGTCAGATTTTCTCTGGGAAAATACATTGGATATAGACCCTCCCAGCCCTCTTTCTAAACAGTGATTAGAAAATGTGATCAGAGAATGTGAACACGGCTGACTTTGACACAAACCCTCAAACTACTAGGAAACTCAATCACCATATGATAATGGTCAGTAATACCATTGTATCAAAAATGAATAGCTAGTACATGCTATTAATTATCAAAACACAAATTTCAAACTTAAGTTGTAAAAAAAGTCTTCTGGATAAGCATAATCCTCTATACCTACAGAAATATTTTTATTACTACTGTATCAACAGAGAGGTGTATATAATTAAACTAGAAAATATGTTCTTCTCCATTAAGGCTACTTTTAGAACTCCACAACAGCTATTAGACAATCAAAAGTAGCAATGCTAAAGTCATTTTGCAAGGAGACTATGCATTCAGTTACATTATTCCTGTTTCCCTGACAACCTGCCAGCATTCTTGACCCAACCAAATTCCCAAGAGTGTTACAGAACAGGCTTTTAATAATGCAAAGGCCTTTCTTTCTTTGGTTGGGATGATGTTCTCTTAGTGAGAATGGAAGCAGCCATTAACAATCTGTTCATCAGTTTTCCTTTCAATGTCCCAAATGTGATTTAACCTTTGTAAACCAATTCTCCGATTATTTTACACTGGACGCTAGTTAGGAAGAACATTTATAATCGTGATACAATTGATGTCCAAGGGCTCTGAATAAGCAGCTACTTAAAACACAATGGTTGGCTTTCTTCCACCTTCTTGTATATCATTAATCTATTTTAAATATCTTTTAAGTGTTATGACTAACATGAGAAGGGCAAAATAATCTTTACTGAGGTATATTCTAACAGGTATTTCAAAACTTAACTGGTTTTTACATAATCATTCAAGTTATTTTAAGGCATTAATGCAACACATTTAACACTACATAATGGAACACTTCATCTTCATTCTTTTTCAAGTCCCTAAAACCAGACAATGCTACTCCTGCATACTTGCAAATGGCTAAAACCTCAAGTGATTTCCAATTTTTTTTTTAACTTTTTACATTGTGAATCACTTGCCTCTCTAATCTCTACATTTTTGATAAAAGAAACACCTGCTTTCCTTTGGCTCAGCATTTATATTAAAGAGTGTCCATCACGCCAGCAATACGCAAAGTGGTTCAGTTTACTAAAACATGTAGACTGGGTGCTAATCAATGAGATTTTATCGATTTTTTTTCCTAGAGAACAAACTAACACAAAGTATTATATACAAGATAGGGCACTAGGCAAACAGCCAATATCTGAAAAGAAATACTATTATACTATTGCTGTATAACTTTCACTGGTTTGTAGCCATGATAAAACGAGAGATTAGCTAAGTAGATGTACGTTTCAGGAAAAAAAAAACAAAAAGACTTGCCTTCGAATGTTTTATTTTAGGTAAGGTTTTATTATTTTTTAATGGGGAAAATCAAATGACATTAAAAATGTTGTTATTCCAATATTACAACAAAATGGCAACACTGATCATTTTTATATTGCTGTGTAGTCTCCAACCTTAAATTTAATAAATAGTGCCCTTCTCCCTAGTTTTTTATAGAAGGTTCAGATATGAATGAATTATCTACTTTATCAAATAGTAAAAAAGACAACTGCAAAGTATATAGAAAGCTACTACTTTCACGAGATGAAGTTTTAGAACTTAACAGGAAGAGATTGATGATTATCTGCCTAAAAGATCCTTTTAAAAAATGGGATCAACACTCTATTCAGACACAGATTAGTGAAGATCATACTGGAATGACTACCTCCTGGCTATCACTTATACTGAAATACATGTATCAGCATAGTCATACTGATCACCTAGAATCTGAAATGTTTGGCATTCAGTTTGTGCTTTATGAGTCTTTGTTACTTTCCCTAAATCCATCCACAGCTACCTCCACCCCACCCCCACCATGACCCTCAAACATGGTTCAGCTTCTTCTGTTTTTGCTCTCTTCCAGAATTTTTTTTTTTTTTTGGTCTTTTTAGGGCCACACAATCAGCATATGGAGGTTCCCAGGCTAGGGGTCGAGTTGGAGCTGTAGCCACTAGCCTAGACCACAGCCACAGCAACTTGGGATCTGAGCCACGTCTGTGACCCACACCAGAGCTCATGGCAACACTGGATCCTTAACCCACTGAGCGAGGCCAGGGATTGAACCTGTGTCCTCATGGATGCTAGTCAGATTCATTTCTGCTGAGCCATGAAGGGAAGTCCCAGAAGATAATTTTTAAAGCCCTGCTTCCTTTCATCTCAGCCCTCTGTCAGCTTTATCACCATACACACTGGAGAACTTGGTCAGTTCCTCTTGAGGAAGAAGAGCCACCCAACTAGAAATAGTGCCAGAATCATTGTGTGCTTAACCATCAAGAAGAGGGGACAAGTGGCCCTTCTCTATTTTGGGTACTAGCAGTGTGACCTCCACTTTAGTTCAGGCTAAAAAAAAAAAGATTTATTGAGCACTATATTCATTCCAGGCTCTAAGTTGGCTCTAAGGGTATAGAACCACATGAGAATATGCCCATGTACTCCAGGAACCTCCTGTATCATGTGTGTGAAGTTGTCTGCTCCAAAGCTGGTTCTAACAGCTAAGAGAGTTATACTTAGTTGCCATTCCATCTCAAGTGAGATCAATTTCTGAAGAAAGCACTTCTGGTAACACAACTTCGTATACTAACTATATTCCAATAAAATTTTAAAAAATAGGAAAAAAAGCACATTTGGTATACGGAGACAAAATTATCCTTGTAAATTCTTTAAATGATCCAGGAAATCCAATATACATCTTTATACCATCGCTGTCATAATAATTCTGTGTTTGATATTATGAGGACCAAGAGTAAGACTCAAGCAACAAAAACAAGTTTTGTGTAAACAACTGGATAGCCAGCAGCTTCTTAATTATTAAATGAATGGGAAAAGAGTGAAGATTTTAAAGAACCCCTATTTTCTTGCATGTTTGATCAATTCTACTTTAATATTAAAATCTCATTTCTTTAAACAAAGTGATTTTGTTTTTCTGAAGTGTAAAATATGACCATATATCTAAAAACGTCTAAGTTCAGATTTGGCACACAGCCTGCACCAACAAATGTTTGCTGAATTGGATCTAAATCTTTATCAGATCCACAACTTTGAAAAATATGAAGAATTGGTTATGTGCTTCTTTGTCCTTCCAAACTACTGTCACTTACTGTGATCTCACCTTACTAACCATCACTCTCCTAGGCTTTTGAGCACTAGATATGACAGGTCAGGGTCTACTTTACTCCTCATTGGGAGTTAGATTCTAAAATTGGTCCCTCAAGTCAAATGTGATTATGAAGAAAGCTACTGGGAGCAAAAGAAAAATGTCACGGAGGTTCAGCAAAGAGGATTTTAGGCTAGACTGAGACCTCAGTGAAGGTTTTATAGAGTTGATGAGGCATAGAGAGAGTCCTAGAAGATGTGTAAGTAAGATGAACCAAACAGGTGAGGGTATTCTAGATGGTGTGAAGTGTAAAAATAGAAACTCATGAAACTCCACTGTTTGTACAGAAAACCACATCTTCCAGAACCATTTTGCCTAAGATACAGTTAGGTAAGAACTGGATCATGAAGGGCTAAACATTCCATGCTAAGGAGATTGGCCTTTATATTACAGGTGCTGGGGAGGCATTTAGAGCTTTTGATTAGGTAATTGTCATGGTGGGTTTTTATTTGAGATCTTTTTTTTTTTTTTTTTAATCTGAACGACAAAGTATAAAGGCACTAGAATGAGATGTTAAGGGACTAGTTAGGAGATTATAAACCTTGACAGGGCAGTGGGGACAAGAAGTGGGAAAGGGGAATGGAAAGAAGAACTATTTGGAGTTGATGTGAAATTTGACAGTTGATCCAGTCAAAGTGAAGGAGATGTGGGAGAGTGATAGCCAATGCTGTGACCTGCAAACAGGCTTGACTGCAGGAGGATGGGATTCTCTAAAAGTGCTGGCCAGAAGAGGTATAAATGCCACAGGAATTTCCTATGGGCTGAGAAGATATGGCGACCAGGAACTTAGACCTACAAGACTAAGGACATACCAGAGAAGAGGCTAAGATGGGGGACGTAGACTGGAGAGTATTCAAACTATGAGTAATAATCAAGATAGAGAGATTGACAGGCAACACATGGAAAGTGAGATCCACATTGGGTCAAAGACCTTCCAGAGAAATGACAGCTAAGGACAACAGCTCGTGCATTTTTAGAAGATAAGAAAGAAAAGAAACGGAAGAGATAGTCATCAGAGGGAGTTGAGGCAGAGAGTTTGATGGATAAACACAGTCGCAGGTAGATGGTAGGCAGAGCATGCCATCTGAGACTTGCAACACAGCTTTAGTGGGGCAGTGGACAACGAAGGTGGGCACACTGGCCTGAGCAGTGAGTGCGGAGTGAGGAAGTTGAGACAGCTAGTATAGATGCTCTTTCAGGAAGTGGAGCTAAAGAAGGGAGGTATTAAGCGACAGTTACCAAAGCACAAGGGGGCTCAGGGTTTGCTTTTGTTTGAGGCTGAAAAAAATTTTTAACACATTTACTAAAAAGGGATATGAAACAGGTTTTTGTGCCTGCTGGCAACACTGATCAGCAGTAGCTGTCTAAACACAAGGTCAAGAACAGTAACACCTGTACAGTTCAGAGGGGAAAAAAGGCAGTGATTGAAGATGAGTTGCCTGCTACAGGGAGGAGAGGGGAAGAGAAGCACAGATGTCCTAGGTTTGTCCTTTGTTTATAGTCTTAGTCCAAATGACTAGGCTTATTCACCGATGAGATGCACTTTGGACATGCTGGTAAACATTACAGCTTTCTAATTATAAAAGGAAAAGAGAAATGAAGAACAAAGTAATCTTGGTAAGGAGTTACTGGGAACAATCAACTGGGCTACAATAGACATAAGCTTTCCTAGGATTCACTAAACTGATAACAAGAATATTAGAGAAACAAACATGAAGGCATTATTTCCCCAATTAACAACGTCTGAAGGACTAACCTTAAAGAAAAAAAAATAAAATAAAGATGTCATACTCATTTAGGACACTCATTCTTTCTGGGGTTTTTGTTTCATTGTGTTTCACTCACATATTGCTTCTTTTCTAGACTTTGCTGCTAAGAACCTGTGGGGAATGGTTCTCTATGCTGTGTGACATCATTGTTTCCCTAAAGCTGTGAGTACACTGTGTTGGGACCAGAACAGATACTCAAGCATCACAGATTTGAATCTCCAATCACAACTATTGCATGTCCCAGCCAATTCATACCTACAGGATCTATGAGAATAGCACAGGAAAAAAAAAAAAAAAAAAAAAAAAAACAGCTACCTCAAATCTTTAGCCTCAGAAACAAAGAGAAGAGATAGATGGAGAGAAAAATGGGTGTTAGGGAGTCTGAAACAAAATCCCTACCAAAAAAATTAGCCTGAGGTTAAAGTAAAACCCATTTCCTTGTTCTCTGGATCTACTATAGACACAGACTGAAGAGAGTTTATCCTGAACATGGGCCATTTAGAAAATGGATGCATATCCGTAATGAATCATAAAATATACTTGAGTAATTTAATTAGGAAAAGCACTCTGTTGAAATGGCAGAGTGGTGATTTTCTTTTAATTCCATAATTATCTGATAATCATGTATAATATACATATCAAATAAAAATTGACCATCTTAAAGCCTGTTTTATGAAAAAATTGATCATTTAAGTATAAAAATAAGTCAATGAGTATATATTAAACAAGTCCATTTGTTATTTCATATATCTTCTTTCATTAATTTGTTAAATGTTTAATTTTTCTCGTATTTTTAAAAAATGTATTCTCTAAAGTTCTCACTGTGGTGCAATGGGATCAGCAGCATCTCTGCAGCACCAGGGCACAGGTTAGATTCCTGGCCTGGCAAGAAGGTTAAAAAGGTTAAAAGATCCAGGATTGCCACAGCTGAGCCACAGGTCACAGCTGCGGCTTGGATCTGATCCCTGGCTCAGGAACTCCAAATGCAAAAAAAAAAAAAAGCAGGTATTCTCCAGCATGAGAGGACTTATTTTAATTATGCAGCACAGCAGTGGGAGATGCCTGCATGTGTTTTCTACAATCCACTCTGCGCATTCTCATTCATTACTTATCATTTTATAAAAGCCACTCAATAATGTTAACATACAACTGACCTGGATGTATAAACTATTATACTAGTAAACTTTTTGAGGGCTAACGAGATATGCATTGTTCAGTATGTATATTAAATCAAGCCTTTTTACTTTCTCAATCAGGAGACTATAACATACTGATGGAACTGATGGATACATCATGCTATAAAAAGTAACCAGAAAACTGGAAACTCTGTTCTTATACCAAAAGTCATCTGGACACCATCTAAGTGCAAGACAGTTTCTCTCGTTACCAAATCATCACTACCCCATTAAAAAAAAATTGTACACCCTAATCTCATTTTTATTTTTAATGTGAAACACATTTTGTTGCCTAACAATTCTTAAGGGTATTACACTGTGTTCTACTGCATCCCTAAACATTAATTTCAGATGGCTTTTCTGTATTGATTCTTCCTTTTCCTTATCCCATCTGGTACTCTATTAATAGAGGCTGCTTTTAAACTCTAGAAACCACATTTGTTCATTTTTCTCAATAATGTCTAGCCCAAATCCCTCAACTATTTGGCTTTACATCCTGTAACTTTTCAGTTTCAAAACTGTAATACCAACATATAAATTTGTTTTGAGCCATACAGTGTTTCATGAAATAATATTTGTATTTGAGCAAAGAGGATAAAAAAAAATGTAGTTAATCTATCCTGCAATAACAAAAACAATCTCTAGAATCTCAAACTTCTTTAATTATTACTGTGAACACCAACATTCTTAAATAACATAACTGATGTATTATTCACATCAATGAATTAACATTTCAAAGGTATATACGTTGACATAAAAATGAACAAAATTACATTTTCAAGAAAGAAAGTATCGCACAGAGCAAGAGGATTTAGTAGCTGAAAGGTAGAAGGGGATTACCAAATTAAATAACGGGAAAAATGCTTTGAAAATTAAAGTAGGATGGGCAGTATGCCCAGTACTCTCCAAAGTGGGAAAAGTGTGAATTAAAGAAGTCTTTTGGAAAAGGTAAGCCAGAGAGGTGAGATAGGATAGCAAGCAATCATAGTACCATTTTGCATATGGTTGCATATGCGCGTATACATGTATACACATATGCATGTTGCATGATATATATAATACGCATGTATAAGTACTATATATTACACACATACATTACACACAATACTTACTATATACACTTTATGGTATACGTACATATATACATGCATATGTGTGTATACACATATATTTTAATCAAAAAATTATATATATACACATATGTGTGTAAGGGCAGCAGAACCCATACAGCTGCAGCAGGTGTAAATACATAGGACTATGTGTTTCCTTACAAACCTGTCTGTCCTACAAACCGCCCCCTGCTTCCAGGAATTCATGCAAGGCACTCACCCTCGGAAGCCTGTGGGAGGGCAAAGGAAAGAAACGGTGGGCAAATTAGCTATAATTGGATCTTATTAACTTAGTCATTTAAATTGCTAATCTGTTTCCAAGTAGGCTCATTTGTAGATAACTCATCTTTAGCTGACTGAACTTGGCTTTTCTAACCCATGTTTGTAATTGGAAAAGAAGAAAGTTGTCATTTATCCTCCTTTTATTTCATTTGAAAAATAAATGGTCAAAAATGTCTAAACCCACTAGAATTTGAAACTCAGTTTTTTTTATATCTACCCAGCTAAAGAGTATGACCATGAAATGACTGGATTGTACATGTGTTCAATTAACTTCCAATCTCATGCAAACCTAGATGATATAATTAAAGGCAGTAAAATGGAGGGAGGAGGAGTATTCTGGAATTAATTTCCCAGCAAAGGCATACAAAATATATGCTTATATATCAAACCTATAAGGCAAAAAAAAAATCAACTTTTTCTCTTTTTTTTGTCTTTTTGCCTTATCTAGGGCCACACCCACGGCATATCAAGGTTCCCAGGCTAGGGGTCTAACAGGAGCTGTAGCCACGTGCCTACGCCACAGCCACAGCAATGCCGGATCTGAGCCGCATCTGCAACCTACGCCACAGCTCACAGCAATGCTGGATCCTTAACCCATTGAGCAAGTCCAGGGACCGAACCCACAACCTCATGGTTCCTAGTCAGATTCGTTAACCACTGAGCCACGATGGGAACTCCAAAATCAACTTTTTTTTAAAGCAAACTTTAATATTATTTCACAACATATTCAAATGCCAAATCATTATGTTGTGCACCTGAAACAAATATGATGTATATCAATTATACTTCAATGAAGAAATAAACCTTTATGGGATTCAAAATTCCACAGGAAATGTAAGGCAACTGAATATAAAACTTGCATTTCTTTCTGGACTACTTTTAGAAAGGAAAATTTCTGATGATTTGAGAAGATAATATTCACAGTGCATAATATTAAAATATTAAGAAATATAGGAAATTGGGTATTTCCCATTGTGGTGCAGCAGAAACGAATCCAACTAGTGTCCATGGGGATGCGGCTCCTATCCCTGGCCTCACTCAGTGGGTTAAGGATCTAGCTTTGCCATGAGCAGTGGTGTAAGTTGCAGAGACAGCTTGTGCTGTGGCACAGGCAGCTTGTGCTGTGGAATAGGCCTGTAGCTACACCTCCGATTCGACCCCTAGCCTGGGAACTTCCATATGCTCCAGGTGTGGCTCTAAAAAGCAAACTAAATATATATATAAATATATACATATATACACACACACACATATATACACACACATACATACACATACACATATACATACATATACATATATACACACACACATACATATATATAGGGAATTTATGTTACACAAATTGAAACAACTTAAAATAGATTAATTCTGACTCCACTTTAAGCCTATGAGAGAAAAGTTTTTTTTTTTTAAACATTATATCTACAGGACTTACAACTGTATCCAGAATATAGAAGGTGCTCAACAAGTATTGGCTGAATGCTCTTGCTAATTTATTTTAGTCAATAAAAGATTTTTTTTTTTGCTTTTTAGGGCCTCATGTTGGTTTTTTATGCTCCTACAAAAGATTAAATACTGACCTTATATAACAATATAATATATACCAAATTCTTTCCTGAAACCTAGAAGTTGGGGTATGAAACTCAGTTTTTATGTTACTTCTATTTTAGCCTACTCTGAAGACACAAACACACAAAGTTTGAACACCAGGAAGTGTTCTGATCTCCAATTCTGGATAACTTACACAGGGAGAATTGATGCTAAGAGAATGCATGCAATAAAAGTTTCAAAACTCTATTCTAATATTAATATGCAAAGGACATTGAGCAATGGTATAACATCCATTAATTTCAGCAAGAAGAATATTGCTCCTTCACCAAGAAAGAATGACCCATTTTCACGCTGGCCTTTGGAAACACAAAGAATAAGTATAGATAGCTTAGGTACAGATGTGCACTTCACAGGATCTCAGGGGAAAAATCCTCTCTGCTTCCTGCTACCTTTCCTGTTCCAATATTATAAAGAGAAACAGATCACTCAAAGCATCGATATTATTTCAGGCTGAAGTGAACAATAGTATTAAAGAGAATGAATAAGAAATAAGATGACTATCTTCTACATCAGCTAGACTATTCAAGTTCACTAATAAGAAACAGCCACTAGTAAATTATATTTTAATAGCTTCCATTGAACATTGTTTTTCATCAGTTTCTAGATATAATATCTCTAATATTAGATTACAGTTCCCTGCAAATAGAAGCCCTTATATTGAAACTGATCTGAAGTCTTTATCCTTTCTATAAGATGATCCATGATATTCACTAAGTTTTTACTAAAATGCCCCCTTTTTCCACCCTCTACAAAAATGATGACATTAGATGTAGGGTGATCAAGATGAGTTTATTCCTATAGAAAATAGACTTCACAAGGATTTAGGGAAAAAACCTTATGTTTTCAAACCTGAAAATTCTAAATTGAACTGCAAGATCAAAGACCCATAAAACAAAATCGGATTTTAATGATTCAAAATGCCAAAAAACATTTACCTCAGTATGCTTTCTTTTCACCTCAGTAGTGAGGGAGGCAGGAATTATGTTCTGCAATATCAAGGCAGTCTCACTTTAATATCATATCTTAAGAGTTGCACATTAAAGTAGGAATGGTAAGAAAAAGCCCATGCTATTAACTGGTTATACTTTATGATGAGAAACTTAACAGAGTGGGTAGGTGTGATGCTTTGATAGACATGTTGACCATCTAGCAGTGTCATTTAACTGAAACTAGTGTTGGGCATTTGCAGCAGTCCAGACCTGGAATCAAACATTGGTTCCAATGTGTACTTTGGGCAAATTAACTAAGATCTCTAGTCTTTTATTATTTCTATTTGACAGATTAAATAACCAAAGAATCAACTTCACACAGATGCTATAGAGACCATAAGAAAAAAAGGGATGTAAAGAATTTTCAGCTTTACCTAGAACAAAATAGGTGGCCTGTTAGGTACCTCTATAGTTGAGAGATGGGTGTGGCTCTTGCTGGGTGGCTAATTTAGGTACATAAAAAGAGGCCTGTGGTCTAGGGCAGGAGACTCAGAAAGTGACATTGTTTAAGGGAAGAAATCTGGGCAAATAAATTTTATTTCAAAGTCAACTTAAAAATATAATTTTGGCATCTTCAAAACTGATTAGCATTGTGGACCATGGCATGAATTTATACAGCAGTTCAATCTATTTTAAGCAAAAACTGATCAGTGTTTTTGGAGAAAGCATGCACTAAACTGCCAAGTTAATCAAGGCACATCAAGCATTGCATATAAATGCATTAACAATTCCAGCAATTCAATTATGTTTATGACTTAACTAGTTCTTGACAGTACAATTTCTTGAAGCTTTCACAAATTTCATAAGGAGTTAATTTTGCAAATATTTTTCAACAGAACTCATCTATGATTCCTTGGCCTTTCATTAATAGTTAAAATGGAATATTTGGTTTCTTTTGCCCATGTAAATTTTGTCGATAAGAGATCTAATATTGGCAGTTTGGGCATCTAGTGAATAGTAAGAAATAGTCCCCAAACTGTTACCTTAAAATTTTTAGATGTACAACTTAAAATGGACACAGTTTTTATGTTTTTAAATCAGCAGCTTGCTCTACAAACTGATCACTAAATCCACAAATCAAAATTTAAAAAATATATAATAGAAAAAATCACTCAGGTTTATAAAAAATTAGAAAGATACAAAATGTCAACTAGGAGAACTTTAGCAGTATAGATTGATTGCACACTGAGAGGGAGTGGGGTCCATGGGAGGGAGGAAGAGAGGGGAGGGGGAAGAAGAGAAGGGGTGAGGGAGAGAGGGGGGGAGGGTGAAGAGAAAGAGGGAGAGAAAGAGGAGCAGAGAGGTGGGAGATGGGTGTGGGGGAAAGAGACAGAAAGAGACAGAGACAGAGTGTGTCTACAAGTTTCATTTCCAGGAAAGAAATTCAGTAATCACACCAGTCCACAGTGCTGGTCACTACAGACAGCAGAACATTCCCCAGTGTACTTAGGGGAATGATTAAAAGCATACCTGGACAGGTACTTTCAAGAGAATCAATACAGACTCTTATGAGATGCATGGGGTAAAATAACTGAGGGTCTTTGGACTGATGTACGCATCAAAGGAGATGTTATCATTACTAATGACGCAGTCACAGCTAATGATTTTATGACTAACTGGAGGCCTGGGTACTTATGCTAAACTTACAGAACAGCTTTGTAGCACCTCGTAGTGGTTTTTACTCTCAGCTGAACTATTTAAAATGCAGTTCTTTTAATGAACTATGAAATGATCCAATAAGATCCTCTCAAGCATGAGGCATGCTGTGTGACTTCGTGGTGATGGAATTTAAGAAGCCATGACTCAATTTACATTTTTTTAAAGAGTGAGGAATTGAAATTCAAAGCCTTCCAAAAACTATCAGATATATTGATAAATATAATATAGTTTGTGGGGGAGGAGTTCACTGCACCTCTTTTTAGGATAAAATAAAATTTTTTAAAAGAATATTTTGATTTTGGCCAAAATTGGGTTACAGTCCCATCTGTAGCAAAGGGAAAGAGATGGCTAATATCAGTCAGAAGTTACCTTCAAGGATAAACATCCCACAATGTATATCACCTATACTTCAAGAGAATCAAAAAAAAAAGGTAAGCACCCTTTTCCCTGTGCTGTCAAAACTCAAATATAATATGCATTCTGTAAGCAAAGAAAATGGAAGAAACATTATCTGAGCAGGCAGACAACGTATGCCTTTCATATTCTGCTATTCATGATCCAAATTGAAATTTCCTCAAAGACAGTATGGTAATATGAATCCAAGTGCTTCAAGTTACATATTCACTGGAAAAGGAAATTTATCTGTAAAAATTTTGTCTTAGTAATCAAATAAGGGGAGTTCCTGTTGTGGCACAGCAGAAACAAATTTGACTAGGAACCATGAGGTTGCGGGTTCGATCCCTGGCCTTGCTCAGTGGGTTAAGGATCCGGCATTTCCGTGAGCTGTGGTGTAGGTTGCAGACGCGGCTTGGATCCCGCGTTGCTGTGGCTGTGGTGTCAGCCAGCGGCTACAGCTCTGATTAGACCCTTAGCCTGGGAATCTCCACATGCCACAGATGTGGCCCTAAAAAAATGACAAAAGACAAAAAAAAATAATCATATAGGGAGATCCCATTGTGGCTCAGCAGTAACAACCCTGACTAGTATCCATGAGGATATGGGTTCGATCCCTGGACTCGTTTAGTGGGGAAGGTTAAGGATCCAGCATTGCTGTGAGCTTTGGTGTAGGTCACAGATGCAGCTCAGATCTGGTGACTGTGGCTGTGACCAGGAGCTGCAGCTCGGATTTGATCCCTAGGCTGGAAATATCCTTATGTCATGGTGTGGCCTTAAAAAAAAAAAGAAAGAAAGAGCGGAGTTCCCATCATGGCTCAGTGGTTAACGAATCCGACTAAGAACCATGAGGTTGTGGGTTCGATCCCTGGCCTTGCTCAGTGGGTTAAGGATCCGGCGTTGCCGTGAGCTGTGGTGTAGGTTGCAGACGCGGCTCGGATCCTGCGTTGCTGTGGCTGTGGCGAAGGCAGGTGGCTACAGCTCCTGTTAGACCCATAGCCTGGGAACCTCCATGTGCTGCAGGTGTGGCCCTAGATAAGTCGAAAAGACAAAAAAAAAAAAAAAAAAGCAAATGAAGTGTAAAAATGTATAGATTAGCCTACTGATTTCAGGAGTATTTAAAATAGTATGTTAAACAAATAACAGGTTTGTATTGTTAAATAATATGTAGTCTTTCAATATAATGACATAAAAATATCATTCAGTTTGATAAATACTAAAACTTTTTAATGTCAATAAATGCTCTAAAATAAAAACCTAAGATATCTGACATAAAAATAACAAAAGCCATAGGTAACTCACTTTCTATTCTACACTTTTCAAAATTTTCTAGAGTATTTTATTATATACTTTTAATCAGGTAACAAGTTATTAGAAAGAAGGAAGGGAGAGAGACAAAGACACTTTTAAATATTAAAGGTAGCAAATTATATATATGTGTGTCTTTTTACGGCCACATCTCGGCATATGGAAGTTCCCAGGCTAGGGGTCTAATTGGAGTTAAACCTGCCAGCCTACGCCACAGCCACGCCAGATCTGAGACACGTCTGTGACCTACACGACAGCTCACAGCAATGCCAGGTCCTTAATCCACTGAGCAAGGCCAGGGATCGAACCTGTGTCCTCATGGATGGTAGCTGGATTCATTACCACTAAGCCACAACAGGAACTCCTTATATATATATTTTTTACGATGGCAGAAAACTATAAGTGTCACCTACAGCATTAAAATATGAAGAAAAATGTAAATGAATGTGTTGTTATTACTTTCAACACATTCATGAAAGTAACAAATATACAGCATGGGAAATATTCATAGAAGTTTAGTTTTTGAAACTCCCAAACTGAAAAACAACCCAAGTATCTGTCAACAGATGAACGGGTAGAAAAATTGTGGTGTATCCATAAAATAAAATTCTGAGCGTCACCTGGACTCAAACACTAGCTATGTCACTTTTTGTGGGCAAGTTGCTTAACCTTTCTTTGCCCCAATTCCCTCACCTGTAAAATAGGGATAACAATAATTTGTATGGATGGGGCTTTATTGAAGATTGAAGTTTGTGTGTGCTTATAGTAGTTACTGGAATAAAAGGGATCAGTGAGATTTAGCTAGCAGAGTTATTGCTATAGGGATAGAAAAGAATCATCATAATAAATTGTATTAGAAATTGTGTTAACAGTTACAGCCATTTTCCATTAGTATTTTAAAATACTAGTGTTTGAGTCCAGGTAACACTCTTAGCTATGACACTAAGGTATAATTACGGCTTTAAAGGGCTCTGGTATGACATACCCAACTTTTTCCAAGATTTGTCCCTGAGATCCTCTTAAATCTATAATGAGAGCATACAGAATAGTTATGTCACCTACAGCATTAAAATATGAAGAAAAAATATACAAATTCACCAAGGTTTGAGCTATGAATTAAAGCAATGATCATTCAGTTACTATTTCACACTTTCCTTTACTTTGACCACCAGTAGTATTCAGAGTAGGTTAGACCCTTGTCAGTTAAGAAATGCCCAGGGGTTACTTTGATCTGTGCTAGGGGAGAATAAGGTCATTTTACAAAGGCTTTGATTCCTTCAATTCTGCAGAGAGCAAGCTTTCCATTAGAAATGGGAGTGGTCCACCCTGACACTCTGATTGAAATGTCTGTCTCTCACTCTTGAAATTGTACTTCCTTGAAATTTTAAAGGAACAGATTGTGTAGTTTGGGCTCTGTCAGAGGGTGAAGCAAAACTTGGGATGTTCTCTTAAAACTTAAGACCGTGTTACAGTTTAGATGCACTGACTTTGGAATGAAATGAAGAGACCAGTGTTAAGAAGCCAATGCCCTACCTTGGATGAGGACAGTGTTGTGAAGAGATTTCACATAGACTACGCCAAGATATTACTTTCTAAAGCAGATTATCTGACTTTGTGTATTCCTCTTGAATCAACTTAATTTCTTTGCTCTTGGGTAACCCCATTATCATTTGTTATAATTCTATGTTATTGCAAAAAAAAAGTTATCAATGACCTCAATATAGTTCTGTAGAATGAGTGTTCTCAAAATTATTTGGTCTCAGAATCCCTTTACAGTGTAAAAAAAAAAAAAGACTCACCGAGGATCCTAAAGTGGTTTGTGTAAGTTATATACAGTGATATTTATATCAGATGTTAGAAAATTTTAGATATTTAATAACCCATTAATAAACCCATTTTATATTAAATTATGAAAAATTATTTCTAAAATTAAAAGTTAAATATTATGTTTTTATATTTTGCCATATCTTAACGTAGCAGGTTTTAATGAAAGGGAAGTCTGGTTATTTTTCTTTTTATTTTTTAGGGTCCCATCCGGGGTATATGGAAGTTCCCAGGCTAGGGGCTGAATCAGAGCTACAGCTGCCAGCCTATGCCACAGCCACAGCAACACCAGATCCAAGCTGCATCTGCAATCTATACCACAGCTCATGGCAATGCCACATCCTTAACCCACTGAGTGAGGCCAGGGATCAAACCCACATCCTCATGGATACTAGTCAGGTTTGTTTCTGACACGAACAGAAACTCCTGGAAGTGTTGGTTCTTATATTTGGTTCACCATTCCACATGCCATTTTGGTTGAAGAATATATAGAAAACCTAGCTTCACACAGACATGTAGTTGGAAAAAGAGTATTAGAATAGCCTTTTAATATTATTTGATACTCCAAATATTGAAAGTTATAGTTTTTTTTGAGAGTTGCACTGTGGGTTTGAATAACTATGTTAATAACATTTTTGCAACATCAGTCTATATATCTTACAATTTAAATGGATTTTTTTGGTCCATGAATAATTTTGTAATACCCTGCATTAGTAATTGGAAAATAATGGTTTGCCGCATTTCTAAATGGCTTGTAGAGTTTGCAAAAGATGACTCATTTCATTAAACAATATTTAAAAGCCATATTTATTAATATTACCATCCATCTCATCAAAATAGTCTTCAAATACTGGGAAGCTGTCAAACTAACAGCACAGACTCATTTTCCAAGACTGAAAGCTCAGATTCTATCACTGACAATAAATACTATCTGTTGTCTTCAAGTGACTCACTTTGTCCATTTCCAAAAAAAAAAAAGTCTGAAAATGCCCAAGTCTAAATAATCATAGTTTATGTGTCAACAGTTTTTCAAGTATAAAGAAAAAATTATTGTTCAGTTTTCAACTCAAGAAACCGCAGAAGTGTTTTTACTTGAGACAAGTTATTTCACTACACAGCCACAGTGCTTTATGCATGCTTCCTCTTTTGTCACACAGAGTGTTAGGATGTTTACTCAAGGGTTAAGGATTTACAATGCATCAAGTATTTAAGTGAAACACCTTTTTTTTTTTTTTAAGCTACACACTCTGTGAATGCACGGTGGTAAAGAACACAAAGGCTAGTACAGTTTGCTGCCACGGCCTTGATTCACACTAAGGTGACTGTATCATCATGACTTTTTGCAGCATCGGTACAAATGTCAACAAACTTAACAAGGTAAATAATGTCATGGTTACTATTAGGAAACCCTTTGATCTTCCTGACTCCCAGAAAAGTCCCGAAGTTATACTCTGAGAACTACCATAAGACAACAAGGAAATGAGTATACATTTATACAGTACCAGCTAATACCTTGTATTATGACTCATCTTAATTCTCAAGTATTGAGAAGGGATATTAAAAAAAAGTATGCAACCTCCTTTAAATTACGTACACCTATTTGTTAGGACAGACTAACTTAGAGAAACAAGTGAAAGATTTATAGGCAAATGCCCTGTGTGTGTACATGCATGAGACAGAGACAGAGACAGAGAAAGAAAGACAGATGGATAGACAGAAACAACAAACAAAATAAACATTTTCCAAAAACCACTGGGAAAGTGGTTTTAAAGCCTATTCAGTACCGTGAATTACCTTGACTTATTCACAGCATTTCTATTATTCTATTAAAAATCAAAACAATTAACTTTAGAATTAGACAAGTCTGCACCTAAAGCAACTGCACCTAACCACAAGCTAATTTTGGTTTTCAGAGTTATAAACAAATGTGGAAATACAGTGAAAGTGAGAAATACCCTCTTGGCAAAAGTTCAACCTGCAGGTCTCAACACTGAATGAGAGGGAAGGGGTATTGTGAGGTGTGGCATAGCAGGAGCAGGTGGTCCTCTTAAGCTGGCACCTAGCATGGTTTCTGTACATTTGTGAAGGGGGCACCCCATGTGTGGTAGGGTAATCAACAGAGCAGACTACACAATAGTTAGAATCTTCCTCCGAATGCAATGTTAGGCTTTGTTGAGTGTTTATCATTTATGCATGCAAAACATACATTCTCAATGTTAGTTGAAAATATGAGGCAGCTAGATAGCTAGCTAATTATGTAGACCGGGCAGTCTTCTTCAGAGAGATACACAGAGAAGACAGACGAGAGGGAGAGAGACCGAAAAGCTAAGACAAGACAGAGAGATGAAGAGAAGACAAAGAAGACAAGAGCAACAGAGGTAGACAGACATAAGAGAGAGAATATGAGGACTAGGCACCTCAAATTAAGCCACACAAGAGAAAGAACAAAGCTTTGCATCTCAGGATTACAACAGTTCAGTTTGTGATGCCCAGTATGAGGCCTGACATATCTAGTGGAGCCCAGTACTGTATTTTATTTTATTCCATTTAAATTTTACTGTAAACATTTCATATGCATAAATGTGGAAAAATCACTTTAAAGCACATGCCCAAATCTCATGACAAGTTTATCACCGTTTCTCCAAGAAGCGCCACAACAACTGGGCACATGCCCATTTGTGAGCAGGTACATATACTGGTGAGGCCCTCAAAGGATTCACATCAGGATGGCCCATGCTCTTGTTCACCTGGGCTGCATTAATGAGTTTACCTGATCTGACCGGTCAAGTGTCAGTTTTAACGTGTCCACTGTTGCCAAGACAGCCATTTAGCAGGGTCACTTTTCAGGATGACAAACACGAGATTTAAAGCTTGACCCAATTTCTAGTTATTGAACGTCTCCTTTGAAAGCAAGAGGATCAGCATGAGTTTTTTATAAACATGCATCCAAGCACACATGCTTTGCCACAGTCCCTGCTACTTCTAAATTTCTGACTTAAAGCTGGTCATCTCTAAGGCCTCATAATGGGATTTGTGCTGGTTCTCTGGAACGGCTTCACACATGCCATTTCCTCTCCTACCCAAAGGGCTCTGGGGCAGACTGAGTTCTTCAGGGAATAAAAGATACTACAATGCCTTTCACGTTCACTATGATTCTCAAATATTTTACAAAGAGACATACATATTACAGAGTTCTGTTTTTCTAAAAGAAGTCATGACCTACAATTCTTCGGTTCCCTTTGAACAAAAGTGTTTACATTTTGTTTGGTTGCTACACCAGTTCTATTCTTTAGTTGTTAAGAAAAAAAAAAAAAAAAAAAAGGAACTGATGCTTGTAAACACACCCTAGGCTTCCAGGCAGGGGTGATGCAGAATGTGAAGGACAGATGAGCAGGCGTGACATGAAAGATCACATTTCCCAGGGGACACCGTTCAAAGCATCTGACCAAAGCAGAGCCATTGGAGAGCTAGAGTTTAAAAAAAAAAAAAGGTATTCTTCACCGTGGCTGCACTTTTTGCCCTGTATTGACTCGTGGGTCATCACTGGGTCAGCAGGACATGGTGGACAGGGGTTTTAAACAGGCTATGGTCCCAAGTGCTATTGTCTATTTACTCTTTATTGAATTACCAGGTGCACGACTCCCTTTCAGTCTTTTATCTCTTATTCCTTTCTTTGCCTTTTTACCTGTAATCCCAAAACTCAAAAGCCCCAGAGACGTGAGGATATGAAGTTGGTAGGGTTTAGTGTGGGTCAGTGGAATAGAGACCCTCCAGTGCCCTCTTCCCCTGTGTTCCTGGTGTTCAAGGCAAATAGATTCAAAAAGCATCGATACAGTGATCCAACATGGTGTTTTGAATCTGGAAAAAAGTCAATCAAGATGACAGGCTCTAAAGTCAAACTGTCTGGTTCAACTTCCAGCTAGTTCAGAAACTTACTAAATGTATGACCTTGGAAAAACTACCATCAAATCTCTGAAGCCTTAATATCCCCATCTACAAAATGGAGACAATTATAAAAACCTCAGGAGGAGAAGAATGAATAAGATACTATGTAAGTAAGTACAAGTATTTCAATAGTTATTAGTCAAGAAAGAAAAGCCAGTGGGAGGGAGAAGAGGAACAGGTACAGTGAGTGGCAGAGAGAACACGTACGTGTGATCAAACTGCCTTCAAAGGTAGTTTCGTTAAATTCAGTTTCCCCCTTATTCTGTGATAAATTCAGCAATGCACTTTGCAGAAGAACACATAGATACAATATAAATACACTCAAATCTAACTTTAAAAACACATATTTCAAAATAACTGATGAAGTATTTACTAAGTTCCGACCAGGAGCCATGCCAGTAACCAGGAGGGAGAAAAATGTTTTAAATGAGTGCCTTTCACAACATGTTGAACAAAAGCGCACCCAAGACAACACTTGATGAACAATTAATATTTTAAGTTTCACGAAAGAATCATTACACTTAAGTGTTCTATTCTAAAGTATCATATTTAGTTCAATTTTGACATTTTCTACAGTTTCATTTTGAAAGGTGTGGTTATGACCCAGTGAACTGATATCATGATCAACCAATCACAATACGAGATGCCATGTATTTTAAATTTAACCCATGTTCGCAGAGTGTTTGTCATCTGATGTGGCCTCAACAGAAATAAACAAAGGACTTTAAATGTTGCTCAAGTCTATACCATAGAGTTGCAAATATTGGTATTTCATTCGTGGACTAATAATTGTTAACGGAATTGGCTGGTTAGAATGGCCTGACTGTCCAGCAGGGTCTCCACCCCCACTGGTCCTACGTCCCTCTACTTCAACAATGACTGACCCTTTGCAGTGCAAGCACAACAGGTGGCTCTTCTTTCTATAATGCAAGTGCCTGACTTAAGCTTTGATTGCCAAGATATCCACATCAAAGAGGTATCCACCTAAAAAATGGCTACCTCCAACACAACACCAGTCTCTGGATGCCCTCCCCAAGCACTCCAAATTTTCATAGGTCAGTTAACAACAGCTATCTTATGGGCAACATTTTGTTGAAAAACTTGCAATTCCTAATTTCAACTGCTCACACCCTCTTCTGATAAAAGACCTTTTCCTTTGGGGGAGCCAAGTCCTCCTCTTCTTAGGGTCCATTTGGTCGCAATGTCCTGACCCCAGTTTCAGGTATGTGTACATACATCGGAGTACTTCATTCTGCCAGGTCCCATTAGGGGCAACAATAGGGGTTTGGTAGAACAATTAGAAAGCAATAGCTCAGAGTTCCTGCTATGGCACGGTGGGTTAAGAAACCTACTTCAGTGGCTCTGGTGCTGGGGAGGTGAAGGTTCAATGCCCAGCTCCAGCACAGTGAAAGGACCCAGCATTGTTGCCGCAGCTGCAGCTGAGATTTCAGTCCCGAGCCTAGGAACTTCCATATGCCATGAGTGTGGCCATTAACACACACAGACACACATCCCTCAGAGAAAATGAAAACAGCTCTGGATTCTCAAGCAAGGACAGAGAGGGTCTCAGCTGCTGCATCTCAGAGGGAAGGACAGCAGAGGAAAGGGAGGGTTTGATTTCTAAACGCTTTTTTTCTATAGCTTTTTTTGGCTAAGCATGCCAATTTTCTTCTTAATTTTGTGAATAAAAATCCTGCATTTTACAACTTTAAACCTGAGTTGTATTTCTAAAAAATTTCAGAGACAGAAAGAGCACTAATACATCTCTCCTGTATGCCACTACCTAAGGCTTACACAATGAAATTCCGAAGTGGCCTAACAGCTCGTGCCCTGCACCATCCAGATTAGAGTTACTCAGCTATCTCCCACAAACACTTCGACCTCGATCTCAATTTGTGCACCATTACCTGAAAAAGCCAGGCAGGTTGAAACCTTGCTTTTCCCTAGGATGCGTTTCTGTATAAATTCTACTTGCTCTGCAAGTCCCTGCAGAAAGTGCACTCCTTTTGAAAATCTCAGCCATCCCTCCTCTAGGAGGCACCCCAGAGTTTTACAGCATACAGACAGAAGCATTATCTAAAGTAAATTCTATACGATATATAATAGCAGTGTTTTGAACAGATTAACCTTGTTGGAGTGTTAGGATGGATGAGCAGGGAAAGAGAAAGGGGAGCCGAGAGTCTGTCACAGGGGTCTTGCAGTGAGATGACAAAGGCTTGTCTCAGAGTGACAGTAGGAATGAAGAGAAGGAGCAGTTATAAGTGTCAGGGGAGGGGATCAATGAGACAGGTGAGAATGTCCAAATGGCTGAAATGGCTTCATAAAGATATAATACCAAAAATGAGATTTCTTGAATCTTGTCCTGTTGACATCCAGGTATAACCACACCAGACTATAAGAACTAGAATTATTTGTCATATGTTAATGGATACTTACTTGGGAATTCCCTGTAAGGAAACAAATTGGTGGCATTAACAATGAAATATACAAAACTAAAGTCCTATTTTTACTATTTAAATGACTATGTTATCTATAAATAAAGCAAGCATTCTGCCAGACTTAGTACAAAAATAATAGGAAAAAGACAATACTATTTGAGACATGAACAGATATTTAAGTACTTCAATATTTAATACTAGGGGTATAGTACATATGCTATAGCATATGTCATATAAAAAGCTACATACATAAATTATATAATATACACATAAATATATTATATAATTATACTGAAATAAAGTTTAAACACATGTTAATTGGTTTCAAAGAAGAACTCATTTATTAGTAGTGTGTTTTAGATATACAAGCATTTGTAGTCATTCCATGCATTTTTAATAAAAAATATTAGCAAAAGTATTTGGGGAAAAATTCATTTATCTAAATAGATAGAAACATGTCACTGTTTTCCTGAATGTTCTTTCAATCTTTGTTTACTTTTGAAACTCAGTGGTTGCTAAATTTCACTTTTTTCATTCCTGTTCACTTTCTTGCCTGCCTTCTTCCTTTCCCTTCCAAACTTTCCTCCTCCTTCAGAGTTTCACTGCTAGCAAGTAGTTACTCAAGTAAATTATTTTCTTTCTCAAAAAGATAATCTCAGTGTTCTTGGGCTTCATTTCTTTTCACTGAAGCTCAATCATACACCTGGATATCTTAGGATAAAAGGATGTGATTCTGACTGACTCTTCATGCATTTGAACAGCAACTGCAGGTACACTACGCAGATGGCTACAACAGGCCACCATAAGAGGCTTGAAATGGGCATAGCATCCAAACACTTTTTTCCCCAAATTATTAGAAGTGGCACATGTCCCCAGTTTGGAAAAAAATCATTTACGTAATAAAGTTCGTGACTATGAAAATAATTAGATGTTATTACATGCTTTGGAATTAGCTCATTGTTTTAGTTCACACAAAGTACGGGCATGTATGCAAAAATCCATACACTTTCTCCATAAACTCTCAGCTCCTGTCAGTATTAGAATTTCCTACCTCAACCTCTAGTCTAGTTTCTGCAGGTTGTCTTTGAGGTCTAGAGCTCTGGCCAAAGTTTGTGACTGCTTGCCTCACTGCTCTCTAGGCATCATTCATGTTCCGTTGCTGAGGTCCATAGATCTGCTGGGACCCCTTCTGTCCACTTAAAGCCCCTGAAGCTGTGCTGCTGCTCTAAGAATGCTGTGCTCTTTGTACCCTGTCTTGATCATTTTTCTGCACCTCTGAAGTCAGCAGGCAGAGGCTGCGGACACTTACCTTCCCCCAACACCTCATCTTTTTGGCCCTACAAGGTAGATTTTGGGTCACTCCCACTCACTTTGCCGCACCTACCCTGTCTTCATGTATAAAAACAAACAACAAAAAAACATGTCTTATCAATGTCCACAGAGAAAGGACACTCAGTAAAACAGTACCAGACACATATTATATAATCCACAGAAAAGAGTTTGAACAACTGCATTCCATCAGAAAGCTCTTAACAAGTCTGACATTACTGGGGAGGAGAAAAACATCAAGCGGTAGGAGATAATAGCACTATCAAAAGTAATGTTCGGATTCTTTAATGCTGAAGGCATATTAACATACTGTATGCATATACAGCCATGGCAAGAATATTAACTTCGAGTATAAGATCATTCCACATTGCGAGTTCTTTTAAAAAACCCGAACACATGTAAGTGTCCAAACATACGCCATCAATTAATAAGTCTTGAACATGTGATTCTGGATCTGTATTTTCTGTACTTATATCCCTGATATTACCACCTTGTCACAGATGACTGACAATGAAAGAAATCTTGGTGCCCCATGCAGTTCTTTTAAATAACAGAAGATCTTTTCCGTCAAGAATAGTGGAATATACCTGCTTTGGGCCCAGAAGGGATATCAGAATAATTCTGAAAGGAGTTTGGAGAGAAAGTCTAATAGTGAATTAATTTTACCTACTTGGCTTAACACCATACTCCAAACTGAGCCACTCATCCTTATGTTCTTTATAACTCACGTCAGAGCTTAGGTAGGTCCAGCACGCCAGCAGAGCACCGCTCAGCACTTAGAACACAGTGTGGGCAGTTCAAAGCCTGCCAAAGCCTATTTATAATCCATATGAAGGCCCGTCTCATCCTCAGTGGATTTGCAAATTCAAACACAGTATAATACCACAAAGGTTGTCAATTCTCGTCTAAGTTGTTTTCGTAATTACTCTAATTCTTTTCTGTAATAGGCAGAAAATAAATTTAGCATTTCTTCTGGATGAAGCAGAGGTAAATGAAAATGAGTACACCATAGCCAGGCCAGGCTTCGAACTACCTTAAATGCCCAAGTATCAGAGGTAGAACCACCTCTCTAGGGCCAAAGCAGATCTACTGAAGATTCATTTGGTAACGATATGCAAGATGGATTGTGGGTTGGGATAATACTTTAAAAATGTAATTCAGGGATACAGCAGAAACTGACAGAACATTCAGAACATTGTGAATCAACTATAATAGAAAAAATAAAAATCTTACATTATATATCTAATTCAGGGAGTTCTTGTTGTGGATCAGCAGTAACCCAACTAGTATCCATGAGGATGTGGGTTCAGTCCCTGGTTTCACTTAGTGGGTTAAGTATCCAGCATTGCCATGTCCTGTGGTGTAGGTCACAGACACGGCTCAGATCCTGCATTGCTGTGGCTGTGGCACAGGCTAGCAGCTGCAGCTCTGATTAGACCCCCTAGCCTGGTAACTTCCATATGCTACACGCGTGCCTCTAAAAAGCAAAAATAATAATTCAGGAAAAAAAAGGAAAGTCTGAATTAGGTGGGTGCTAAGAAAAACGAAAAATAGATTGGAGAATATATTTAACAATGAAGAAGACTTGCTTGCTATTTCTTCAGTGATCCAGCACCAGCACAAGGTTCTATTTCTTTGTAGACTATTCATATGACTCCAGTCATGCTGCCTTACTTTTTTCCTCCTTTAAGGGTTTATCCTCTGCCTCCAATCGTGCTACCGTCTTAGTATGCCCATCATTTCAGGCATCTGATACAGCTGGAGCACCTCACTCACTCAGAGGGTCCCCCCAAATGTGCCTGTTTACTGCTGGATACAGAATGGAAAAGCAGTGATACATGGAACTTAGTTACTGTGGCTACATATTAACTTGGGGGAGGGGTAGTTAAATATAGACATAGCCTTCTTTAACTAGAATCTTTCAAGACATGAATTTGTCTCTGTATCACCTTTGTGCAGCACACTAATACAGTCCTGGGGTCCAATACCTGTTTGTTGAATGAATGAATTGCATAGAATTGTATTCAATTATTATCAATGTAGAAAAAAATACATGATAATACATGGCAAATTATGTTTTTCCTTTGAGTAACACTCACATACACAATTTAATCAGCACCTAATATCTTAAATATTCTTTTTAGAAAGTGGTATGAGTAGTATAAGTATTTATAATGATTTCTATTAGAATTTACTTGATTTTCATATGCTTGACTCATTGTTCATCTTTCTAAACAAGAGTCTTTAAAAATCTGTCAATCTGGCACCTAAATAAATTCTCATTCACTCCCTAAAGAGTTGACATCCCTTACCCATATGTCCAAATATATTAAGTTGGATCACTAGTGGAATATCTTTAGAAAATACATTATTTAAAAAACAAGGTATCTACAAATGCAAAACAGTGTATGAAATTCTGCTGCTATGTAGGCAGATGTCAATTTAAGAAATGGTATGTCACATTATCCTGTTTGTGACTGTTAAAAAGTATTTATATGAAGATGAGTTAGACTATGTTAACAGTTCTCGGTAACTGCATTTCTCATATAATTGATCTTACTAGTTCAGATCTACTCAAAAAATTGCCCATCTCCTTTTTCAATATGTAGACACAGCTTTAGTCAGTTTTCAGAACAGTTCTTTAAGTAGTCTAATTTCTAACCTGACACTAAAGAGCCACTCCTTTTAATGAATACAAGCAAAAAGAAAATTTACAAAACAAAGTTACTCCAAAAGTAACAAGAAAAAACAGATTATACTGGGAGTTTCTTGGCATCGCTGGATGACATCTCCAATTTGGCCTATCTAGATCATTTTGAAAAGGTGTTTTATCACATTTCAATGCCACCGAAACTAAATGATGCGATATTTTAATATTCTGACCATCTATTATGCCCCAGTCTTTTTGCTAAGGGCCGGCAATTTCATATTTACTTCAATGACAAACACACAGTTTACCTTTATGGATTTTACAGTTTATCAAAGCAGAAAAACAATTACCAAGGAATCATACTAAGATGAGACAAGGGACACCTCATAGCTACTAACAATAATTGTTTTGTCTTCCTGGTGTAATTCTGTATTCCTTTCCTCATAAATAGCAGAAACAATGTAATTTAGCCTACCAATGTGAAAGAAATCTATTGGTAATTTAGGGGTGTTTGGGTTAAAAAAATACAACCCATCACGTTGTGAGAATAACATGCCCCTACCTTGATATTTGATAGCTAAAAATCAGAGAATTTTTTAGTAAATAATTTTAAAACCTAGATTCCTAGACATGTGGGGGGAAAATAAACCAGGACTCAAGAAGGAGTTGAAATAAAACAAGAGAAAAAGATAACAAGGCTGCTTTCTTTCTTCATTCAGCTTCATGGAATTTATTTTGTTCTCCACATAAAATCCAAAGTATTTATAGAGTATATTTGTTAGTTGCCAGATTCCTGGAATAATTTTGTTTTCTTATCTTCTCCTGAGGCTTCCGTGATAGCTGAGTAAAAGCTGATGAATTCCAAAGTAAATACAAGACAAATATTCTATCCTGGAACTTCACCTGATTATTCTCATTTTTGGCTCATTTGCATTTATTAAAATTCAAGTTTGGGGCACTACATTTTGTCTGTGGACTTTTTGCTTTAATTAACAAAGTAGATGTACGTGTGGCAAGAATTAAAATTTTCAGTCTCTTAAGGATAGAGAAGTTATTCCTTGTTACTAAATCCTTAGCAAGTCATCAATTGTCACTTTGATGTCGCTAAGAAAGGAGCTTTTTGGAAAAGAAAGAGATGTTCAGCAGATCAGAGTTTTTGCTTGTTTGTTTACTACCCTAGAAATACATCTTATTATGGTGTTCTACTAAGAATACCTGCACTGTTTTTTGATTTAAGCAAATTTAGAATTAAAGAATTATATCAATAAATAATAGTATGGGAAACACTCAAATGCTCATATGCCTATCTGTATCATAGGAAAACTCACTGGCAGGAATTAAATATAGGAAGATGCAGATACACAGGCAGAAATCCCAAGTCTCCTACCCGATGAAGCGCTAACATCCCTACATTTCTCTCTAATGTAGTAATAGGAGAGATCTCTGACCTCTCATTCCCCTAGGTAATGTCTGTGTCTGACAGAGACAGCCCTCTGAAAGTCACGTGTAAGCTTTACCTCTCCACGCTAGCAAGCACTTTTGACAAAATAAAAGCAGTACTGTATTTCAACAACCCTAAGGTGACTTTTTATTTTCACATTTTAACATTGTTGAAATGGGGATGAATCTTCAGTTTACCAGACGTCAGACTTTAATTGGAAGCACTTTTCCTTCCTTAGCGGTACACTGAACATAATGATGCATCTTTGAATTAATGACACCTCAGAATGGGTGAAACATGATGGCTCTCCACCTGCAGGGATTTCAGATATGGTAGCAATAAACATTAGAAATCTAGGAGGTCAAATGAAAGCCCTGTGGGTTTCCTCTGAAGAAAGTGCAGCAGAAGTGTTACTCTGCACACATGTTCGGCTGACCCTAGACATACACTGACCTTCTTAGTGCACCTGCAGATAGGTAGCTCTATCTCATATAACAGCATCCGAGAATATAAATGCCAGGATCTTGTTTTCATAAATAATGCAGGTGCTATTTTACCTCGATTACTTCTTCTCCATTCTCTAAGCTTATAGCTTACACCCAAATGATGTAACCTTACCATCTGCATTAATTCATGGATTTGAAACCAACCCTCTACAAGTTCCCTGGGGTAGTTTCTTTTCATTTATATGCATGTAAATAGCAGCAAGGCTGACATAAAAATTAATGAACTATTTACTTTAGGAGCCTATGCCTAGCTCCTAAAAATCAAGCAAATGCTTAAGTTTATTAAAATAACATTAAAGATATAAAGTCTTATATAATGAAGACGGTATCTAAAATTGGTGGTATTTACATTTGAAAAATGTAAAAAGAAACTAAAGATGAAAAGAAAGAAGGGAGTTCTCGATGTGGCTCAGCAGGTTTTGAACCCAACTAGTATTCATGAGGATGCTGGTTTGATCCTGTGCCTGCTCTGTGAGTTAAGAGTACGGCATTGCCACGAGCTGTGGTGTAGGCTGCAGATGTGGCTTGGATACTGTATTGCTGTGGCTGTGGTGTAGGCCAGCAGCTACAGCTCCAATCTGACCCTTAGCCTGGGAACTTCCATATGCTACAGATGTGGCCCTAAAAAGAAAAAAAAATTGTGGAGCACCTTTTTCATCCTTGTTGATACTATTGCCCTCTTCACCAAAATCTGACTCTACTAACCACCAAGGAGTTTAGGAGGCAATCAAGTATTAACTCAAACTAATCATAAACAACAGCAGTTCAAAGGATCTGGGACTTAGGCCAGAGATAACCGAACTTTTTAAAACTGAACTTTTTAAAACTGCCTTTTAATCAGTACAATGCCTGATTTTGTTTTGTTTCATTTCTCTTTAGGGCTGTAGGCTAGGGGTAGAAACCGAGCTACAGCTGCTGGCCTATACCACAGTTCATGGCAACCCTGGATCCTTAACCCACTGAGAGAGGCCAGGAAATGAACCCTCATACTCATGGCTACTAGTCTAGTTGGATTTGTAACCTGCTGAGCCACAGTGCAAACTCCCTGCCTGTTATTTTGATAGCTCTGAGAATATCTGCCTTACACTGGGAACGTTTTCACAGGTTTTATATAATTTGATAATAAATCGCTCAAAAATAGAAACTAATTTGACCATGTCTCTATGAAATACCTCCCAATAGATGTCACTGCCAATATCCCATAAAAAATAGTCTTAGATTCACCTACCTTAGATTTGCCAATCTTACCCAAGATAATTCTGTGGAACTTTCCACATTGCTCCTTCAATGAGCTTTAATCCAGCTAATTCTTATCCTGTCAAATGCTGATCTTAAGAAACATAGCTTCATTTCAGTGTCTAGATTTGCCCTTAATTTTGAAGCAGTTGAGGTTTCTAAGTTTTTCCACTTTTAAGGCATACAATACAGCATAGCTTTCTTTCTCCAGTTCCAGTTGCCTCAGATAACTAAACTGCTAAGAGCCAGATTTCAGCACAAAAAAAGGACATACCTTTCCGTTTGATACTGCCTATGTACACTTATTAATCTCTATTACTGAATATGGTACATAAAGAGTCTCAATAAGAATACAAGTACCTATTCTTATTGGGGCTTTCTCTTCAGTAAAAGGAGAATGTATAATGGAAAGATTATTAATCTGTTTACACCAAAAAATTATTATTTTTCAGCAAGTTGCATTTTCCCCCCTTGTATATCTTTGTTATATCAAAGTGTCAAAACCAAACCAACATAAGGGAAAAAAAACCACCTTATAATTAACATAAAATGCAAAAAAAATAGCTAAGAGAGAGAAAAGTCATTTCACCGAGGTTGTGGCGTATAAAGGGAAATGGAATGAGGCACTAGGGGATCTGTATACAACCGTTTTCATCATTCCACTGGAAAAAACCTAGAGAAGGCAAAAAGCAAATTATTCTTTCAACAAAGAACTCCAGCTAGTGACACATCCTGGTCCACAGACAGAAGAACGTGAAAATACCTACTTTTGGAAAACCTTTTCTGTTCCACATAAAGTCATTCACTGCTTCAGAGTAATTTGCTAAGTGGTGCTAGTTGATAAGACCATTGTGAACTGGCAATGGGCCAATACATTTGGCCGTGCCTATCACCTGGAGGCCACTTGAATGTTACAAGAACAGCAGACCTGATGTTTCTGGATTCCTACCACATGGTGTAGCCATAAATGGGTACCAATGAATTAGATGAAACGCGTTTTATAGGCCAGTTCCATTTGGCCATGTTTATAGAGAACAGTCACAGGAATACTGCATGAGAAAATGCTTAAACTAGATTGTATTTAATGCATGATACCTATGAAAGCTAGAGTTATTAAAAACACATCAGACTAAAACAGAATTTTATTCAAATGCCTTAATAAACCCCTGTCTTCTGATCACACATTACATTATATTTATTGATGCGCATGACAAAATGGTTGTCATGTGCTAAAAAGCTGCTATGCAGAGATGCATACCTCATCAAATCTCCGATATCTTTTAAGAAAAAAAATACAATTTGGAACAAAATACAAGTCTGCATTTCTAAACAACTCATTCAAAAGATACTATCAAAAAACATTCATAATTAAAATGTTCTGTTTCCATTCATAAATGGTTCAAATGTTCCTTACTATTTTAGTAAGGTAAAATGATCTGTCAAGCTAAATAGCCATAATGCTGAAACAAAGCTCAAAGGACCTCTTAATCAGAACATCTTTCTTTTTAGGAAACAAAGAGTTTCAAAGATTTGACAAGATACAAATTTTTGGATTGTCTCGTGCTAATCTCAAATCATCATTTTAAACTTAAAGAGAAACAATCCATCATCTATAATGTCAATAAGTGCAGAGCATTTTCAGATATCCCAGACATAAATAAGGTAAAGGCTGTAAGCACTGAAATATTGGAAAGATTAAGACTTTAGTAGTTGATAATTTGAAATTTTTCAAAAAACGTAATTTTTGGACTTTAAACATTAAAAGTGGAATAGAAAATTTGCTAGAACAATATATTACAAGCTTGTTCGCTAACTTTAATTTCCAATAACCAAGGAAACCAGTTTCTTGACTGGAAAATAACACACTGTTTAAAAGTACAATGGCTGAGGTCCTATTGTATAGCACAGGGAGCTATATCCAATCACTTGTGATGAAACATAATGGAATATGAGGGGAAAAAAAGAATATAGATAGATAGATAGGGTCAGTTTGCTATACAGTAGAAATTGACAGAACATTGTAAATCAACTATAACAAAAAATTTTTAAAAGTGTACAATGACATAATATTGACTAGAATAGGCTACAGTCAACATTAATGACTGAGTATTAAGGGCCTTACTAGGAAAAAAGGCCTAATAATTTACCCTTAATAATTGATCTGAGATTTATTCTGTCTTTCAATAGGAAAGAATACAAGTTGATGCAAAGAAAGAAGAGGAAAGGAAGAAAGAAAAACGACTGGAGATTTATATTACATGGTGATAGATTTCCCTCCCCATATACCCTTCTGTTGCTTCAAATACTAAGATAACAAGCTTTCAGGTTTTATACATAGATCTGATGCATGAAGATCATAATTAAATGTAAAACAGTCCCATTTATCAAGATTACAAACTAATTTATTGTTTCAAAATCATTTGAAACATGTTCAAATGAGTTCATTTGAGTATATTTGGAACTTGACTCCATCTATAAATTTTGCTAACGCTTTGTTAAAATAACAATGACAATGAGTGGCAGAGGCAATGTCTACTTAGCCAATGGCTATACTGGAGACTTTCAATTTTTTTGTTTCTTTTTGGTACTTTGGGGAGATTTAGTAACTATTAAACCATTTAGCAAGAAAACCCTCGAGAGGCTTATAGTTTTTACAACAGCAAAAAAAAAATCGCTATTTTGGACTTCTATGGGATGGAGTTCACTGCATCAAAAGGGCTAAATCATATAACTACTATTCATTTCTGAGCACATTTAAATTTCATCATCTTGGGTGTTCCAATTGTGGCTCAGCAGTAATGAAACCAACTGGTAACCATGAGGAAATGGGTTAAATCCCTGGCCTCACTCAGTGGGTTAAGGATCCAGAGTTGCTGTGAGCTGCAGTGTAGGTTTTAGACGAGGCTTGGATCTGGCATGGCTGTGGTGTAGGCCGCCAACTGCAGCTCAAGTTTGACCCCTAGCCTGGGAACTTGCACATGCTGTGGGTGCAGCCCCCAAAAGACAAAAAAAAAAAAAATTAAAAACAGATTTCATCATCTTTAAAATAGTGAATATACTATTAAAGGAATGGTGTAGGGGATACAAGAGAATTTACCTTTGGGGTAACTCTACATACCACACACGGTGCCTTAATATAAATTATTCCACTTATTTCTCAGGAAATTCCTTAAGTAAAAGCAGTTGATAGTTCTTATCCACCTTTCAGGAGACTAGCTCACACAGTTTAGTCACGGAAAAGAGATTGTTTCTCAAGTACAGATTTTCTCTGTTAAACTCTCTCACAGCCAAATATTCTGGAACTGGCTTGTCACCTTTTTTCACTTGGTGGGCTCCTTCTCATCCTTGGCATCTAGGCCATCAAGCCATTTGTTAAACCTTTTTTAACTGGTCTTCCCCCAGTAGACTGTGACATTCTTAAAGACAGGGTTCTTGCCTTTCTTTTTGGGTTCCAGGCCTCGCCCACAGTGACTGACTCATGGTAAACATTTACCAAATGTCAACAGAACTAATCAAATTACCACCTCCATCTTATGGTTTTTATTTATTAAACTAAAAATCAATTTACATTTTAAAAAATCAGAATTTGAACTCTTTATCAAGGTGGCTGGCCCCTCATTATGCCGGGCTTACACTTCAAAAAGTTGTCATAATATTCAGCCCTCATACTACTAAGTGATGGCAAAATGTAAAATTTCTCAGGACCATGTTAGGATAACAAAGCAGACTAATGCAGTTCACTGGTTTTAAATTATTTTGACAAAAAGTAACACAAGGATATACACACTACACACAAGTTTATAGGTGGTATGGATCTGTACTATGTAGGGAGAGTGATCACATTTAACAGTAAATCAAAAATCAATGCCTTTTTTTCTTTTCTTTTTTTATTTTTTTGGCAGCACTCACTGCATGTGGAAGTTCCCCATCCAGAGATCAAATCCAAGTCACAGTTGCGACCTACACCACAGCTGTGGCACTCCAGAGGCTCCTTAACCTGCTTCACCGCGGCGGAACTCCACAACATGCTGTTTTTAAATAAGGCAACACAACGGACAAGATGAGGAAGCAGACAGACACTGAGAGCTTGTTCGGGTGCGGCCCATTGCAGGTGGGGTGGGAAGGACAGCAGTTAGTTGTAATTGGCTTACGTTTGCTCCCAAGAGTAAGTGGGAAGCTTACAGACTTCCGGGGAAAATGTCCCTGGGGAAAATATTTGCTGACAGAGCAGCTGAGGACAACCTACAATAAAGTGGTAAACTATGTCTAGATCAGACACACTGATCCTACTTTTTCATTTGAGCTAGAGAGCACAGAAATGCTTTCACCCGAAGGTAAAACTGAGAAGAAAAAAAAAAATTCTTTCCTTCTACCCACAGTAAATATTTGAGGAAGTTTAGGAGCAAATTGATTTTCAAAATAAACAAAAACAAAACAGGCTTTCTCTGCACTATTCAGGGTCCCCAGAGGTATATTAAGCAGGTCGGTGGATACCACCTCAGAAATGTAAAGAAAAAATTTTTTTTGGTTTGTCTTTCTTCCTTTTACAAAACCGGAACTGAGTTCAGGGAACCCTACAGGCAGAACAACCAAATTTAGAGGCACTATTGCCCAAGGACAAACATATTCCCGTCTCGCAGAAAACTTCCCAGCAATCTGAACTCTCTCTGGGGAAGCAGCAGAAATGGCTGCTGGCAACCTGGCCCGAAGCCTGTAATCTCCACTAGGCCAAGACAAAGTGAGTTTTTATCAGCCACTTCAGTACTGTGGAAGATCACCCAAACTATGATTTTTACAACAATTAGCTTAGAGCAAGTCCACATTTCAGCCGCAGCACAGTCCTACTGGATAGAAGAATGAAATTCTTTCCCAATTCAGAAATATCATAAAAACTACTCTCAATGTGATCCTTAATACAAAATGGACAGTTACCAATATAACCGAGGGCAGGTACGTGGACATAAAGGACGTCCTTTGCAAAAATATTGGAACATAAAACCTTATAGGAGTCATAGATAAAATTTACAAGCAGTGTAACTCTGGGGAGAATGCACTCTGGATGTGAATCACCCTAGAAGCATTTACTGTCAAAATAACTACCTTGTTGGCTCTCATTTAACCTGTGGTATTAATGCTATGAACCCCAAGAGCCATTTTTTTTTTTGAGGATTACAAGTAAGCAAATTGAATGCTAATGAAAAACATTTTATGTGTTATACACATAGTATGAGACCTGAAAACAGTGTCCTTTTCAGATATTTCAGAACAAAAGACTAAAATTTTATAAAACATGTTAATATATTTAAAGTGTATAGACTACTGCTGATCTTCATCTAATGCTGGTCAGACTGCTGAACTGAATAGCTGTTACCATATTGAGTCCCTTGTACTCTATCAAAATGAGTTTTTCATACCCCAGTTGTATTATCACTTATTAATTATAATGAACTGAATTTTTAATTAGCACAGTAAAACAATGACAGAAAAAAAGATAGGTGAATACCCCTGTGCCTTAAAAAACCTATTAAGCAAATGAATATCAATAATATGTCACTACTGTTGAGTGAATTTTTATATCTGCAGAGGACGCTAAGTTTGTTATGTGATTTATCCTACTTATTCTCAAACACACCCTTGAGAGAAGTGCATTATTATCCCCGTTTTACCAGATAGGGACAAAATGCCTAAAGAGTTAAAGCAATTCGTCCGGGTTCTCAAACCTGGGCAGCTATAGAACTAGGTCTCTACCACTCCATAAAAGGACACAACTGACCACAAAAGATCAGCCCCAAATCTTCTGATTTAACCTATCCAACCTGCAGAAAGTGAGGCTTTTTCCTCCCCTTTGGAATTTTTTATGATCCTGGAAATGTTTTTAAGTTAAAAAAATTGTAATGGACATATTCATTCCTCATTTTAATTGCTAAATATTAATTGGCACTATCTTTTGCTGAAAACCCACAAAGCTCCAGGTTTTCTCCTCTTAACTGTTCTTCTCAAAATCTTTCCCAACCTCTCTTCTCCTTCCTCACCATTATTTAATACCAGAGGATCTCGCTTTCACTCTCACAGTGCATTTCCTGCCTACCTCATCTCATCCCTGCCCATGACATCAAAATACTGTCTCTATGCCATTAAATTCAAATGGTGGAATTAGTCTCAAATGGAAAACCATTCAGAAAATATAGGAATCAAGTGTTTAGGTACTCAGAAAGCTTCAGTTTAATCAAAATTATAACTGTAGCGTTTTAAAATATATGTAATAAAATAAAAGTTAACATTTCTCAGATAAAAACTGGTCCCAAGTAATCCCTTAAGAAATATGAAGTATTTTGCTTTCTTTACTCCTGTCATTTCTACCATGTATATTCACTTCATTACTAAAACATCAATACATATATACATGAAAGTACCCTAGGTATTTATGATCTTTATCTTATGACTTGGAAGACACTGAATTTACATTTAATGAAACACGTTTATTGAGGTAGAAGGTAGATGGGCCCTATGCTGAGAACAGCTGGGACTTGTTAGGCTGAGTAAATCGGGCCTTGCTTCTCTTTGACACCTCAAGGAGAAACTTAACGGCAGGAGCTGAGCTCTGCTGGAGTAAAAACGGTAAGATGACCGCATCAGTCACTCATAAGGTCAAGGAGAGCTTCCCAACTACACGTGCACAAAAAAAAAAAAAAAGACTCCTGGGGTCAAAAAGGAAGGGAATGCCAGGCCCTAAGTTGGATAACCTTCCGGTAAGCCCTTGCTCTGGAATCCATCTTGGCCAAAAGATGTGCGTGCATATCAGTGAGCAAGGGCCCTGGGTCTGACCAGGTGAAATAAAAACAAGATAACATGCCAAAGGAAAACAAAGACCTAGAAGAACTGTCCTACATAAGTGATTTAAATCATTTCTCTGCAATGTTGCTCTTTCAGGAGGATGTCTGCACCCACACTACTTTTTTGGGAGTGTATTACTGCCTTGCTTCTATCTTAAATAAACTACTTCTCTTTGTGTTTTCTCACATGTTGTACTGAGTCACTAATAATAAATTTTGTACCGGTTTTTCTGGGTGCTTTTTTTTTTTTTTTTTTTAATAGTCTTTGCCTCCTTGAAACATTCTTGTTTTCAATGGGGGCAAGAATCAAGGCAACTTGGCTTAGTCCCTAGCCAGTCTAGTGGCTAGGATTCCTGGTTGTCATCTGACCTGACCAGGTTTAATTCCTAAGCAAGGAATTACGATCTCACTTCAAGCCATCACTCACTGCTGTCTGAGATCAGTTTTATTATTTGAAATCCAACTGGCTCATTATTTCAGTAAAACCAACTGTAACAATGTGTATATTGGGTTGATGGTATAGTAAGAGCTTGTCCAAAGTGAAACCAATATCCAGTCTAACACATGACCAATATTTTCCGAGTCAATAGCAGACACAAAACATATCACCTGTTTGCAATAAGTAGTAAGGGACACAAGAGTGCAATGAGAGCTAACGCCAATGTCAGAATCAGCTGGGGCCTTAGCCCCTATACCAAATCCTTTATTGTAGCATTGAGAAAGCAGACAGTTGCATGGAGAGTCCTTTCCACAAAAGCCATGGTCTTCAAACTTATGTACCTTTTTAAAATAATTTTATAAAACTACGTACCCTCACAGAGTTTGAGACCGTCATTTAGTTTTTTCAGGGCAATGTTATCAGCTGTGGCACATTAAAAATGTTAACGTTTTGGAATAAAATTTATATAATTCTTTCAATAAATCCAGAGTAATCTAAATCTAGAGATTTAATCTAGAGAGAACTACAAGAACTATGATCTTATTTATAGCTGGAAATTTTACTTCATTTTTTTTGAGCTTATATTTCTATCCCTACTGAAGTTTATCTCATGTAGTTTTATGCTTGAAAGTCCTTTTATTGATCATAGTTCACTCTAATAAAAATATGTACGAGTTACTTTAAAAAAATTCCTCATGACCATATGACTAAGTGTAAAAAATTTTCTTCTGGATTGAGTTATATTTAAAATTACTCGAAGACCATAATTATCAAAGCAAACATATCTGAAATTGTAATGAATAATTATTAAACAAAGATCACAATTACTGGAAATGACTCTCCTAATGTGATTTTTTTTTCCCCATTTATTTCATTTGCTCCATGGATGACTATTATTTATTGTTAAAAGAAGACAGAGCCTGGCATCAATTTTCTTTCATTTTTTTTTTAGTTTGTTTTGTCTTTATGACTATAACTGTGGAGATTCTTTGTTCACATAAATAAACAGATGGAAATGGAAGAGGCTCTTTCCATTATAGCATTGTCACTCAAATCCTTGAACTCTTTCTCAGTTATATGCCAAAAGTCAGTGATCTTTCATCAACAATTATTTTAATCATATATTAGCTGACAACTCAATTAGGCCCTTCTGATTCTGCAGCTTCCCTTAAAGTAGAGAACTGTAAACCACCTGACTTGCAAATAGATTTGTTACCCAGTTGTCAGAGCCATTCCATCTGTCAATACTTGAAGCAAATTGTATCTTTTACTTTTTTTTTTTTGGTGGGGGGTATACTCAAAGTTCTGAGTCTATATACCAGAGGACAATCCTCATGTAACTCCAGCATATGCATGCTCCAGTCTAAGTCCACCACACAAAAACATGACGGCAACTTACATCACCTTTAGGTTATGTTCAGTTCTACTCAAAGTATACTAGTCAAACTAGAGCACACAGTAGATTTGAACCAAATGACTTAAATATCTCCCAAAGATCTTATTATCAACAAATAGATGCACACATAATAATGGTTCAAATATTTATCACAATTAATTCAGTATTAAGACAAGTTATGCAGAAATCTTCCAGAGAATACCGGGATTTGTTTTTATACTCCTTGGCAAGACTGTATCAGCCAAACAAGGCAACGCATTATTAGTAATACCTATTTATCCATTCAGAGTTATCATTTTTTAGAAATAACACTAGAAAATGTATTTCCTTAGTTGGAAAGAGAGAAAGAGAAAATTAGCTCAAACCTAAACAATCTTTCCTGGCTACAAAAACCATCTCTTAAACGTTACAAGGCATTATTAATAGAACAGCCAAGTACTTAAAGCAGTGTTAAGCAGTTTTACAGCTTTAAGGGGCTGCAAGCTGAGGTTTTCCACGTTTGCTGGCAAATCCATGGAACTCACACAACCAGATAGATACACACAATGCAGCTGAGACTACCAACAGCACAACCTCCACAAAACCAAAGGTATGTCAGTTTTCATTTGTAGAATGTAGCTCCTCTAGGAACTTTTTTCAGTTTGTATTTTAAGCCTAAATTTGCCATGAGATTAAATTGCATGAGACATTTTACTTATTAAGGACGAAAAGAAAATAAATAAGCAAGCACATTACCTTTGCTAGGGAGACACTAAAATCGTAAGCAAAAGCTTTGCATTTTTAATTTACAGATTTATATCTAAGCTTTCCCCGATTTTTCCCGTAGGAACTAAACTGAGGCAGATCTTCCCTCTCTAATAAGACCAAAGAAAAGTTCTACTCACTGAAAAAGCAGAGTCCTGACAGCCTTCTCACTTCTTGCTTGAAATTACCTTTACGTAGGACGCAGGTCACGCACCCTTTTTATAAGAAGGGGTGGGCCGGTTTCTAAGATGATTCTCAATGGCCCACACCCTTGTCAAATCAGCTCTACTGCTGGTATGAGAGACACTTGGGAATAGGATGGGTATCATTCCTGTGATTAGGTTACTTGATACAGCTGACTTTCAGAAAGCACGAGGCTCTTCAGTGGCCTGATCCAATCATAGGGGCCCTTCAAATTTGCATGGAGACATCGAGTCAGAGATTTGAAGCATGAGAGGGAAATTCTCTGTCACTAGCTTAAAAGATGGGGGGGGGAGGGTGTGCACCTGCTAGAGAAGGCAGACTGCCTCTAAAAGATGAGACCAGTCAGGAAGAAAAGAAAAACCTCAGCCCTTTAAGTGCTAGGAGCTGAACTCGGCCACAATCACATGACCCCAAGTTCAGATGATAATGCAGTCCAGCTGACACCTTGCTTTTTCTCCTTTTGAGACCCTCAGCAGAGAAATCAGCTTCACCAGCCCAGTCTTTCCCCCCACAGAAATGGGAATTAATGAACAGGTGTTTTAAGGCACAAGCGGTAGCAAGGAGAAACTCAAGAAAGAGGCAGAGCACTCCAGATTGGCAGGTGGCAGTTTTAATAAGCAAAGGAAGTTACCTGGGAGTCTTGTCTAGGCAAATAGAAGTCTGCACCCACTCTCCAGAATCTTCAAAGTTTATATAGAGTCCTTAAAGGAGTTTATCATGTACACAGTCCAGATGGTCCCAACAACACTTCACTATCCCAAGGCTACAGCCTTGGAAGAGTTCCTAGTCTGGGAATGGTGGGGAGAGCATACATCCAAGGACAGGGGAGGGCACGAGGTGCCTCCAGCTGCCTGGGTCCAGCTTGTAGTCAAGGAAGGTCACGTCCTCTTGAGGACCTCCTCCAACAAGCACTAAGTTTGTAATAACTTGTTATACAGCAACAGGAGACAGTGCACCTGCATGCTGCAGACGGACCATTAGGGAAATTTGAGTACCTTCAAAAAAGTCTAAAAGGGGCAAGAATCCTCTACCTGTCCAAGGTAATACATTTACTGTCTCTCAACTGGCGCTATACTATGAACAAAAGTCCAGTAGTGTCCACTAAAAGGAAAAGAAACTTGCTTGATAGAAATTAAGAATTAAAGGAATTCCTGTCGTGGTGCAGCGGAAACAAATCTGACTAGGAACCATGAGGTTGCGGGTTCGATCCCTGACCTCGTTCAGTGGGTTGAGGATCCGACATTGCCGTGAGCTGTGGTATAGGTCACAGACATGGCTCAGATCTGGTATTGCTGTGGCTGTGACATAGGCGGCAGCTGTAGCTCCAGTTGGACCCCTAGCCTATGAACCTCCATATGCCATGGGTGTGGCCCTAAAAAGCAAAAAAAAAAAAAAAAAAAAGTGGGGGGAGAAATTAAGAATTGAAGCAATAATGCATTTGAAAAATACCATATGAAAGAAACTGAGATTCTAATTTCTCTATTTTTCACTTTTTGTACATTAAGCCTTAGAACTATGAGTGAACTACACTTTGCACTTTGCTTGCATAAACATTCTCAACTGTCACAACCCCACATTCTAATGTCAAAAATAAGAAAACAGAGTGCTAGAAATTTTTATTTAATGCATTTAGTGTTTTCTTCATCTCTCCTATATTTTACAACCAAAGTGTCTCCACCAGAAACTCTACCTTCATTTCAGGTACAACACTTTTCCAGCGGCCACATCCCAGGCAATCTTACTCAATGAATTTTGAGACCTCTCATTCCGAGTCCTCAACTCATTTCTTTGGAATTATCCATTTGCGTACACTGTCCATGATTTTGCTGTTAGGCCACTTTGTTTATTACTAAAGTTGTCAGTAGGTGAAACCTACATCATTTTAGAACTGTGATTTTTCAGACCCAGTTGCAACATGAGAATTTCCCAGGAACATTAAAACATCTGCTGCCTGGGTCTGACCACCAGAGATAATGGTTTAATTGACCTGAAGTGGGGCCTAAGCATTGACATGTTTTAAATCTCTCCCAGAGATTTAAGATGGAGCCCAGCTTTTAGACCTCTAGTGGGGTCTGGCTTATACTTGGAAAGAATTTACAGGGAATAAGAACTGGAGGAAAGGGAGACACTAAAACAGACCACGGGGTCCTGCCTTAGCCCCAAGACATCCACCTGGGCAGCTGAGGCTAACTTACCACCTCACTGTAAAAATCACTGTGAAGAAGGTCCCTTGAATATGCTAAATGCTTCACAGTTACATTGATACAAACATTCCTGTGGGCTTCTCTACACTGAGTGTAATTTTAAAAGACATGCATGGTTGCTTTATTTAATGTTTCTATTTAAGCCTATTTAATAGAAGTATCTTCATCTTCTAAAATCACTGTTTGTATGCCTCTTATTTCTCTCCTTTGATTCAGCTTAATGTATAATGTTATCCTTTTGTTTTTGGCTTCAACTTAATTGCGCACAACTTCTTTTGTCTTACTATTTATAGGATTTGTCTTAAATCCTATTTAAAGCATTTCATTAACTTTTTCTTTGTGATAATTTAAGCTGGTTTCTTAATTATTTGTGTTTTGATGGAAATACCTTCATTAACAAAAATAGAAATGTATAAACTGGAAAGCAAATGTGCATGAATAATATGAACCCCAAAGGTAAACCTCTCTTATACTCTACAATCCATTCATACTTAATTTTTTTCAGTTTCTTGAATACATTAAAGCTCTCTGACCTGTAGGCTTCCCTAGATGTTACTCCCTCTGCCTTAAATAATTTTTCCTTAGTTAATTCTTCCTTCACTTTCTGGTTTCAGTTAAACATCAATTTTTCAAGCTTGTCTTCTCAGATAATGTGGATCTTTCTGGACTCTGAATGCATATAAATATATTTATCAGTGGGATTACTTCATTTATATAGTGTTTATTTTCATTCAGTAGGAGGTCATGAACGTTTTCAGGTCACTACATGTAGATCTAACCCCTTCTTTAACTTTATAGAATTCCATTTTTTGTTTGTTTACATTCCGCCCTATTTACCAATTAGTTTGGCTTTTACCAGTGGAACTTAATTACGCATTCAAGATCCTCATAAATACATTTAGGTCACACGTGCATTTATTTGCTCAGATTCCTTTTGGTCAGATTATTGAGTCAAAAATTTTTTCATGGAATTTAATTTTATTTTTGACACATTTTGCCAGATTTCTCCAGAAGTTTTTTTTTCCAATTTACACTTCCATCATCAATAGTCTTATTTTAAATTAAAACTATTTTAAATTAAAAGACAAAATCTTTTAATTTTATTTGTTAAATATTAACTCATTATCATTTTATTTACTATTATAAAAAGCCATTTATATTTACCTTAATCAATACATACATCAACTGCTATGAATAATTCAGTAATGACCAAAGTAATTCATTTCACAGAACTATGAGAATTGTATAGTGTAAAATAGGTCTCCAGGTCAAAATTTAAATCTTAACTCACCTATCAAATTCATAAAAGATAACTGAATAGTAATAACAGCTTTTCTAAGCACTTACATTGCTTAACCCTAACCTAATCAAGTAAAAAACTTCACAGGATCTAAAATTAATTTTCATGTGTAGGAGGCAAACAGTTTCAGAAGTACATGCATACACTAAAAATAAGATGGTAGACTCAATATCATTTTTTTTCTTTTTGATATTACAATGTAGGTCAGTGCTACATCTTATATAAAATGTCAATTGTATTTATATACACAGTGAAGTTATGAATAGCATACTATTTCACATATTTCCAAACCCTTAGAAGTCCATATAAGTATATGAAACAATTTTTAGTATATTTGCTTTTTAAAAAGCCGGAACTAGGAGTTCCCACTATGGTGCTATGGATTAAGAATCCAACTGTAGTGGCTTGGCTTGCTGAGGAGGTGCAGGTTTGATCCCTGGACTGGCACAATTGGTTAGAGGATCTGGAATTGCTGAGGCTGCAGTATAGGTTATAGCTGCAGCATAGGTCGCAGCTGTGGTTCAGATTTAATCCCTGGCCTGGAAACATCCATATGCTATAGGTATGAACATTAAAAAAAAAAAATTAGAGACAAAAAGTAGTAACTAAAGAATTAATAGGAGTAACAACAATAATGAATAATAATAATAAACCTGAGCCTTTGGTATAGAGAATGAAGATTCCCTGACAAAATATTGGTTCACCCTTATTTCTTACTAATGTTAAATTTACCAAAAAAAAGAAACCAAGAATAACTGCATAAAATTTCCAAATTTTTAAAATGTATGATAGATGATCCTAACAATATTGTGTCTTTTTTTTTTTTTTGCCTTTTTATGTAGAGCCGCACCCACGGCATGTGGAGGTTCCCAGGCTAGGGGTCTAACGGGAGTTGTAGCTGCCGGCCTTCACCGCAGCCACAGCAACGCGGGATCCGAGCCGCGTCTGCAACCTACACCACAGCTCACGGCAACGCCGGATCCTTAACCCACTGAGCAAGGCCAGGGATCAAACCCGCAACCTCATGGTTCCTAGTCGGATTCGTTAACCACTGAGCCACGAAGGGAACTCCGATCCTAACAATATTGTGAATGGAAAATGTATCATCAATGATTTATCCTAATTTGGTTGAGTCTATGAAGTAGCAAATGATATTTAGATTACAGAAAATACCATGAATATTTGCTATTAGACAAAAAGTGAGTTGCTAATGGGAAAATAGGGAATATTGGAATATCCTTCATAGTCCAGTCATCATTCACTTTAGAAGTTAAGGAAAAAAGGGACATGGAAAATGTCAACAGATGTAATAGTGCTTATGATACCAGATATGGTCACAGACAAGAAAAGCTGTGTGTGTGTGTGTGTGTGTGTGTGTCCCTCCCTCCCTCTCTCTCTCTCACAGATATGTGTGTGCCTGTCTGCAGTCTTAGAGATTTGTTTGGTTGGAAGGACACTGTATCCCATTTGGCTCAAGATCACTAATAATTCTTCATCAGAATTTCATCTAACACCTCTGACTCAAGGCCCTCTGGCCAAGTCGTGTCCCTTCCGAGTGACAGGAGTTCATGGGCTCACCAGAGACCTTCATTCGACAGGCCACAGTAGTGTCAAGGATCCATTCAGCTCTTTACTGGACATCTCAGTAAGATAGCCCCACAAGCATTTCCAAATAAGTCTGTCCAAATTCAAAGTCATTTTATTCCCTCTTGCAAAATTATTTCTTTTCTGAAATCATTCCCTGTCACAGTTAACAACCGTACTATCCCACCAACCTAGATCTTCTGGCATTATCTCTGACCCACACCCTGCCCCTCCCTGCCCCCAGCCTGGCAGGGGCTGAGTAACCCCTGGTAAAGGAAGGAAGGTAGGCAGGCAGGAAGGAAGGAAGGAAGGAAAGAAGGGAAAGAAGAGAGAAAGAAAGAAAGAAAGAAAGAAAGAAAGAAAGAAAGAAAGAAAGAAAGAAAGAAAGAAAGAAAGGAAGGAAGGAAGGAAGGAAGAAAGAAAGGGAGAGAGAGAGAGAGAAAGAAAGAAAGAAAGAAAGAAAGAGAAAGAAGGAAAAGAAGAAAGAAGGGAAAAAATAAGGAAGAGATAAAGGGAGAATGGGAAGGAGGGTGTTTCTATCAATTTAGAGTTATACTAAGGCCCAAATGCATTGTTTCTATTCATTTCCACACTGATGACCCTTGGTCAGACACTGCCACTTTTTAACTGGATTTTTTCAATAGCCTTCTAACTTATCTCCTGCCACCTGTCCACCCTTCTCTCTTCTCTCAAAACTGTTCTTTCAGAACAGTAATAATTACCCCTAGTTTAAAATATATTTAATGGATTCCATTATTTATAAATCATGTTCAAATTCCTCAGCTTACTTTGGGTCCTTATATTAACAAATCCTTAGTCTGCTTTTATATTTCCATCTTCAGTAGCCCCAAACCCAACCCCTTTCTTACTTCTGTCTACACCAAGGTCATACAGAGGCAAAAGTGAAAATGGAGCAGGCATCCTTGCCACCTTTCCTCATGTGGTGCTCATAAATTACAATATCATAACCTGATTTTTTCCATTCTAAACCCTATACAGTTAATCTCTTCTTAAGAGTCAACCTAAAAGTCACATCTATAAATCCTTCCATGCCTTCAGAATTAAGAAACTCCACCCTCTTTGAGTGTCTACAACACTTTAAGTCCATTACAGTATTCATTTCAGTCTGAAAGGGAAAAATACAACAATAATAAAAGCGCATAATTTTATAGTCCAAGAACCTCAAGGGTGTCAGCTCCTCTGAAGTTTGATCAGGTTCTGTCTTTTATGCATCTCTGCATCAACAGCACCCAAGTCAAGGCCAACAACAACTCTGCAAATGTCACCTACTTGGTAGAGAGCAAACTGGAAACTTTTTTTCAGAAAAAAAAGTTAGGTCACATGGCATTAACATTTTTGACGCACCTGACTAAAGAAATGTTTCCTCTTATCAAAAGGATTATACACTTTGACCTTGACCCTTCATATAATGTTGCAGTGTTCCAGTGCTCCTCGCATTTGTATTCAGCACCACTAGATCACTCTGATACTGACCAACTTCAATAAATACCAACCAAGTAAGACATACTGAGCTGGACGCCTCAAAACAAACATCCCCTCCTTACCAGCTGTTCCCTCTGTCTGTTTGGTCTAGCTCTCACTCTTCTCTCTCTTCCTTTTTTCTTCTCCTTTTCTTCTTCTTCCTCCTCTCTCTCTGTCTCCCTGTTTCTCTCTCACACATACATATACACACATACCTCAGGAAAATTGTGTTTCAGACTTAACCTTCTTTGTTTGGTTTAATACTTTCTGAACACCCAGTGAGTGTTCTCTTTTCAATAAATCAATTTAAATAAGCAGGTTTGGACCATATTTCACTTTCCTGTGACTCTAGAAGCACCAGCTAATCCTATAAGAGATATATATAATATGAGTTAAAACTCCACAGACTGTACAGGAGTCAATTCATTTTCCCTCTCTTGAAGTTATTAAGCTTTGATTTCCATACCTGATGGAGCCAAAGTGACTGGCCAACAGGAAAGTCTGCCCTCCCCAAGTCCTGTGCTAAGCCAGATTCAGCATTTTGGGGCATGCAAAAATACATGCCCCCCACACACACACACACATCAATATGGAAAACACCTTGTTTTTCTGGTCTGACAGGTTCTCTAAGTCATAAGAACTATTCTGGCTTAGGTACAATCCCCACTATTAGATGACACCATTCCTTTTGCACTGGTTAAGCTATCTACCTACATTTTAAAATTTGCATACCTATTTTCAGACTCATATGATAAAGGGCTTTTCACCAACAAGTCTCTCCCCTGTTTACTTAGCAACCATCACTTGTACAAAAAGAGAGATAAAGGGGAGGATAGCCAGACAAAAAGATAGCTTAAAGAAGCACAGAACACCCCACTTGATCCCAGGATCTCTCTTTTATTCCGTTCTCCTTGGATCCCAGTTTAGCATTATGAAAGTCCACTGAAGGATCAGATGTTATAAAGAGAACAAGTACCCCCTGAGCATTACTTAAATAATTAAACAGAACCGACTTGATCATGCAAAAGCCTCTCCTTCTCAAAGATGACATTCATTTTAGTATTCAAATCTCATTCAGAAGTTAACTCTGCTGCTCAGACTGCAGAATGCCTTCTGTTTTGTAATTCTAACTTGGCATTACTCTTGGGCTTTAGTGACACGGTGTAAAATGCTGGCATTTACAGAGTACTTAGCAGTGATGCCAGTAAATCAAGAAGATGGTTCAGTAAGCTTAGATTTTAAACCTCTACCTCTCTTACCCTCTGTCCTAGCCATTAGTGATATATAATTGAAATCTTAATTCTGACTTAGGCGGAGTCAAGCCCCTTCAGGAAACAATAATGCTATCTGACATGCATGACTTTTTGATTAAAATAACTTGTCACTTTTAGAAAATGCCCCTTCCATATTTCATTAACAGCTTCACAGTCTCCAGTCTTCAAAACAAACATGTATTTCAGGAGATGTATAGAAATTTTGCTTTACTCTTGGAGGTGTCACTAGAAAACAAAGTATTTATGTTATTATTAGTAAGAAGGATGCTGGCTTCTATAATGAAACATATTAAAAAAAAAAAACTTAAGTGCAAATATCAAAGTATCTCCAAGGATACAAAAAGTCTACAGGAACACAAAATTCAAAAATATTCCCAATTTATTAAGAGCTCTCCAAATATGCAATGTTCACAAAACTAACTAGACCAATCACTGCCTAATACCTCTATCATAATGTAGACTAACAATTCTGTAGATAGCTGCAAAAGATAATTGGATGACATTTAAATTACAGAGAAAGAGAAAAAAATATATACACAAATAAGAGCTTATTCCTACACTCAAGTTTCATTGTCTTCTCTCCATTAACCATTCTAACAAGGTGTGCTCAGAACGGCTTTAAGGAGATACAGAGAACTAAAACCTCATCCTATAAAGCACCTCTTCGAATTAACTGAACTTTCCAAAAGGCATAAGACAATAAGAACGATAACTTGACCCAGGGCACAGGTGAAGAACAAAACAACACAGTACAAGGGGATTTTATTTTTTTAACAATATTTGTATTTGGCCCTAGTCAGGTAAGCTGACCTTCTTAAACACAAACCAAAGAGATAGCTAAAGAGATAATCCTCTGGAATATTAAATGACATAAACCACTGCATTTACAGAGGATTTGGGCTCTGACATTATTTAGTGTCTAAAAAAATTAAAGATTTTCAAATGCCTCGGAAAATCAGTAAAGCCCAAGAAATCTTTATACATGTATATATATACACACACATACACACATACTTATACATATATATGTGTATACGTATACACATACATAATATGCATATCTACGTGTATGTGTAAATATGTATATTTTAATGGCCACACCGCAGCACATTGAAGCATCTGGGCCAGGGATTGAACCTGAGCAGCAGCTGTGATCTACTCCTCAGCTGCGGCAAAGCTGGAAACATTAACACAATGCCCTGGGCTGGTGAACAAACCCATGTCTCTGAAAAGACCCGACCTGCTGCAATCAGATTCTTAACCCCACTGCACCATAGCAAGAACTTCCCAAGAAGTCTTTAAAGACAGCCTGCAGAGGAGGAAACATCTTTGATCAGAAATTCATTGTCTGTGCACATGCATATACCCATACCTCCCACACTCTGCCCTGAAAGACTGGAGCTCAGTCACCTGAAAATAAATGTCCTCACCTTGCCAGAACTTACAAAACGTACTTTAAAATTATAGTTTTCTAATGACCAAGTTTTAAATTTGTATTAAAAATAATATTTTTAAACATGTAAGCTTTTCTGAAAATTTGGCATTGCCTGGCACAAATCTGAATTAATGTTTGACCCTTTGAAACATTAAAAGAGATGGAGTTCCCATCATTGCGCAGCGGAAACAAAACCGACTAGGAACCATGAGATTGTGGATTTGATCCCTGGCCTCGCTCAGTGGGTTAAGGATCCGGCGCTGGCATTGCCGTGAGCTTTGGTGTAGGTCGCAGACCCAGCTTGGATCCTGAGTTGCTGTGGCTGTGGCGCAGGCCGGCGGCTGTAGCTCCGGTTGGACCCCTGACCTGGGAATCTCCATATGCCTCGGGTGCGGCCCTAAAAAGCAAAATAAATAAATAAATACATACAAACACACATACGTACATAAAATGTAAATAAAACATTAAAAGAGAGAGAAAGAGATGGAGAATATGAAACAACTTCCTATAGAGTAATATTGGGCAACAGCCACAAACATGATTGCTCAGAATTTACGTTTGGGAATGCTAAATAATTACATTTGTTTCATCTGAGTATATCTCCAAAGGAAAGGGTGGTGTTCAGTCCACCCTTTCTAAATGCAATGATTCACTGTACCTATAGGATAAAATCCCAATCGATTATATAGCTACGCTTGCTAAAATGCAATGATTCACTGTACCTATAGGATAAAATCTTAATCGATTATACAGTTATGCTTTGTGATAAAGTTTAAAAAGCAAAAATGTGCCATCTTTGACTGAGAAAGCAGTCAGTCCATAGCTATTTAAACATGAAGTTAATTGGCCTGTTATACTTTGAACTCCTGAATTTACTGACAACAGACTCTGCCTTGTAGAGGCCAGTCACTCAGCTGAGAACAAGCCTTAATAACCTATTTGAGTATGTGCAATATGTGTGTGTTTCCTTACTTATACACAGACATATGCATATTTGAACTTTTAGAAATTAAAAACCAAAGGGGGGGAAAAATCCTCATGTTACTTTTCATTTTGCTTTTCAATTGTTGTTCAATAATGCATTGATTGACTGGAGACTATGATAAAGTCAAGTTACATATTCGACACTATGTATCAAGATGGGGGGTTAGGGCTAACATTCACTGTTTTGCTACTTGAATTTGCACGAATATAATATTAATAATTGTTAACAGGCTACACTCTAGTTGCATTTTGCTCCAAAGTAGTTTAACTGACAACTCTAAAGTGATTTAAAGTTGCAAATTCTAATGCATTTACAGACTCAAAATTTAAAAGGGAACTGGTATATGTAATAGTAATTCATTTCTACTTTAACCGCATTGAAAAAGGAATTCTTCGGAATCCAGCAGGCTTCTGAGATTCTTCACTTTATTGATCTGAATATAATATGAGAAAGCCAACATAGTCCAATTATAATAGAATAAGTAAATTCAAGAGTTCATTTGATATGCTTTCAACATAAATAAAACAATGGTTAAAAGTTACACTTTTTAAATGAATGTATAGTGAAGATTTAAGTAAAAGGAAAGGTTATTTTTTAATGATAATATCAAAGTAAAATAAATATTCGTAAAAAGTTGCATTTTATATTTTAAATTGTTACACACATTTTTGTATGTGATTATCATGTGATCTAATATTGCACGTTCTCCTTCAAAATGCAGGAGCTACACTCTGTAAAGGCTCCTTAAAAAATTTATTCGTGAAATTTAAGAAATTGTTCAAATAAATTTAAATATAAATACATGCTTTCATCCCATGGGACTTAAGTTAAAAGGAAAACAAATGAACCAAGTGTTTCTTAGATAAATATGAATGATGCAATTTTTTTTCCTATGCAAAGGGTATATATACACTCTGAATTTAGGAAAACTATCTGCATAACGCATTGTTATTCCTGTGCCGACTACTCAAGGATGTCTGAAGTGCAAACATGACCAGGATAACAGAAGAAAGACTCTGCCATTCATTAAATTAACTGCTGAAGAAAAGGCTTTAGATAAGATATGAATAATTAGCAGGGAACTTTGTCTTACATGTTAGTTAGCATATTTTTTTCTAAATGAGATATATCTCACAACTCCACTACTGAGTTATAGCCTTCCTCTCGGTAAAGAGAATCATTTGATTAAAATATGTCCCTTACATATATATATAGTCCTCTTAGGCTCGAACTAGTTTTATCAATTTTTAGATAACTAATAGAAAGCTAAGTGTCCTGATTTTAAGTCAATATTAATGTTCATTATTAAAACACATTTATGAATGAAATATCAATATTCCAGGTCCATATCTGTTTTAACTAGAAAAAGCCAGACCAAAATGATCCAGTACATAGAGGAGAACGAGCACCACAGTTGTCCTTGCCACTTTCTTACCTTTTCTTCTAAATCCTTAGAAAGATTTTGTCATGTACTGGGAGTTCCCGTCATGGCTCAGTGTTAACGAACCGGATTAGGATCCATGAGGACATGGGTTCGATCCCTGGCCTTGCTCAATGGGTTAAGGATCTGGTGTTGCCATGAGCTGTGGTGTAGGCTGGCAGCTGTAGCTCTGATTGGATGCCTAGCCTGGGAACTTGCATATGCCACAGGTAGGACCCTCAAAAGACAAAAAAAGAAAAGAAAGAAAGAGTGACACTGAATGACAGAAGGGGGGAAAGTCACTACTTTATACATTTTGTTTGCTTTGTTTTTTAACTCATTCCTTTAGTAGAAAATTTTGCTTCCCATGCAGTTACTTAGCAAGGTAAGGCATCCTAATTCTTTGTCATTCATGAATATACTGTAGTGAGGTTAATTTAAGTCATTAACTGGAGAGTGGTTTGGGATGAGATTAACATTTCAATCAGTGAACCTGCGTAGTGCACACTGTTCTCCATAATGCGAGCAGCCTCATCCCATCAGCTGAAGGCCTGAACAGAACAAAAAGAATGGCTTCTCAGAGCTCCCTCTGTGGCACAGCAGGTTATGGATCTGGCACTGTCTCTACAGTGGCTTGGGTCACTGCCGAGGCTGGGGTTTGAAACCTGGTCCAGATGCAGAGGTGCAGCCAAAAACAAAAACAAAAAAAAAAAAGAAGAAGAAGAAGAAGTGGCTTCTCCAGCAAGTAGCCAATGGACTAGAACTACATCACTGGCTATCTTGGATCTCCAGTCTGCCAGCCTATGCAGCAGATTTTGAATTCACCAGCACCCACAATCATGTGAGCCTTTCCTTATAATGAATCCTCTTCTAGATATATCGATATCCATACATGCATATTATTGGTTCTGTTTCTCTGAAGAAAACTGACTAATAAATGTTACACAGTCTAGTAACTTTTCTAAAACTTCTTTCTATAAAAGGATTTTTTTAATCCATTATTAACTTTTAGTACTTCAGAAAGCTCTCCCTGTACATGACAATATCTTTTAGTTGTGGCGTGAGTCATTTGTGCACTTTCACATCCACATGGAAATAAGAAATTTCTGTACTTTTTTTCACATTCAGATGAAAAAAGGAAAACATAAAGTGAGTAGTGGATTCCCTAAGCACTTCCGTTCTTTTAAAAAATTATTATAATACTTTTTCAAAGCCCAATTTACCACATTACTTCTTTGAAGTGTATTGCTCTGTTTTATTTTATCTATTTAACCTTACAGGTACCTTAGGAGGAGTCCAATGTTTTCCACATTATGTAGAATGGGTTGTAAGACAGGTTAACTAGTTTATTTCTTCTTCCATTTTTAAGGGTTTCCACTCTCTTCCTCTCAATAACTAAACTTAAGCTAAAGTGAAGAAATAAATGGATTGAGATCCAGAAAATTAATTTTTCAATGATGGGTAGCTGCCGAGGTCAAGCACAGTAACATTTCATTATTATAAGCATTACAAGTGCTTTATCTTCTGTTCTGCGGGACATAATCTCTGAGGATCAAGACAAAATGTTAATAAGAGGTGTGCAGCCAATAAACTTGTCTTCTCTTAAGTCATATAAGAATCCTCTGTTAGAAAACAGAAGGTAATATCTGCCATACTATCACTTCCCTTTCAAGGGTCCCCACTGATGCTCTCCATCTCATCTGAACCATCTTACCTCTAAGGCAGCAGACCTTTCCCTGGCAAGCACTGATTACTCAGAAAAGCACATTCTTCAGTTCAACGGTGAACCTTTTTTTCTATACAAGCAGAAAACTCCCGAACCAATGTGCCAACACAGCAGGCTTACATTTTGACACTGGGTTTTGGTCTCTTTTTATTCACGGAATCTGATAATTATATATACAGTCTACAGTCTCCATTGAAAATGTCACAGCCTGTATCTAAACCTCTAAAAGAAGATACTCGGAAGAATCATGTTAATTTTTATTTAAACAGATACAGTCATGTCCCCTTGAACAGACACAGAGCTTAATCTAGAGGAAAAGGAAACATGGCAGGAACTGATAAATTGTACTGCTATTCTTACTTTCAAGTTTCACCCCCCCAAAGACCTTATTTCTTGACTTTTTCTTATTTTTTAGGAAAAATATCCTTTTTAGAAGAATTTTAGTTTCACTAATTTTGGAAGTTATAATGACACTCACTTCAGGCAGCTGTAAAAGATCCAAACCATTTTGTGTGCATCTTGTAATGCTTCATGACGTACCTATTCAATTTCTTGTCTTTATCAGGATGTTCTCGTTCTGATCTAATAACATTCTCTATAGATGAATGGGTAGGTATTAAAGATTCATTTTCATCATTTATATGAAAGCACTTCTCCTTTCACTTTTCTCTCCATTTTACTTAGATGTAAAAGTTCCATATCTTTTAACCATAATAACAAAATTTTCCAAGATTTTTTTTCCTCACTTGATTTTTAGGATAAACCTCCAATTTTCTTTATTTTAAAATAGGTTTGGAGGACTTTTTTTCTGTAAATAATGTTTATTTTTAGGCTCTGAAATTATCACAGTATTGGGTGGTGCAAGGAAAGGCCTATCCTTAAACATTTCTTCAAATGTTTCTGTCCACAAATCTAATGGAACTGCTGGATTTATAAATATGGTGAATCAACTCATAGTATTTGTGAATAAAAACTGGGAATCTGGAGTAGTGAATACAACCAGGAAGCAAACTGCAGTCCTGCAATGGTGATAAACTTTAATTGTTACCCTTGAACATGAAGTCTAGGAATCTCCAACTTGAATCATCCACTGGTAACTGGTAACGTTCTCTTCTATGGGCTTGCTCCAGACACAAGATGTAGGCTCTCTAGGGATTGATGCTTTTCCTTCTGCTCTTTTAGTATGTTCCTCTCTCCTGGTATCTTCCCTTCCCCAAATTCACCTCCTAATGCAAACCCTAGCCTGTCTCTCATTCTTTCATAAATATATTATTTAATTTGCTGTCTTTAACTACAAATCACAAGCTATTAGCTTTCAGGGATATGTATAGTTTAACTATACATGCAGAGACAAAAACAGTAATTTCTGAAGGTGAAGTCGGACTTCACGGTTTTCAGCAGGCATGACATATTTAGGAGAAAACAGACTTCTGGCTATACACTACAGCCCCAAGAAGAGTATTTATAGATGAGGCTAAAACTCTGCTGGATCAGGTTTTTTTAATGTTAGATTTTTCAAACAGATAATATTTATTTTGGTATCAGGGGAGCAAAGAAAATCTGGCAACAAATATAAAAGTGATAAAATATATTGATCTCTGATTTTTTTCTTTTTTTTGTCTTTTAGGGCCACATCCATAGCATATGGAGGTTCCCAGGCTAGGGGTCCAGAGCCAGAGCCAGAGCAACGCGGGATCTGAGCCACGTCTGCGACCTACACCACAGCTCATGGCAACACCAGATCTTTAATCCACTGAGGCCAGGGATTGAACCTGTGTCCCCATGGATGCTGGTTGGGTTCGCTAACTGCTGAGCCACAATGGGAACTCCTGATCTCTGATTTTGATAGTACTAAAACCCTGGTTTATTTGATTAGTAATATTAATTTTATGGATACTGTGTGCTTACCATATATCATGCACTATTCTAAGTACTGTATCTGTCATCTATGGAGACCTCACAACAATCCTGTATCTATCTATGATAGGCAAAAATTTACAGTCCTGTGTCTTCCCAAAAGGGAAGGGGACTTCTACCTAGAAATTAAAATGTACATATGTAGGCTCATAAAAACGTTTGTGGGTTTTAGCACTGACAGATATTTTTTTTCTAAGTAGGAACAAAGTTGTACCAATATTAATAGGTCAAGGGGGACTTATTCCAAGCTAACGTTGCACTCTTGAGTCTCATAGAGCTTTCTACATTATCCGAAGAGTCCCATAGTTCATTACATATGTTGTCTTTCAATCATTCAATCATATCTGTGTTCCCAGACACTGAGCTAAGTGGCAGTATTCTCAGTTACTGAAATGCTAAACCTCAGTTCCTATTGCCAATTTTCACAGTAAATTAAGACCTTTTCATTTTGCAATTAACCTTCCACTATGCTATTTTTCATGAGAACCCCTTGAGTTCGGTGATGACCTAAAATCAAAGACATACTAAAAATCAAATCAGGATAACAATTTATATGAGTTGCCCAGGACATTCCAGAATACAATTAACTTTTAAAGCCCCTTTTAACCTTTTAAAGCCTTTTTAGGAATATATCAACTTTCAACCATATTAATCTACACAAGAGCTAAAATTTCAAGTGAAAAAGAAACATATAACCTGTCTGGCTCTCATTATATTTCACTCATCCGGGAGGCAGGAGACAACTGATACGAAAATCCTACAAACTCCACCAGCCAACATGTATATCCAATGAGTGTCTAATACAGTTGTGATGAGGGCATCGAGCTTCCCTAAAGGAGATACTTTCACCACAGTGCTTCAGGAATATCAGCGTAGAAAGTAAACATGTTAAGGATCAAACCACAAACTTCATCCAAACTGACACAAAGAGATTGACTAGGAAGTAGAGAATGTGTCCATCCCAACAGGACAGGAGTACCTCTAAGAGAAGTATTGTATGTACGATATAAAAGACCAAAGTCTGGTGCTCCTCAGTCATTCAGTGGGTTAAGGATCCAGTGTTGTCACTGCTGTGGCTCCAGTGGATGCTGTGGCCTGGGTTCAGTCCCTGGCCTGGGAACTTCCACATGCCATGAATGCAGGCCACCGACACCAACCCCTCAAAAAAAAAAAAAAGAAAGAGCAAACTCCAATGAAGCACATACAATCCTATTTTAAAATACAGGGCAGGGAAAATTATTACAATGAACACGTTACATATGGCACACACATATGATTAAAATCATGTCTGACAACTATTACTTGGGAAAATATTTTACTTTTAAATTCTTACTGTGCTCTATGTTGCCTTGCCACAGAAACCTCATCTAAACAAAAAAGGCATTAGTTCTATTGTCGTTCTGTCATGAGCAATCTCTGATCCTGCAATATCTTTGCTTAATGAATTTATCAGCACTTATATACCCTGTATGTACTTATTATCTAGCTCCTCGACTAGAAAATCATCTTCATCAGTATAAGGACTTTTTTTCTTTGTTTACATCAATGCCCACTGCTACAACATCTTCTGGCATGGAGTAGGTATTTAATAAATATGAATCAAATCAATGAATCATTTAATAATTTATAAAACATAACTACCATGGCTTATTACTAATGGTAAATATTTTTTAAACCATGCCTTATTACAAAATGATTAAATTCTTAACAGATCAGTAATGCTAAAAAATAGAGAAAAAAAATAAATCTAACACATAATCCTCATATCACAAACAGAAAACTGAGTGCCAAAGACAGTAAATTTAAAAAGTAAGTCAAGGGCTGATTCTGGTCTTCTGCCTCATTCATTTCTGTTTCCTGTGATAACTTGTCTCTATGTCCTAGGCTTTTGTAGCAATGAGAATCCTCCATAAAATGAAAACTGGTGGTTTCATTTTATCTTCCTTTAAATTTATTTCTGTAACATAACTAAATTTCAACTCTTACATTTTTTTATAACAATACATTTAAAAAGTAGCATATACAACAAACCTCTAGACATGCATTTTTTAAAATAATACATGAGAAACTGCCAATAAAGTTGAAGTGCCATTTGTTCCTCTTTCCAGTTCCATTACTCTCTTCCTTTCCAAGGAAGGCAAACCTAGGCTGAATTTGGTGTGTAGCTTCCAGTCTGCTATTTATACTTTTATATCTAAATAGATCCATTTTTTAAAAATCAGCATTTTTCTGTGTGTGTTTAATTACGAGTAGCATAATGTTCATATCTAATTTCTTATCACTCTACATTTCGTTTTCAATATTACATATTTGATATAGAGAGGTAGATAGTACATTTTTACCAATATATACAATTTTCTTATATATCCCTCCATAAGTTAACATCTTCTTTCCATTTATTTCCTTTGGTCAATTCATTTTATCTATTTTATTGTTGTGGCAGCACTGCTGGCTGGATAACCCAAAATTCATTCCAAATCCCTTTTTTCTTTTTCTTGCCTTCACTACAGAGTCTGAGAAAGCAAAATCTTCCTTTTCTCTGGCTTCCTTTGCATCCAGGGAGGCCATGTGACACTCAAGACACTGGCAGCCATCTGTAGAGTAGACTCGGGTCAAGCTTTCACTTCTCTGAGAAACAGGTTAAAGGTACCTGAGCAGCTCTCCCTCATTACTTTTTGAAGACGGGTCTGCTATTTGGAGCACCAGCAGGTGTCTTGATACCACGAGGTAAAAACCAAAACAACAACCAAAAAAACCCAACAATTATGACAAAACAAAACAAAAACTGCCTAGATGCTGGCTTTCAAGTTTTTGAGCTGGTGCAATCAAGCCATCATTTACGTGTGTATAAATGCCTACTAGTCTTCTCCTTGGTAAGAAAATTCAACCTCTACCATTAGTTACATTTCTATATAGTTGCACCATGGCATTTATTTCCATTCCATAATCTTTTTCCTTTATTCCAACAGGTCTCTCTTTTCAACTCTGTCCCATCCTGCTTATGAAAATATATGTTCTACTTTCCATTGTTTCATACCCTCACGAGCAAAATTCCCACCAGGCATATATCTTTAAAGTAAGGGACAAAGGAAATGGTTGCTATTTTTTTTTTTTTGTCTTTTTGCCTTTTCTAGGGCCGCACTCACGGCATATGGAGGTTCCCAGGCTGGCGGTCTAATTGGAGCTGTAGCCGCCGGCCTACACCACAGCCACAGCAACGTGGGATCCAAGCCACATCTGCAGCCTACACCACAGCTCACAGCAATGCCGGATCCTCAACACACTGAGCAAGGCCAGGGATCAAACTTGCAACCTCATGGTTCCTAGTCGGATTCATTAACCACTGAGCCACAACAGGAACTCCAATAGTTGCTATTTTTAATGGACTAGTAATCATGAGCAAAAAAAAGTGAGCAAAACCTGAAGATGATTGATAACTTTGAAAACCATACCTTATTTTTTCAGAAGATACTGAAATACCTTTAAGATTACTCTGTAGTGGTACTTCACCTACAGGGGAAGGAGGTCCAATCTTTATTCAATCATATTTATTCAGACACTGTCAAGTGAGAGACCAAGAGCTAAGAGAGAAGGGAAGAGGCAGTTCTGTGACCTTGCAAGGTGCCAGACATGATACAAATGAACATGCAGGTCCTGGGACTCTGGGGAGATGAAGGCATAGGGCTGCCTGGGACAAACACTGAATGCTTCCCTGCAGATTAACTCCTGAGCTGACATTTCATGATGAGCAGAAAACTAAGAGGCAGACAAGGGCATTCCAGAGAAAAAGAAAGGCCTGAGCCAAAACAAGAAGCACCCAGGCAGTTTTAGGCAAGGGGTCATTATTTATCATGAACAGAGGTAAGAGCCACATTGTAGCATTAGATTGGGGCTGCTCTGGCTGACAAGGGCACAGCCTATTCAGGAAGCCAGGATCCAATTCTATAGGCACAAATAAATGAATCTTATGCATTAAGAAATCATCAAATGCCCCCCCCCCGCAAGTTCTTTTAGACGTGTCCAAATAATACAGAAAGAAAAATGTATGTATTTATTCTCTTCAGATACAGAAGAACAGGTTTAATTTCTAAAGTACTGAATACACACTCCAGCTCCAAACGTCTAATTTCTAAATTGTCCTGCCCAGAGCCCAGATGGAATCATCAGAATCACTGTAAGTAATTGTGCCCCTGGCTCCTTTCTCTGCACATGTGATTAACTGGAGGACAGAAGCCTGAGAAATCACCTCCCATCCCCTTTCTTCTGGTTCTTACAGAACAAGTGCTCCATTTCCTGTTTACAAACCCCGGCTTCTTTTCTTTTCCCTCTCTTTTCACAGTGATTATATTCAGAACACATCTGAAAACAAAAGGTTGGGAGAGAATTCCAACAGGTGTAATTAATGTCAAGTGCTCCTGCAAGTGGCATTGCTTTCCCGCTGCCTCCTCCACCTGCTGCCTTTCCTGGCTGCCTGCAGAATGCTGTGTCCATCTGTTGAAAATGTGCATCCAGAATTCATCATTTTACATCCTGAGAGGCACCTGAACCCTCTCGTCCTCTTCTTAAGTGAGCCCTTAGAGAGTCACTTTATAGGCACAATTAGTTAAGTGTTGTGATGCCACGGAGATCCAGGCACACCGGTTCTTCACAGCACTTTCAGTGGCTCAAGGTGATTTGTCATATTTCAGAGAATTGGCACAATAAAGAGGAGAAAAGAGTACCAATTCTGTATTTTGTTATTTTGCTTGTAAGTAGAAACTATGCACTAGAAAATAACATATATACATATGGATATATATATGTAATTCACACACATATATATTTATGCTTGTAGACAAGCACTTCTTGTCATCATGTTTAACATGGGTGATAATATACTGGCCACAGGAAACCTCTGTGCTCCACACAGGCCTTTAGGTGGAAGTGAAAAGCCATAGTTAAGGTTCTCTCAGCACTTTTTCTGACCATGCTGGCTTCAAACATTAATGAGGACATTAAAAGCTGAAATTACTGATAGGACAAGGCAACAACAACAAAAAATAAAACAGTAGTACAATAAAAAGAGTGTAACTTTCTAATTTTTTAGGTACAGAAATGGTGTTTGCCCTCACCCATAGTGTTTAGCGAATTACTAAGCTGGCTCCCCAGTGATATCATCTAAGTGTCACAAAGATAAGAATCAGAGAAACAAGTTATATTCATAACTAATGCTAACGTAATGTGGTTGATCCCTTGAAGAGTATTTGCTTTCAGAGTTTAAGGATCAGCAGATTAAGGATCCAGCTTTGTCACTGCAGCAGCTGGGTTGCTACTCTGGTGCAAATTTGAACCCTGGTCAGGGAACTTCCACATGCTGTGGGCATGCCCCCTCCCAATAAAAAAAGAAAAGGAAAAAAAAAAGGAAGAGTATTTGTTACCTCAAAGAAAAGTTCAGAATTCCAATGGCTTAAAATATACACATGAACACACACACACACACAATGTACTTCTGATAATAGGGCTGGAACTAGTAGAGGATATGGATAAGGCCATTATTTGAGGGAAATCATAAGGAAGGTACCCCAGTGCTTCTCAAAATGTATTGCAAAAGTGCTGCCTATTCCACTTACAGAAAGGGCAGCCCTAGCCCTGTGTCTACTTCTAGCTGGACAAATATTTTTGTGGGCTTGGTGAAAGGGAATATAATAGAGATCATCCTACAAAGATCATTCCTAAAAGTCAGTGGATTTTTAAAAATTCCTTCAAACTAGAGGGATTATTATAGTACCTATGTAAACTATGGCCTTAATATTTTAATTGTTAAAAGTATAAAAATAATAATTCTATTTCAGACAGAAAATTTTCATATGATCTAGAACCATGCCTATGGTTTTCACTAAAGTATTACTAGCACCCAGCCAGTGAGCACTTAGAACATAATAGGTGACTGATACACAGTTGCTGAGTAGGAAATACCCTTCTGTGGTAGGCATTACTATCATCCTTTTAAAGATGATGATCTTAGGTTCAAAGTTAAGTGACATGCTCAACTTTGTTTAGTGTTTTTGCTACAGAAACAATGAACTGTTCTATCTTGCTTCTCTGACATCACTAGCTATTCTTGATAGTTCTTAAGAAAATCCACCGTCTATTAACTCTCCTGTTTAGAGAGCTCAAACAGTCTCAGCTTCAATAAAGTAACAAACTACTGACCACAAAGTGTATCCTGGCATTGTGCTACCTGCTGATGGATTATAAAGATAACTCCTTGGCCTTGTGAAGCATCCAATACGTATGTAGAAAAAGCATATGAAAATGTACCTTTGCAGGAAAGCAACTTACCATGTTAAATACTTGCAATTATCTCCTACAATTTTTTTTATTAAAGTATAGATTTATAGTGTTGTGCCAAATTATGCTGTACCCCATAGCGACACAGTCATACACACACACACACACACACACACATATATATGTATATATATATATATTTTTTTTTACTTTTTATTTTTTGTCTTTTTAGGACCACACACTCGACATATGGAGGTTCCCAAGCTAGGGGTTGAATCAGAGCTGTAGCCGCCAGCCTACCCCACAGCCACAGCAATGCCAGATCCGAGCCTACACCACAGCTCACAGCAATGCTGGATTCTTAACGTATTGAACGAAGGCAGTAATCAAACCTGCGTCCTCATAGATACTAATCAGATTCGTTTCTACTGAGCCATGATGGGAACTCCTACATTCCTTTTTTTTATGATTTTTTTTCCATTATAGCTGTTTTACAGTGTTCTGTCAATTTTCTACTGTACAGCAAAGTGACCCAGTCACACATACATACACACTTTCTTTTTTCTCACATTATCATGCTCCACCATAAGTGACTAGATATAGTTCCCAATGCTATACAGCAGGATCTCATTGCTTATCCATTCCAAAGGCAATAATGTGCATCTATTAACCTCAAATTCCCAATCCATCCCACTCCCTCCTCCTCTCCCTTGGCAACTACATGTCTGTTCTCCAAGTCCATGAGTTTCTTTTCTGTGGAAAGGTTCATTTGTACCATATATTAGATTCCAGATATAAGTGATATTATATGGTATTTGCCTTTCTCTTTCTGACTTACTTCACTTAGGATGAGAGTCTCTAGTTCCACCCATGTTGCTGGAAATGGCATTATTTTGCTCTTTTTTTTGGCTGAGTAGTATTCCATTGCATTTATATACCACATCTTTTTAATAAAATCATCTGTCAATGGACATTTAGGTTGTTTCCATGTCTTGGCTTTTGTGAATAATGCTGCAGTGAATATACATGTGCATGTGTCTTTTTCAAGGAAGGTTTTTTCCAGATAGATGCCCAAGAGTGGGATTGCTGGGTCATATGGTAATTCTATACTTAGTTTTCTAAGGTACCTCCATACTATTTTCCATAGTGGTTGTACCAATTGACATTCCCACCAACAGTTAGGAGTGTTCCCTTTTCTCCACACCCTCTCAAGGATTTGTTATTTGTAGATTTACTAATGATGGCCATTCTGACTTGTGTGAGGTGGTACTTCACAGTAATTTCGATTTGCATTTCTCTAATAATTAGTGATGTTGAGAATTTTTTCATGTGCTTGTTGGCCATCTGTATATCTTCTTTGGAGAAATGTCTGTTCAGGTCTTTTGCCCATTTTTCAATTGGGTTGTTGGTTTTTTTTGCTGTTGCATTATGTAAGTTGTTGGTATATTTTAGAGATTAAGCCCTTGTCAGCTGCATCGTTTACTATTTTCTCCCATTCTATAAGATGTCCTTTTTTTATGGTTTCCTTTGCTGTGCAAAAGCTTGCCAGTTTGATTAGGTCCCATTGCATTCTTTTTATTTTAATATTATTTTTCATCATGGTCTATCTCAGGATATTAGATGTAGTTCCCTGTGCCATACAGTAGGACCTCGGTGCTTATCCATTCTAAATGTAATAGTTTGCAACTAACAGCCTCAAACTCCCCATCCATCCAACTCCCCTCCCTCCACCTTGGTAACCACAAGTCCATTCTCTATGTCTGTGAATCTGTTTCTGTTTTATATATACAGGTTCATTTGTTCCATATTTTAGATTCCACAGTGATATCACATCATATTTGTCTTTCTCTTTCTGGTTTACTTCACTTAGTATGAGAATTTCTAGCTGCATCCATATTGTTGTAAATGTTACTATTTCCTTCTTTTTTATGGCTGAGTAATATTCCATCATATATATATATATATATATCTCACATCTTCTTAATCCATTTATCTGTCTATGGACATTTAGGTTGTTTCCATGTTTACTACACATTGCCTAGTCTCCTTCCTCAATCTAATAAGGGGAAAACTTGGTTAGAATTAAAGTTTTTTTTTTTTTCTGGAGTGGGGATGACTAGGTAAATATGGAAGAGAAAGTAGAAGACTAGTCAGAAGAAGGTAAGCAACTGAGTTTCAGGTCAGAAAGCAGAGCATTCCCCTGCATTCCCAGGACTCTCCCAGTCAGAGTTCCCTGGGTCATTAACCAAAGAGAAGCCTACTGAAATTGCCATCAATGTCCTGAAAATTCTAGCCTCCCATAAGACCTGGAATTGTTCCCACTGATACTGAAGTTTTTAGGGACCAAAACCATAGCCAAGGAATCAGGAAGGGAGTGGTTTAAACTTACCTGGGCTTACACAGTCTTGCCTGAACTCACTGAATTAATTTCCCAATAATGTGTGCTAACATATTAAGCATTTTAGCATTTAAGAATGTTTCAAGCTCCTCTAATCAATTAGAGTCTGTTTTAAGGTATACAAGACAAAATTTAAGAACGGATTCAATGAAAGATGCCAAAACAAATTATCATGCAAATGGAAGGGAGGAAGAGCTCACACATGATTGGAGAAAAGAGGAAATGAGTCACAGGACAAAACGGCACTTGAAATTTGCCTCAAAATCTAGATAATATTCTGGTATTATGGAATGGAGGGGGAAATTCCACACAAGCAACAAAATGGACAAAGGCACCAATGGAGCTATTGTGAGGGACTGTGGAAATTAAGCTGTACTTTAGTTTTACTAGATCACAGGATATGAGCAGGGAATGAAGCATGTAGTAGTTTGAAAGAATGAATACCAATTACTGGCAATCTTGAATATTGTAATAAAGACTATGAGCAAAATGTTGGCAGAACTGGGAGACAAAAGAGAGTTTTGACCTTGGAGTAAGTAGGCTTAGGGCAGTATAAGTGTAATGACTCCCATGCCTAAATTTTGAGTTCTCTCAATCAAATTAGATCTCTAAATACTGTAAGATTTCTAGCCTTGCATTTCACTGTAAACTAAAACTCCCCTCTTACTGAAAAACTTGTTCTCAGCTTCTTGACAACCAAGTCCAAGTTATCAGAGTCCAGCTCTGATTTTCGGTATCCTGGACTGTCTCAGGACATTTCTGGATTCAAGGTAATGAGGATAGAACTGAAAAGGATCTCTCATCAGCATATTCCAGTGGCAAGGGGTGGATAGATTGCTCATAAAAAGACCATAGGTACCATCAAAACGCTCCAAGCCCTGAGAGATGTGGAAGCTAAAGACAGATATTCTGCATAAAAGGAAGACTAGCAGAGAAAACAGGGACTCCGTAATAATAAACAAGAAAACCCAGTGGGAAAAAGTAGTTACCTGGACAGTACGTTTAATCAAGGGCTTAAAATCAGACAAAAAGATAAGAGACTGGTGACAGGTACAAGGTGAGAACATGAGCAAAGGAATAAAACAGGAGCCCAGATAATAGGATCCGGAAACACATTTTGTGCCTGTTAGGTAAGAAATGGCTGCAGGGCTCATTTAGTTTTCCAGGTGGGCTGGCCTGGTTCCAGGAACAGGAGTGGAGCTGAGCTTCCAGAGGCAGTAAGGAGAACCAGACTGATATGGGATGAATGTGGGGGCAGGGAAGTGGCTGGGCAACACTCCAAATCCATTTGACATTTTCACTGAAGAGTTATTTTTCAAATCTTTAATCATTTCGGGAACTTTTTCTACACGCCCTTTCTACATCCCCCATGTCCTTTCTGTAATGAAATGAGGAAACTGAGATATGATATAGAGATGAGAGGGAACTTGTCTTTATAGCAGAGACCACGTTTAAGTAAAGTTTCTCTCCATCTGAGCTGCGATGACCAGATTTACATTAAAGCCGTCAGGCCATTCAGACAGGCTTACAAAGCAATCCAATGTTGCTGACACTGGAAATTGATACTAATTAAATCTGACGAAACTAGAGGAGGTTCAAGAAAAGGCAAGAGAAGGATCAAGGGATAAATGGACAGCTGTGTAAGAATGATGAAATGCTGACTTACGTACTAAATTCTTGGATACTAGAACAAAGAAGGTAAAACTTGAAGGCAGAGATGGTTTTCAAATAAATAAAAGAAAGCAAAATTGATGTAGGTAATTTCTACTTCATACCACAATGCATTCTTGGAAATCACACCATAAAACAGCTTGTATTTTCCCCTAGGAGTAATTTTGTAATTGGAAATTGTGTTCCTGAACAAGGATTTGTTTTTCAAATAAATCAGAGATATGATCCACAATATGCTATAAAGGCAAAGACAGAACAATGTTAGGCCTGTATAATAATTTAAAATATCATCATTATATTCCTAGTCCTATCAAATGGGCATAAAGGAACATGTTGATTATACAATGGGCCCAAATGTACTATAAAACTGTACACATCACACGTAATATTACAACTTTGCTGCCTCATAAACTGACCTATCTAAAAATGAACACAAGACTAGCTATAATAAATGTAATTTAAATATTTAATCAACAATATTGAGTGCTGTCTTAGAATTCAGATGGAATATTCTGGAAAGCTAGTATTGATATTGGAATTTGAACACTGGCATAATGGAAGGTCCCTTGAATACCTGCTTTCCTTTTTTTTTTTTTTTTTTTACTTTTCATTCCTATCTATCTGTCTATCTATCTATCTATATTTCTATCATCAATCTAACTACTTTACTATGTAGCTGGTTCTACTCTAAGCATTTTACAAGTACTAACTTATTTATCTTCATAGCAGTGTAATATTGGTGCAATTATTACACGTTATAACTGAGAAGTGAGACAACTTGTTTAAAGTCACACAGCTGATAAGGGATAAAGCCAGGATTTGAAACCAGGATCAAACTACTATTCTGAGCTACCCCTCCAGTCAATGGCTTTTTCTCTCCAAACTTCCCTGTAACAAATATAAACTTTCCAACATCTGAGCTGTGTTCAAAGGTGGGTTCTTTCTTTTTTCTTGTTCCTTTTTTTTTGTGTGTCTTTTTAGGGCTGCACCTGCAGTATATGGAAGCTCCCAGGTTAGGGATCAAATCAGATCTGTAGTGCCAGCCTAAACCATGGCCACAGCAAATGGGATCCAAGCTGGGTCTGCGGCCTACACCACAGCTCGTGGCAACACCGGATCCTTAACCCACTGAGCAAGGCCAGTGATTGAACCTGCATCCTCGTGGATACTAGTCAGATTCATTTCCCCTGAGCCACAATGGGAACTCCATAAGGTGGGCTCTTTCAGTCAATCACTTCAACTTTTCTTGTAAGGACTTAAAGGGAAGAATTTTACCTTTGGTTGTCTAGCTCACTTTTCTCCTTTTATTTCCTCACTCCATATTAAACATTACCTAGAAGATATAAGCGGGTCACAAAAAGGCAACCTAAAGACTGTGTCTAGTCAAGGGTTATTTTTTTACAGTGATTTTTATTTTTTCCATTATAGTTGGTTTACAGTGCTGTCAATTTTCTACTGACAGCAAAGTTTTCTCACATTATCCTCCAACATGTTCCATCACAAGTGATTAGATATAGTTCCTTTTGTAAGGGCTTGATTATGATTTCCACGCCTTCAGCCCTGAGGTGGATAGCACTACCCTAAGCATATGCACTTCAGGGTTCTGACGTTGGTCAAATCATTATTTTTCCTCCAGGGGTATAACATCTTTCTGAATGAAGCAAAGGCCACCCACCACCACAAGCTTCAATCAACAATGAAATAACACCGATCCAATATATGTAATGCATGGTTAAACTCCAAATTTGTCAGCAGCAATGAAAAAATGAGAAATGGTAAAAATTGAAACTCCCCAATATTACGCCAGTTAACTACAGTCTTAGAGCACTTATAAGCCTGAGACGGTAGAAACTAAAACTCTACGTAAGGTTAAAAAGGACTCAAGAGAAAACAAACATTGATTCTAAATAGCTCCACAAGGAAAGATAGGGAAATGGGAAAAATCCGACTTTGAAATGATGGTCACGTGTGCCCTCCCAAAATTCATTAATGCTTGCATTAAAGACTTTCTTCACACACCATTTCTAAATTCTAGACTATAAGGATGCCTGGGACTCCATATGAAACATAGCAAGACACCAACGTATGTTCCAAAACATTCAAAGGGAAAACCATGTACTCCATGTAAATAAGATTTTAAAAATAAATGCTAAATTTTTGGTCAGTGTGATACTGTTAGAGGTTTTTGATCAGATAAATTAAATAAGATGTTTACTTTCTAGTTGTCTTAAGATTATTATAAAATGGTTATTTTCATATAAAAATGTTACTTTTTTAACATCCAGTAGAAAAAGAGATAAAATAACAATATGAACATCCAAGCTCTTTGATGAAGAGATTAAAGTATTATTTTAAAAGTCTTTTCCTGTCTTATTAAAGTGCTGATTTTAATAAAGCTCCTTCCTACTGGCATACTTCAAATATTATTTTAATATCTGATTATATATCCTTAAAATAATTGACTCTCTAGTCACAAACAGTTTTGGAGTAATGGTAGTCAAATTATGTTTTGCTAAGTTACATACACACTTTGTGTGTGTGTGTGTGTGTGTGTGTGTGTGTGTGTGTGTGTTCATGTGTGTATCCAAAACCAGGATCTAAGCTACTACTCTACGCAACTTCTCTGGATAGTTGCTTTTTTTCTTAAAACTTCCCTGTAACAAGTATAAGGAAGCACTTCAATGACATTTGAGTTGTGTTTAAATACACATACACATATACATATAGGTATCATATGTACACATGTGCATATTAGGTATAATACAGCTCTGTGATTATATATACTTATCAAATATATAGTATACATATATAATATAGTGATTGAATACTGAGAAATTATATTACCATAAATAATATTAATTAGCTAATTTCTGAAAAACAGGTCAAATTTCTTTTTTTTCCTACTTTTTCAGCCTCACCCACATCATATGGAAGTTCCCAGGTGAGGGATCGAGTCAGAGCCAGAGCTGTGACCTACAGCATGGCTGCAGCAACGCTGAATCTTTAACCGGAACCTCCACAGAGACAGAGTGGATCATTAACCCACTGCACCACAGCAGGAATTCCTTAAATTTCTAATTAACAAGAAAAAAAGCTATACTGGGTCTGACTGTGAATTTCATTATACATACATGTAAACACATGCACAATAAATATGTATAGACATCTTGTTTTTATTAGAAAAGTAATTAAACCTCTCATTTTAACATAGGAGTATAACTCACTGAATAAGGACAAAAAGATCATAGCTCCTGGAGTAACCAATTAAAGGCAAAGTTTTTTTTTTATTTTTAGTTTGTATCCTGTGTGGTAATGCACAGTCTAAAACATCCTGTCCCCGAGACAGAATTCAATTATAAGGATTGGGATTCTTTGAATGGGTTCCTTCCATTTTCTTCTACATAACTTATAAGATTATAAATCTAATCATTCTTTTAGCAAGATCATTCCTATTATTTTGTATTGACTACCAATTTAAAATTAAATCCCAACCTATCTTGAAACCCCTGCTTCCTTTGTATCTCTCTGAAGACTCTATATTTCTATTTCCATTTAACAGAACAGTTATGACTTACAAAATTTTAACGTAAATTAGGCTGATGATCCGACAAGCACTGAATGTTTGAGTATGTACTCCAATGGGGTCCCTAACTTAGTGTAAAGGTTTAAGAACCAGTTTCTTCATGGACAATGGTTCTTGTAGAAATTTTATGTCAGGATTGTGCAGGGTTCATTCTCATATATGCATGTATGCATATGTGTAGAGAGCATGGAATGGGATGGGACAGCACAGAATTCTGTGTGGTAAGGATGGGCAAAGGATGGTTTGCAGTCACATTCATGTTCCCTGATATTTTGATTGGTGTACAGCTTGTGAAGTATCATTTCAATCTTTAACTATAAAAGTTCAATACTAACACAATATTTAACACAATAATTAGTTATTAACACAATAATATAAGAAGGTGAAGAAAGTGGGAAAAGCTTTAAAAATGAGTCACCTGCTCCTTACCTATTATCAGAGAAAAGAAATTATATCATCCCACAAATGGTAAGTAGAAGAGGTTAGTCTGGATTCAAACCAACATCTCTCCAAAACAATCTCAGTTGTAAAAGTAAAATGGTTTTCACAAGGCACCTAATATTATGAATATTCTTGCAAGTAAATATAGCCCTAGCACCAACATAATAAGAATTCTATTAAGGATTTGCATTTGTATATGCCTACAGACATAAAATGTTCAGAAAGGGAGTAGACCAGAACAGAAACTGCATTATGCTGAAAAATACCAATAATACTATGCTGGCAAGTGGGCTTTGATTGCTCACATTTCTTCTAAAGTGTTTTTCTACCCCACGAGCACGTGAGCTTTAAACAAGTTTGATTACAGCTGCAAAAGTATTTAACGAATCAAGAATAATAGTAGTACACGACAAGGAAGGCTTTATGTACAGTTTTAAGACTTATTTTGTTGTTGTTGTAGAAAATGGGACACAGGAGGGAACTCAGTGCATTCACGGCACTATGTTTTTTCTTCTGCTTTGTCTTCTTTACTAGAATGTCACTTCCAGATTTATAGTTGCCCATGCAAGATTCTGATTGCCAAGAGCAATGGCTACAATTGCAGGCTACAGAACTGAACAAAGGAAAAGACATACAAGCTCATCTCCAGCTTTGCATTGGTCATTGTACGTGTGTCTAATACCACCAGGGCAGTGTTTGGAAAAGATAGTTGAGCTAGGTTATGCTATTCACAACTATTTCTTTTTTCTTTTTAGAAATATGAACTAGAGTTCAAGGCATATTTCTCTCTGCCTTGACTCCAAACGACCTTGACATTATTATCTATGGTGGCAATTCCTGAAAAGAATAACAAAGGGCTAGAGTAACCCACACTCTCCTCCATTTATCAGAGAAGTACATTGTTAGAGGACTCACTCACGAGAAAGAGAATCTAAGGAATATTCATGCACGAAAAGAGTCCAGCCCCAGAGTCCCCTCACAGATGGTGATACATAAACCTTCACCAGTGAGGACTGGGATGCTGACTGGACCTAATAAATACACAGGGCAACTGCCTGTGCTCCAGGCATTGGAGCAGGGGAGGGCACAGGAAAGGGTCAGGATTGGGAGAAGAGCTATTCAAATGGCTACCTTAGGATGACCTTGGAGCTTTAATCATTTCAAAAATGGGTCACACCTGAGGCAGGGCCTCTATACGTGCCCACCAGATCAAGCTAAGCACCCCAAAGAAGGGACTCTCTGGATAGAAAGTCAGAGCCTCTTAGAAAAGTCTGCCTAGTAATGCAGACACTTCTGAGTGCTTCAGGAAAAAGGAACAGAGAAAACCTGGAAGAGAAGAAGTCCCCTCACAAGGTGAGTGACAACAGCAAGGGCTAGTCCAGCACATCTACAGTGGCAGGGAGGCAGAAGAGACCAACAGCCGCATGCCCAGTAGATTTCCCTCAGAGACTGCAAAGTGATGGCCTTATGCCAGTCATAGCTCACAGGTATCTTAACTTCACCTGCTCTATGGCGTGATGGAATTAGAGAGTGGAGCTTTGGGGAGGTAATTAGGCCATGAATATGGAGCCCTCATGAATAATGTTAGTGCCCTTTTAAAAAAAAGAGGACAGAAAGTTCCCTGGCCTCTTCCTCTGTGTGAGCACGAAGATGACCATGCGTAACCTTGGCAAAAGGGGTTCTCCAAGATGCCAAATCAGCCAGTACCTTCATCATGAATTTCCCAGCCTCCAGAACTGTGAGAAATAAACCATATTGTTTATATGCCACCTGAGATATGATAACATGTCTCTTGAGGAAAACAAAATTCTTATTTCGCTCCTCACTGTAGTCATTTGAGACCTGAGCTAGACAGTGAGTTAGCAAGTATTTTCATAGTTCTATTAATATATTTCTGCTCTCTTCATGATGCTAACAGGTTTAAGAAACACAAAACCCAGTTTGAAGTGAAGAATCTATTTCTTCATTTAGAAAAGAGTATGAATATACCTATTTAGCAATCACAACAGAAACTGAAGGAATATCATATTCGAGGACACATGAGTAATTGTTTTTACAACAACAACTTTCTAAAAATAAGCATGTCAAATGAGTAGGGTGGTTTAGGAGTGCAAGCTTTTCTGGGGTAGGTCTCAAAGAAAATGCCTCATTAATGTAAGCCACATACTCAAGAATAATAGCCAACAATTGTCAAGGATATTACTGGCCATTTGGAATGTCTTTTCTCATTTGTAACCATTTCTTTCCCTTGGCTTTATGAAGCATAGGCATTTATCCATTTGCTCCACAAATATATACTGATGCACAGATTACACAACAAGCACGATGGTTAGTTCTGAGGATAAGGCAAAAATTTGCCGCACATCACTATTTTTAAGAAGCTTATATTCAAGTCAAATAAATATATGAGGAAATATATAATACCAGCCAGTGGTAAGTGCTTTAAAGAAAACTAAAATAAGGTAAGCAATATAGGCTAAAGGAATACAGAGTGCTATGATAGACACGGTGGTTTGACAAAGCCAAAAGGAGAAGATATATGAGTAGAGAAAAGAGTGAAAGTTAAGGTCTAGGGTAAGAACATTCTAGTCAAAATGATTAACAACTAGAAAGTTTCATGAAAAGAATGGCCAAGTGACTGGACTGGAGTGAGTGACAAGGAATGATAAGAAGTGAGATCAGAAGACCAAGTCTTCTAGGATCTTGCAGGCTACAGAGAAGAGTTATGCATAATTAGAAGCCACCACTAAATGCATGACATGAGCCAACTGTATTTCTAAGTGATCACTCATTCTACACTGTGGAAGACAGGCAATAGAAAGAGAGCCTGGAAACAATGGCTTATAGCAGAAATGCAGGAGGAAAACAATGAGAGTGGCTTGCACCAAGTGCTGTGCATAAAGAAAGCAGCAGCTGGATCTGGGAAATATTTTGAGGCCAGTAGGATATGTTGATCGATAGACAAAGGGAGTTTAGAGTTGTCACCAAATAAATCTGTGCAATGTAATATGTTACTTGATTTTCTGTTAGTATTCATTTATTTCCTGCTGGAACACAGTACAAAGTTGGAGATGGCATTGGGGCAGGAGCTGGTGGGCAAACGGAGACCTAAGAAAGCTTTAAAAGCCGTAAGAAAAATATGAATTTAATCTAATTTCAATGGATCCATTATTTAAATTTGGCATGTCATGTCATATCAGCTGGTTGAAAGGTAAAGGCCTCTCAACAGAGAAGGGAACTACTTGAAACAACTTTCAATCCAATTTGAGGAAGTTTAAGTCTAAACATCAAAGAGACTCGGATATTAACAACAAAAGGGCACTGAAGGTCAGGGAGCGACAGCTCCATGTAGAGAGAAGTACCAGAGCAGATACTGCTGTTCCCAGGGCATCCTGTTCCCTGGAGCTGCCCACAGTTTCATGGGGACCAGGACAACGGATGGCACAGTGCATGGTTTCAGATCTGGTAAACCCGTTTATTTTTCTAACGACTTGCAAATTATGTTTCTCCCTACAAAAGCTCTCTTTCATCTTCCCCGGTCACAGGTACAGCAGTCTTCAAAACGGCCAGAGAATATCTTTGTGCACTGCCCAGTTTTTCAGCTATTGCGAATCTGAGACCCCAAAAACCTCCCTTCTTTCTGCCTTTTCAGGGTCAGAAGTTTGGGAAAGCAATAGCTATGAGTAAGGGAAGACAGACCAGAAAATATCCGTTCTACTCTTAAAATATTACCAGTATCATGACATGCTGTTCTCTGCAAGTACTGTCTCTATATTTTCCTTCTCTAAGATGGTTAGGTCAGTCCAACCTAACCATAGGGCATCATCCCCACATTGAAAATTTTAAATGACTAGACTTTCAGGGGAAAAAAAAAATCATATAATAAAAACACTAGGGTTCAATATAAAGAAGAAATTTAATTATTTTCTTTTCTTTTCTTTTCTTTTCTTTTTTCTTTTCTTTTTTTTTTTGAGTTTTAGGGCCACACTTGTAGCATATGGCAGTTCCCAGGCTAGGGGGTTTGAATCAGACCTGCAAGTACTTGTTTATCTTTAAGTTGAGTATTGGTGAAGTTTGTTTGCTTGTTTGTTTGTTTGTTTGTTTTGGCTGTGCCCGTGGCATGTGGAAGTTTCAAATCCAGGGATGGAACTCATGCTACAGCAGCAACCCAAGCTGATGCAGTGACAATGGCAGATCCCAGTGTACCACAAGGGAACTCCTGTAGTATTTTAAATAACACTTTTATATGGGCTTATAATATTTTTGAATAGTATGCTGTGCTTCCAAGGCCAAATTGGACCCCATGTTTTATGTATTAAAAAATAAAAAGTTGCTTTTAAATAGAGACTTGGCAGTAGAATCATAGAACTCTTCAGCTGAATTCATTTTTGTTTTTTCTGCAAGGACCTAGACATGGTATTTTCATCTTGTCAGTGAAACACTGATACATGCTGAATCAGATTTGAGGTGTAGTCTTTTCTTTTTCCTAATTCAACTTCTAACTTGGGTGAAATTTTGTTTACTCACAGGAAAGTCTAAGAATAGGATGGGTCAGAATAGGAATGAAGAAGGAACAAAGGAGGAGGAGATATTTCTAGGTTTAAATTCATCATCCTCCAGAATAATTATTGTTCCTCACGAAAGAAGAACCAAATAGTGGTTCTCCCTTCCTTCCTTCAAATGAGGCATCCAAGTATATTTAAAGAAATGCAGGAGTTCTCTGGTGGCTCAGGTAGTTAAGGATCTGGTGTTATCATTGCTGTGGCATGAGTTTGATCCCTAACCCAGGAACTGGGAACTTCCACATGCCTAGTGTGAGGCAAAAGAAAGAAAGAAAGAAATACAGTAATTTATATTTACTTATAATCAAGTAATCAAGTTTATGAATGAAATAATGCTTTTAAGTACACAAGTTTAAATTTAACCCCACAGTCATTTTAAAAGGATAACACGATTGCATAGTTGGTGTTTGGTAGCTTTCATCTGTACCCTTTACCTACTTATTCAGTAATGAAGAATTTCAAAGAGTGAATGGCATCTCATGCAAAATGCTCCACATATTTTAAGCTCTGAGCAATCGAGCATGACAGTTGAAGTAGATTGAGTATATTATGAACAGAGTTTAGTGTAACAATCAAATAAATTGCATTCATGATATCCATAATCATTAGTCTGTGGCATGACAATTAGCTGCAAATGATAAACAGTTCTCATTAATTAATATGATCAGTTCTGCATTTACAAAGCCATACAAAGTTTCTGACTTTTCTTTTTTTTTAATTCTTCAGTATCTCCTTGAGATTCAGCTATATCTTTTCTACACCACAACTACAAATATGTCATAACAATGAATATCTGCTTTAATACACTGATTGAATTAATATTAATGCCTTGAATCAGTTCTATGTCCACCTCTACCCTCTCTTCTCTTTTCTTCCCCACTCCCATTCCCTCTGTTCACCTGTGCTTTTCCCCCTGCAGTACACCCCCAGATCAGAGATCACAGGTTTCAGATCAGATTTCCCCAATTACTCTTACTGCTTCTAAGTTACTTCACTGGGGAAATTCTTAATGCATTCTCCTACTCCCTGTTCCATAGCCAGAAAGTTCACCTCCTGGGTACCAAAGGGCTCAAATGTAGAGGTGGAAGGGGAGAAAAAGGCATGGCAGTGTGATACCCTATAAAGAACAAAGCCAGAGCAAGGCCAAGGAGACTTTCGACTCATCATGTATGAGCTGCAGTGGACAGGGAAAGAGAATGGATGAAGGCATGTAAAGAGCTCTTAAACTTGTAACTGTGGTTCTCTGGCTATGGCTAAGAGAAGTGGACAATGCCAGACATATGCTCTTAAATTCTTAAGAGTGTCTTGCATTAAGGCTTTCTGCAACAGGAGTTCCTGTTGTGGTGCAGCGGAAACAAATCCAACTAGTATCTATGAGGATGTGGGTTTGATCCCTGGTCTCTCTCAGTGGCTTGAGGATCCACTGTTGCCATGAGCTGTGGTGTAGGTCACAGACATGGCTCGGATCCTGCATTGCTATGGCTGTGGCATAGGATGGCAGCTATAGCTCTGATCTGACCCCTACCCTGTGAACTTCCATACGCTGCAGGTGTGACCCTAAAAAGCAAAAAAAAAAAAAAAAAAAAAAAAAAAAAAGCTTCCTGTAACATAGGCTCCAAATAATATTCTACTGGTGTATAGAGGGAGGAAGGACAAGAAACACGAAAGAGTATTCGAGAGGAATGAACTCAGTTTTATCCAAAAACATTTGAACTGCCATTCTCCCTCTCCCCACGTGAAATTTCTTTTCATGTAAATTGGTTTCTCATAGATAAATGTATACATATGTTTAGTTCAAGCTTGAAGGGTTCATATTCAGGTTAAGAAAAAGTCCAAGTATTGTATAAATCTTGGTGTATATTAGTTATAACATGTGTCCTAGATTAGAGCTCTGATCTGGAAGAAAAAGAAGTAGAATAATGAAGTATGCAGTCATTTCCCTTTTTCACATCAATTGGGGCACTGATCACAAAAAGTACTGGGGTCCAGGTGAAGGTGATTCTCAAGGTCTGAGACTCCATCCTGTTCCTGAGCATAGGAAAACAAGCTTTGAGGGACAAGGTATTCAACAGCTTAGTAGAGACTCCAGCATGAAGTCTTCTTTCCTAGGTCTAATAACATCTCCATTCTGCAGTGTTGGCACCTGAATGATCATTTCCCGGTAGGGAGGGGCTAGCAATCAATGACTTTCATTGATGCCACCACTTTCCCTTTGATATCAGAACACAAGTACAGCTGGCTTAAAATTGTACAGCTCAGTGAACATGAAGCAGGGGGGAGAAAATTGAAGGGAGGAAGGATAAACTGGGAGGATGAGATTAACATACACACACTACTATATATAAACTAGACAACTAACAAGGACCTAGCACACAGGGGAGGTCTATTCAATGTTCTGTAATAACCTATATGGGGAAAAAGAATGGATATATGTATACGTGTAACTCATTCACTTTGCTATAAACCTGAAGCTAACACACCAGTGTAAATCAACTGTACTCCAATATTTTTTTTAAAAAAAAGGAAGCCAACATAGAAATTTCTTAGGAATCTAAACATTTTGGTAGGTGATTACAGAATTTACAGGTTTTACTCTATCATAGTTAGCTTGTCCTTGAGAGCTAACAGCACTTCAGCAGGCTGTCCCCAATTACAGTTTTTTTTTTCTTTGCACAGTACAATCAATGACAAAATCATCAGATGTAACTGACATAGTTAATTTTTTAGGACAAATGATCTGAAAATAGTGAAAAAACTTCAAGTTCCTAAAGGGAAACTTGTAAAATTTCCACAGTGATAATTTCATTAACACAGTGAGAGTTTTGAGGTTCCCTGTAAAATTAGATTTAAAAATTAAAGCATGAATTTCATTTAAAGCACATCTACCTCAACATGCACAGTACAGTGAAGTATTTCCAACAAATATATTTTGATAGTACCTTACACAGTCAACATTTAAGGGAAAAACAGACAAATACAATTTCAGGGAAAGTAGTGATGTATGCCTCTGAAATTATAAGAGTTCCTTCTTAAAATCATTACTACTTAAGTGTAAGTTCTTTAATTCCAAGAGATATACTTTACTTTTCTCTACTCATCAACGAAATTCCTCATTAACCTACAAGAACACAGCAATGCTGCTGTGCAGCTGACAACCCTCCCTTTTATTATGCAAATAAGACTATACAGGTGGTTACAGATTTTGAAATAACTGTTACTAATAATATATTATTCTCCAATGCCATAATAAAAATCGAATGAACTTGATACCGACATAAGGAAAATTTGCAGTTTAAAGAAATGACATGGTATCCAAAACAGATGTTATCATAAATTAGTCTAATAATTTAAAGGTGAAATTGTGCTGAAGGTTCAGTCATCCATAATGGATTTCTTTATAGCTTACCCAATAGGAATCAGGGTTAAACATTCTAACTATGGTTTAATCTCATTTGAATTCTATGTGATTAAAAGTTTCAGACTGATATAACTGATTAATTATCTCAGAAATTCAATTGTTGTGTAGATATTGTTCTCACATGGTGAGACTACTATAGTTCTCACATGGCAGCACATGTCACAAAAGTCTTACTGGCTGAAACAAGAGGGAGAAAAGGAAGGAAGTGAGTCATACACATAAAAACAGGATGCGCCAAGCTGTGGTGGTGGTTGTGCCATTTCCAAGCCGACCTCAGAGGTAAAGGCAGATCTGTGGAAACTGCAGAAACCAAGACTATATACTCATGGTCATGCAATCACTATGGAAGAATTTGGGGTGCCAGGTCTAACACTGAGGGGCCTCAGAGGGCCATTTAGCTTGGGCCTCACCTTCTCAAAGGACCTCGGATTTAGACTCATGTTATCTGTATTTGAATTTTACCACATGGTCACAGTATACTGAAATGATGGAATAAATTGAGGTGTTCATATTAAAATGCTCGTTTCACCATAATTTTCATAAGAATGCTAGACATTCCTTTATTTTCTAATATATCAGAAGTCAAAACAGTGGAAGCAGCTGGAACAATCCTGACCTGAGAGAGGACCTGGCAACCCAGAAACAGAGAACTGCAAACATTGAAAACAAAGTTCTATACTGTGTTAGCTTTAGGACAAGTATCAATACCATTATTAGTAAGTTTAATAATACTGACAAAATAATGCCCTTTGCAGCAACGTGGATGGACCTTTAAATTATCATAGTAATTGAAGTTAGATAGTGAGAGACAAACATCATATGATATTGCTTACATGTGGAATCTAAAAAAAGGATACAAATGAACTTATTTGCAGAATAGAAACAGACTCACAAACTTTGAAAAGCTTATGGTTACCAATGGGGACAGGTCAGGGCAAGGAAGGGGTGACTGGGGCTTGGGATGGCAATGTTCTAAAATTAGGTTGTGATTAGGGTTACACAACTATACGTATAATACAATTCATTGAATTATTTACAAAGATAATAATACTGACCATCAGGGCAGGTGATTTTAGCAAAATAACTGTTTCCTCAAATATAAGCCGTTATTCTGACCCAGAACAAAATAAGTGAGAAAGAAAAAAATAGGAGTTCAATGTGAGTGCTTTTTCATCTTAAACATTAACAACATATTCAATGTAAGAAATACCACTCTTTTATTATTTCTTTATATCTTTGTGCAAATATCAAAAATATGGTTCATAAACCTTGAAGTTTACACACACAAAATTTATATATATATATGTATGTAGGTGATGTGTGATTTGACAGTTTCTAAAATACATCTGACATTGATCTTACCCCTTAAATATCAGGGTGGCAGAAACATAAACATAATAAACCCCTACAAAGTAAAACAAACTTCTATCCAAATCTTGAACTATGACCTAAATTTAAGAGTTCAGTGAAAAAGTTTTGAAGATACAAGGTACCCCAGAAGTTGCTAGTTACTGCACTGTATCTGCATAAACAGCAAGTCAGTGGTGGCTTCATAGTCTCTCTTTATTCAAAAGTAAATTATCTTATTAAACAGGTTTTATGTTTTTCCTCATCAAAGTGTTTGAGACTAAGACTGAGTGGAGTGAGGATAGGCATATGCTTCTTTATTAGGCATCCATAAGAGTGGGACATGGGACAAGCCCACAACAGTAGCCCCAAGGAGGGCTGGTGAGCAAGACTTTGTAACTATGAAGATACGATTCTAGATGACTTTGGTGAGAATGACAGATCGAATCATAAGGCTATATTGGTGGGGGAAAGTGCCGAAAGAACAGAGCTGGAACTCAAGAAGAAAACTGAGGGAGAAGGACAAGGTCTAAAGTCTAACTAGGGATTCAAGTGGGGATTTCATAATCTTAACAGTCTAAGCCACAGGGCCTTCCACTCTGGAAGTGATTTAATTCGAAATCCTACCATGGTTGGGACGAACCAGAATGGAGGTCAGATGATAAGGCAGTTTGATTCAGAAACTGGGAAGAAGGCACCCTATAAGTAAAAGCCTAGAGGAAGGTACAAGTATGGGAAAAGAAGAAAGAGCCAGCCCTTGGTTGCCTTTTTTTTTTTTTTTTAATGCTTCAGGCCCAGCAAATTTTGAAAGAAACTGGAGTTTTCCCATTGGACCACAGAGCAAACTTCAAAGGATCCCTTTGGAATCAATTAGTGTCTTTTATTTATCTAAGAAGTCACTCAAAGATATTTGACAGGTAAATACTTAAATGCAATGATGTCCAATAATGCAGCCCTGGGAAGAGAATGTTTGTTCTTTTGCTATTAAAACACTAAGCATTTGATAAATGTATAAAAATGGTATTATCAGATTGGAGTGTTATGACCTCCGTGATGTATCTCCAAATTACACTTCCAGCTATTCCATTCAGGTACATACCTTGAACAGTGGAATAACCAATGAGTCTAAGTTATATGGTCTAATTTTCAATGAGGTGGACATAACTATTAAGGTCATATTGACTCTTTTCATGGGAAAAGACCAATAGTCAGAGGATACCTACTATGAGTCAGCTACTCCGTATGTTTTCTCTCGAAATATTCCCAACAACCTAAAGCAGTGGGCTTGATTTCCACATTACGAAGTAGAACACCAAGGCTGAGCTTAGAGGCAGAGTCAAGAATTAGGCCCAATACATACCCAAACCAACTGAAATCTGGATTCTGTAAAGATATCTGTACTCCCAGGTTCACTGCAGGATATATATATATATAAATATATGTGTGTGCGTGTGTGTGTGTCTATACATACACACACACACACATACACACACACACACCTATGGTTATATATATATGTACTTTATATATATATATATGTACTTAATATGTGTGTATATAAATATGTATGTATACACACACACACACATATATAATAGCCAAGATGTGGAAATAATTATAATATTTCATTATATTTTATATACACACCACACACATATAATATCCAAAATATAGACACAACCTAAGTCGTCAATGGATGGGTAGATAAAGATGATATATATCACATATATACATTCAACTATAATATATATTCATTATAATATTTCAGCCAAGAGGAAGAATAAAATCCTGTTTGTGAACAACTTGGATGGGCCTTGAGAGCATTATGCCAAGTGAGATAAGCCAGACAGAGAAAAACACTTAAATGCTGTATGATCTCACTTATAGGTGGAGTCTGTAAATTCCAAACTCAGAGAAGCAAAGAGTAGGGCAGATTACCAGTGGCTGGGAGAGGAGGAGGGAATAGGGATATAGTGGTCAAAGGGTACAAACTTCCGTTTATAGGACTAATGGATTCTGCGGATCTAAGTAGAGCATAATGATTATAGCTATTAATACACTGAGAGCCTATCTTAAACGTTTTCACTAACAAAAAAAATGGTAACTGTGTGACAGGATGGAAATTTTAGTTATCATTATGGTGGTAATCATTTTGCCATATATAAATGTATCAAATCTGCACCTTAAACTTATATGATGTTATACATCAATGATATCTCTGTAAAGCTGGGGGGAAAATAGTTGAGCCCAAACTACCAAAGCATGTCCCCTTCCACAAGAGAACAAAGAAAGAATCACCTCCAGAGGAATACAAGGATTTTTAAAGATGGTTTTATCATATTTTTGCATCAACATTTTTCTTGAAGGACTCAAATAACAATGCCGGTTACAAGAAATACCTTTTAAAGCACACTTTTCACTATTTAGGGTGAAAACAAGCCATACATATCTGTTCCAATTTATATGTACTTGAGGTAAGAATAGCAGGCATAGTTAATAGGTTATAACCATGTTAGAAAATCTAGATATATTGTGTGCATTTACTAATTTTAGCTCAGAGATAACTGGGCTCTTTTATAAGCCCAGTGGCTGTCAACCTGTGATAATAATTTGTCAACTGTATTCTTTTCCAACTACCCTTGATGGAAACATGTAATTACTAGAACTACGAAAATAAATGCATTTGAATTAAAGCAAACCACATTGTCAACTTTATGGCCATAAATTCTATAAGGCACGTGGGAATGAAAAACATGTAATGACTTAGCTGCTTTAAGAGAAAAATATCATATAACATGGCAGCTAAAACCTAACGATGGTTTAATAAGAGTACTTGACTGAATTATTATAAAAATAAGCATACCTCCAGGAATGAACACAGTTGTGGTTACAATGAAATCTTAAATAAAAACCAGGGCCTTTAAAACACAGACCAACTGTTCCAAAGCTACTGAGAAAGTTTATTAATTTAAACCATGGCTCATAGGATAATATTTAAGCAGCCAGTCTTCTTCTATGATGACAAATCACACCTCAAAATTGCCTTCATAGTCCTAAAACCCTCGAGCTAGGCAAGACCCTGAGCTGTCCTTCAGCTTTGGCCAACAAAAATTTCAGCAATAAGTACTGCTTGCAATCCACCTGCAGTACAGTCTAAATGAAGGTAAATAAGGCATTCATGCAAGAAATTAACACATGGCAGAAAATAATACTGAGCTCCAGGGGAAAAATCAGTCTTGTGTCACAGTCAAAAAAAAAAAAAAAATCAAAGAATATAACTCATCTATGAAATCCTTAAACAGTATCTCACTAATATAATACAGGACTTTACTCCAAGGACACATATTTTTACAATATTTATTTTAATCTTACTTTATCATGCTCTTAAAGGAATTCTTTATTGTCTGGAAATATACACAGAAAAACTCTTACCACTGGTTTTCATCTAGTTATTAAATCTCTTTGATATTTATGTCTTTTTCTATTAACTTTAGTCATTATTTTGGTTACTTCTATCACACTGATTTAGAAGGTAAATGAACACTGTTTCAATATGTTCAGTTTTTGTTTGCATTCATAAACAGAAATATAATTTCTCATGTGCTAATGAGTAACAAATTTCAGACTATGAAGCCACTGGGACAGTTCTCCTAAGGATTCATCAATATGTAAAAAATAAAGTGATCTAGTTTTACATACACATGTAAAAGGATGATCTTAGCAAGTCAACTAACTATTTTATACAACTATATCTTGTTCTGATGCTTTGGGGCTGGTCTGCAGAACCACGGAATAAGGTGAAATCAAACCAAAGCTGAACCCGAGGAATGATTCTGTAAAGAAGTGCTCAGGGAAAGAATGGGCAATGTGTTATGGGTCCACGTCTAAAATCTGACAACAAAAAGAAAATAACAAGAGAATTTCTCATTTCTTTATCCAGACTCCTTCATGAACTCTGAAGCACAATAAGAAATGCCTAGAAATATTAATCCCAGAAGTTAGGTAACAGCAGGGCAGATCATATAAACATTTAGCTTAAATCTAAAATGCTGACTGATTTTAATATAAGACTTTGAAAAGCCTTCCTAAAAAACTACATATGTATGTACAAATGCAATCCATGTAGTGAACAGCTTACGGGGATCTTTCTTGTGCCTTAAGTGTTTTTGAATGATTTCAGCCAATGGTGGCCAGACTGGCAGACTAAACTGGAACTTTAGGCCCATGAGCGCCAGGCTGCTAAAACTTTCAGCCAACAGAACTCTACAATTTTATCCTGGGTGGAATATTTTCTTCAGTATATGTTTCCCTTGCTATTATATCTCTTTCTGTTATTTATTTCACATTCTGATAAGCAATTTGGGCTCATAATGACAGACAAATATAGACTAGATCTGCTAGCAGGAAACAAAGAAAATGCATCTATCAACATGCCTGTGTTAAGGTGCTCAAAGTTCTTTCCAGAAAGTGGTTGAGGAAACATTGGGTAACTATCTTCAGGAAGTCCAGTACTTACGGAAGCCTCCTGCCATTGTGAAAGGCACCACGGAGTTACTGGAGCCCACTGGAGTCCAGAAGCCTAGGACAATATTTGCACAGACAGTCACTGGAATAACCCGTGGCTGGAGGAATCTTGACTTGAGGAACCAAAGAAAACTGAAGAGAGAACACCAAAACTGCATATCTGGAATGAATCTTCTTAGGAACTAAGCTGGACTTTTGAAACTGTAGGTCCTGACCTATGAGTGGGTCATGAAATCAATTTTGTGGATCATGATTTTTTCCCCCACATAACATGATAAAATTGAATAAGATGATACTATTATAGTGCTTCATTCACAGTAAACTATTGGCCGTGCAATTCTTCCTTCATTTCTAATATATGTCTTGTTATTCCATATAATGTCTATTCATGGGCCACATTTTTAAATGCATGAAAGCTAATAACCTACCACAGGTAGCACTGAGTTAGCATCTGCATTTCCTGGAATGTATGCCCCACAGGAAATAGGCTCTGAAGATACAGACTTTCCCTCTGGTGTCACAAATCTCAACTTGAGGACATAGCTGGTTTAACCAGTTTTTGTCATATCCACAATGGCTATGTCATTCTTTAAGGGTAGTACCCTACACCTGTCTCTCCTGTTTCACCTGCACAATAAGGGCCACCAAGACCACCCTATCACTCTCCTTGGATAACTCTCTGTATCTTTCGGCTCTAGTTCATTTTCCTAACAGACACTCTATGACTTCATCAAGATTGGAGACTTATCCAAGACTGTAAAACTCTCTTGGTCTGAACCTTACCAGTCTGCCTAGATCCTCCCAGACTCTTCACTCCATCTTCAACCCTAGATGCTTTTGTTTAAATTTCCAAAGTGGTGATCTGCCCTGAAAATGAACTACAGCTACAAGGTTCATCTGACCTCCTAGAACCACTCCCTACTTCTTGGAACCTGCTTCTGCTTTATCCTAGCCACCAAAATTTTATTTCCTGATAAGTAAGGCTGGACTTTGGTATATTGTTTGGACAATCTAGGCAGATTTATGCCTGTGACACCAAGAAGGATCCTGTAGGACCCTCCCAGGTATAAAAACCCCTCCGTATGCTCTATTTCTTGTTTGCAGAAAAAGGCTTTAGTCTCCGAGGCCTTACCTGAGTTCAAAAGACCAGCAACAGGAAGTTACTAATTAGAGAGGCGAGGGAGTGCAGAAACAAAGGAAAAACAGTTATACAAGAAAAGTAACGACAATAGTTCAGCTATAAAGAATCTTGCTCTTCAAGGGATACACAGAACAATCTGATGTATATCCTTGAGTTGTAGTTTAGAAACTAAAACCCATTCCCCTCCATCCTGGTGGAGGATGATGACTATATGCTTAACATAAGCAGTAGACCCCAGATGAATTAGAACCAGAAGGCTGATGATTGAGATTCCCAAAACACAACCATTAACTCACTACCAACCGATCAGAAGAAAATCATCAGTCCCGCAGCCCTCACTCCTTAGATGTTGTCTTTTGAAACAGTCCCCTAAAAACCAGCAAGGAGTTTGGATCTTTTGAGCATGAGCTGCCTATACGCTGAGGAGGTAGAAGTTCCCAAAGAAAGAGAACCAGACATGACTTTCTTGACATGAGAGAAGCCATTTTTGGCCGAAGAGATTTTGCAATCTAAGTCTGGCCACAACACTTGCCCTTGAACAAGTCTCAATAATTAATGATCTTAAGGGAAGTGAGTAAATGCATAACAAAGGAAAAGTAATCAAGAAACAACAGTTCAGGGATATAATAGGGTCTTAGTTCCTCCTCAAGGGATACACCTATCAACCCGATACAATCTTTGAGTTCTGCAGGAACCAAGGCCCGCACCCAGGTGGATGATGGAAGGATGATGTTGATTCTCCTGACTTCAGTCAACTAAAGCTTGAACCTCGCCAACCTTTGCTCCAACTCTATGCTGAATTCTCCTCTTCTCAAGCCCCTTCATGAGTATTCATGTACCCTTAGCTTAAAACTTTCCCTGTTTTGCTGTTCTGGGAGACACTGCTTTGGCAAAGATCCCTGGTGTTCTCCTTACTTGCTGCAAGTAATAAGAAGCCCTTCCTTCTCCCATTCTTTGACTTGGTTGTGTCTTTTGGCTTGATGCCCACCAAGAGGTGAACCCAGTTTGGGAGTAATAGTGTGCCCTGTTGGGCACTGCAATAAATGCAGTACTTCCCTTCACCACAACCCTGTGGAAGTAAACTGGCTTTGCTGTATAGTGCAGATCCCAGTTTGGTTTAGTAACTACTCCGCTAAACCTAGCCCTCCACATGGCTAGGTTTAGCATAACTAGTGCTCACTCTTCCTTCACTGACTTCTGCTGTGTAAATCCTAACCTATCCAGCAGAGCCTACTTGAGTTAGACAACTTTCATAACTTTCCATGAGTCTCTAGCAGGACTCTTTTTCATAGATACTTTGTATCAGGTAGATCTGCAATAGTTGGTAAATGCAGGTCATTCTCTGAGTCTGCCTTAGAAGAGGAGGAACATTCTTTAAAACCTGCTCTGGAAAATGAGTTCTGGTTTCATGGCAACTTCAGTTTGTTCCATCCCCAGGCAACTGACTGAGGAGTTGTAAGAGCAATCAGAGTAAAGCATAAAGGGCTCAAATAAACATTTAATAAATCAAAATAACAGA